>CM076578.1:1628792038-1629392038 GCA_034641835.2 Pinus albicaulis
TAACTGTATGACTATTACAAGTGGTATCAAAGCGACGTTACAATGCTGGGACCCTATTGGGTCAGCTGACGTTAAAATTGTATGTTATTCATGCACGGTCAGATAATTAGATGGAAAGACAAACGAGATGGACACCTTCACAACCGCCACCGCGGAATGTTGGAGAGACTCAACCACCACTAGAGGGGAACCCCGAAATGTGGGTTCAGCTGGGGATAGAGCAGCATCAGCGGTATAATAAATTGATTGAAGAACAGCAGCATCAGACTCGCATTTTATTAAACACAGTACAACAGTTGCAGAAAGAAATGGAGAGAGTACGAAGGGAAAATTCAAGAATGATGCAGGATCGGGAGAGGATCTTAAAAGGCCTCTCAGATAAGCAAAATCGAAGGATTGAAAAGCCCAGTGCTGACAGAGAGTTCCAGGAAGGGAACGAACAGCAAACAGATGAACAAGATGCAGGACGAAAAGAAAGAAGTGTGTCACAGCGAAGCAATCCAAATAGAAATTTTAATGAGGCCGAATCTGAAAATGAAACTGAACGGAAGGCAAACAAAAAGCAGAGGGTGGAACTACACGGAGAATTCAGAAAGATAAAGCCACCTATGTTCGATGGAGAAAAAGAGGAAGTGGCAGAGGCATGGTTGATTAATATGAACAAGTACTTTCAGGTGTATGATTATGACAGTGGTCTTAAAGCACGGCTAGCCATTTACCAATTAAAGGATAAAGCCACCTTATGGTGGGAAGAAGTGAAGAACATGCAGGGAATAGAGGATTAGGATGTGACATGGGATAAGTTTCAACAGTACTTCAAAGACAAGTACTTGACTGAGCATTTTTATGATGAAAAAGCTCGAGAATTCTGTGATTTGAGACTAGGACAATTGACCATGGACGAGTTTATCACTAAGTTTACATCGTTACTGCGCTATGTACCATACTTAAGAGATGAGAAAGCTAAGGTCCAAAGATTTCTGAGAAGTTTACCCACCCATATGAAGGAGCGTATCGAGTTTGTGAATCCTAAGACAATGGATGAGGCCATTAGAAAGGCGAGGTTGTGCTATTAGCAAGCAAAAACCAAAGTAGACCAAGGAAAAGGGTGGCAATCAAGGAAAGAAAATAGAAACAGTGCAGGTTCCAAAAGAGGCAGAACCAGTAATTTCAGAAGCACAACCAGGAACTCAGTTAATAAGCAGTTTGGTAGGAACCATCAGAGGATAAGATGGCCTGGGGAAGACAAAATTGTGGAAGCTTCTAGTAAACTTGAGCAACCTCAAAATCAGAGGCGACCTATGTAGTGTTGGGGTTGTGGAGCAGCACACTACCATCGAGATTGCCCACAGCGGGGTAAAACCGAAGTAGTAACCAATTTACAGAAGGCCTCTACTGTGGGAGATGTTTCCCGAAGCATACCTAGAATTAACGCAGCGTTGGAGGACCGGCAAGCTGATTTCCAACCTACCATGATAGAGCTGGAAGGTAAATTGTTATCCCAAACTGTTTATGTTTTGGTAGATCCGGGAGCAAATCTAAGTTATATAAGTCCTAAGTTAGTAGAAATCTGTAAATTGCCAAGTCAAAAATTTAAAAAGACCTGTTTGGTTCAGTTAGCTACAAGAGCTAAAAGAAGAGTTAGTGCCAAAATAATAGATTGTGCACTGCAAATCGGCGGACATCAATTAATGGTAGATTTAAATATTCTGCCCTTGGGATCCTATGATGTGTTGCTGCGTATGGATTGGTTAGAGAAGCATTGGACTCTCATAGATTGCAAGGAAAATATAGTTTACTACAGAGACTAGAATGGTAATCGCCAAGAAATTCAAGGCATAAAGAAGCCTATACATCTATGCCCAATTACAGCTTCCTAGATGGGGAAATGTATAAGGAAGGGATGCCAATTGTACGCTATACAAGTTGGAATATCCGAGTCTAAGGATAAAGCTGCCATGTTAGAAAATATACCTATAGTACAGGAATTCAAGGATGTATTTCCTGAAGAAATACCAGGATTACCGCCTAGAAGAGATGTTGATTTTACAATAGAACTGCTGCTAGGAGCCTCACCAATTTCACGGACTCCCTATCGTATGAGTGTGCCAGAGTTGACTGAGTTAAAAATGCAGCTTCAGGAATTATTAGATAAGGGGTATATACGACCCAGTGTGTCACCCTGGGGTGCACCTGTACTGTTTGTTAAAAAGAAGGATGGAGCCATGCTCATGTGCATGGATTACTGACAGTTAAATAAGCTGACTGTTAAGAACCAGTATCCCTTACCCCATATTGATGACCTGTTTGATCAGGTAAGGGGAGCTACCATGTTCGCAAAGATTGATTTCCGGTCCAGTTATCACCAGATCAGAATTAAGGATGAAGATATACACAAAACTGCCTTTCGTACAAGGTATGGCCACTATGAATTCGTGGTATTGCCTTTTGGGTTAACTAATGCACCAGCCACTTTTATGAGACTGATGCATAGTATATTCCACCCTTATTTAGAAAAATTTGTGTTGATCTTCATTGATGACATACTAGTTTATTCTAAGAATGTGGAAGAACACAAGGAACATTTGCGAATGGTACTGGAGATGCTAAGGAAACACTAGTTGTATGTGAAATTCAGTAAATGTGACTTCTTCAAAGAAGAAATACAGTATCTTGGACATGTAATAACTGAAAAAGGTATAGCAGTAGACCCGAAGAAAATCAAAACTATTATGGAATGGAAGATTAATATGGCGGATATACGATCTTTAACATGGGCATGCGCTAATACAATGATTTATAAAAGGATTCTCAAAAATAGCTTTCCCTATTACCTCTTGCAAAGGAAAGGAAAGTTACCATCAGACAAGAGATATCGGATAGTTTTGAAAAGTTGAAACGTTAATGACATCGGCTTTGTGAGGATTCTGCTGCAGCGAGAGATCCGAATAAGGAATTCAAGGTTTGTACGGATGCATGCAAGGAAGGTGTTGGGGCAGTTTTATCACAAGAAGGGAAGGTCATCGCATATGAATCCCGCAAGCTAAAAGATCACGAGCAACGATATTTAGCTTATGATTTAGAGCTGACCGCAGTTGTGCACGCCCTTCGGGTATGGAGATATTATTTACTCGGGAAGAGATTTGTGTTGAAGACTGATCATAGTTGTTTAACCAGTTATTTTAAACAAGCCAACTTAAACTCCCGACAAGCAAGGTGGAATGCCTTCTTGAGCGAGTTTGACATTGATTTAAAGCATGTTAAAGGAAAAGAGAACAAGGTTGCAGATGTATTGAGCAGAAAAATGCATAGCATTTATGAGTTATATGTTAACCAAGTTTAAACCAGAATTCTAGATCAAATCAGAAAAGAAGTAGGCAAGGATCTTGAATATAAATACTTGTGGCAACAAACCCAAGAACCTGAAGGACAAGGTGGACAAGGGGATTATGAGATTAACCAGGACGGGTTGCTGATTTTCAAGAAGAGGATAGTCATTCCAAACAAAGTGGAATTAAAAACTATGATACTGGATGAATACCATAGAAGCAATTATGCGGGGCACCCAGGATATCAAAAGATGCTGACAGCTATAAGAAAGGACTGTTGTTGGCCAGGCATGAGGAAGGATATAGCAAGCTATATAAACAGGTGTTTAGAGTGCCAGCAAGTGAAAGTAGAACATCGGAATCCAGCTGGATTAATGCAGCCTATACCTATTCCCGAATGGAAATGGGAGGTGATCTCATTGGACTTTATCACCGGATTACCAAAATCAAAACGAGGTAATGATTCCATAATGGTAGTTGTAGATCGACTAAGTAAGTCGACACATTTCATACCTGTCCAATCCACCTATAAGATAGTGCAGATATCAGATTTATTTATGCGTGAGATCTTCAGATTGCATGGCATTCCTAAGACCGTTATCTCGGTTAAGTGTTTTATTTTTTTAAGTAAGGTTAAGTGTTTTATTTTTTTAAGTAAGGTATAGTGTTTTTATATAATCGATAAATTATTTATTATATAATTTATGAGATATTAAATTATATATATATATATACACAAAATTTTGATAATTTAATTTTCAGTAAACTTTTAAATTAATTTTCTATTTTAATTAATAAATATTTCAAATTTTGTATAATGCTCTTAGAATTTTACAAGTCATATTGTCTTATGTTTTTATGTTTTTATGAATTTCACTTGATTATGATTTTCATTTAATTGTCTTCGTCTTCAGAGGTCATTAATTTTCATTGGCAATGACGTTAAATTTCATTAATGATACCCAAGATGTAGTTGAATGTACTTTGCTTCACTAAATCCATTTGACATTCCTTACCAAATTCCTTTCCCTAATCTATTCATACCTATTTTACTCCCAAGGTCAAAGTGTGACCATGCTTGGTATAACCTAGATTGTAAAAATGTTTATAAATTTATATAAAATTTGAAATTTAATAAAATTTAAAAATAAATAAATAAATAAAAATATTTTCTCAAAAAACAAAAAATTATGAAATTATCATTATTGAGTGATATTATTTAAATCCAAATTTTATTTGAAGATTTTTTCCCTTGGGTAAAAAACATTGAGTGCAATTTTTAATCTCTTTATTTTATTTACAGGTGATTCTAATTTATATAATGCATCTAACTAACCACACATTATAGAAAATTCAGAACCCCCTCCCTCTCTACTACTTTTGTGTTAACTATTTAACCCTTCATACCATCCTTAACCATCAATTTAATGAGTTTATGACATAGAGGAACTCTTCAATGTTTTTTTTCAAACATTATTATAATGTCTTACCAATCCATGTGGTAGATTTATTAAACTACATTATGCCCCATGGTTTCCCACAATCTTAGATATCCCATATCATTCATCCAATTTTGATATGTTATACATAAATGAAAAATAGAAAGAAAATATAATTAATTGAATTATTTAAACTATGCTATGGACAAACATATGAATTTATACTATTTAGGAAAAAATAGAACTAATGATATGAAGATGTAATCTAGTGTTTATTTTCAAAGTTTATTTTGTTTATTTTGAAATTTGGTAAAGGGTGGATGCATGTTATTGGCAATGTAAATTTGGGAAAACAATAATTTGTTAATTTTGGAGGGATGATTAGAGGTACTTGTACAATGAATTTGAAGATGGGGTAAAAAGATGAAATGTAGGAAAATGAGTTGACTTTCCTAATATCTATTTTTTTGTTTATTGCTAGGGAAGGTGCATTTTACAACCTAGTATGAGGGGTTGTGTGATTCCATTGGTGCTCAAAGTGAAGTTGACAAGTCTCTCTTTTAAAACAAAAAATCAAATATTCTCTAAATAAAACACAATGTCGGTTCTAATAAAAAACAATTACATACTTTCTTAGTTTTAATTAAAAAATTTATAAAACATTCATAATCCTACTTTCACTTCAGAGATGTGTGGTAAATGTTGGAAGTATATCTTCCAGGTGTTATTGTGTGTCCCTAGGTGTCTATCTAGAAGTAGTTATTTCTCTATGTGCGTGAATTGTCTATGAGTCAATATAGATCCACCTTCTTCGGATCTTATCATCTAGAAGTCTATGATCTAATTCTTATATATGTAACTACTTTATGTGATAAATAAAAATCAATGTGTGATTTGTGTTCTGTAATCTCTCTCTGACTTATAACATGGTATTAGAGAAGGTACTAGCTTAACTCCTTCATGGGAGGGCCAAAAAAATGTGAGGAAGCCTTAAGTTTATAATTATGTAAATAGATTAGGGTAGAATATTGTTTTGTGTGGAGTATTTGTTGTGAGTAAATTTTATTTTTGTGTGTTGATCCAAGTTTGTGTTTAAAAGGTAGCGTGTCTGGTGTGCATTGCTGGGATCTGCAAGGGATCATGCGTGTGGCTGAGAGCCGGTGCATAATGGATTGTGGATACATCAGGAGAACTATAAAAAATCAAGCAAAAGCTTTTGAAGAACACGAAGTACAATAACCTAGCATTTGAGTTTGAGCATAATGCTCTCTTAGTCATTGCAATTGAATCTATCCAATCATTACACCCTTGTTCAAGGTATTTCTTACAGACTTAGAAGACCAACATTCTAAAGAAACTAATAAATACACTCAAGTTTTCCCTTTTGATTCTTTGCTATTGATTCTTGGGTTATATAATCATGTGATTGGTATTGTCGTTCATTACTATCAATCAATTAGGTTTGAATGTTTATTTCATGGACTTCTTAAAATAGTTTAACTTTATATTCTTCCACCATAAAAATATTTCAACTCATATATTTAATTCTCTTGTCCCCATTGTGCTTCACTTGGGCACAACATATCAAATTAAATGAACGATGTGGGGTGTCCGAGATGGTGGGAAGTTGTGAGACACAATGTAGTTGAGTTGTAGTTAGACACAATGTTGTAGTTTAATAAATCTACGACATTGATGACTAAGACTTTGGGACAATATATAAAGAATTTAAGGTAGAGATTCTATATGTTATAAGACTCATTAAATTGAAAATTAAGAATGACACGAAGGATCAAATGGTCAATGAAGAAGTGGCAAGGAGACGGTCTTAAATTGGCTTGAAAGAATGGTTGGTTAGATGCATTATTTATAATAGAATCACAAGAAAACAAAATAAAAAGATAGAAAAATTTAGACATAACATACTTCTAGAAATTTTAGATTGAAATGAAATTAGCTCTACACTTTTATGCTTGTTAAGAAAATAATATTTATTTTCCTTCCTATAAATTCTCTCACATATTATTTAAATTTGATTTGATTTTATTTTATTTAAAAAAATTATATTTTATAATATACATAATTAAATTATTAATATTTTTACTATCTAAATCCTATCATATATTAAATTGACAATTTCTATTTTGAAAAGTAAAAAAGTAAAGTATAAATGGAATGGAAAAACATGAAATATGAAAACCCAAATGTTAGAAAAAACTACCTATACTTAAAGACCCTAAAAGAGTGGTATACATTCGTGGAGGTATTCGTGGAGGTTTTATACCTTGATCCATCAGTAACAAGGAAAAAGAAGTATTAAATCGATGAGCATTCATCCTGACCCACCCAAGCTAGCCTTATTCTCTCTCTTAGGAAAGGTACATTGTAACCACTGTCTTAGCTGCTGACAAATGGTTATACTTTTATTAATTAAGAATTAATTATGACTGTTGTTTTATTTCAATTAGAATATTTGAACAAAATCGAATTTTGATATTGAATAAAAGATTTCCTTGTGAAATTTATTTCATGAGTAAAATTTGATGGTAAAAGTAAATCAAGATCTGGAGTCAGTTGAACAGAAAAACAATTTCCACAGTTACCCAAAGAAACTCTCGAATAAATAAGGAATTCCAAGGAGAGTTAGGGGTTCTGTGTAGGATAAGGAATTCTATTATTCTGAAAAGAGATATTTCAGAACAGATTGTCCTCTGGAGTTGGAGAATTGGACCAAACTGTCTCGAGTTCTCCTCCTAAATTTACTGTTTCCCTAGAGTTGGAGAAATTGGACCGGATTGTCCCGAGTTTCTCCTCCAAAACTCTGTGTTCAGCAAAGGCCCAGACTTGAAGCTCGGGGGGAATTGTGGGATGTAATTGCCCCAATTCGCGGAAGGGAGGCAATACATACCATCAGTCAGTTTTGGACTTCAGATGAGTAAGATGCAGTTAGTGTTTTTTTCTTCTTTTCGTTAAAAATATTAAGGTAGAAAAAAGGTTGTTCCTGTTATAATCAAGGTTGCCTGTGCTAAGTAGATTGTTCTATGAGAAAAGTATAAATGCAGTAGTATTTAATGTTTTTGTTGTTCTGGTGATTTATTAAAATAAGCAGCTAGTTAATCCTGCTCTGCACCATTAAAACTATAACAGTACTGAAATACTAGATTCATCGTGCTAGCAGTGTATGGATGTTAGTATAAAGAAAAAGAAAGAAACTGATTGGGTACTGCTTAGACAAACGTTTAACCATGTAGTACAATTATTTCCTGAACAAATTACAGTAGAAGTAAATTACCGAAGAAAAGAGAGAATGTATTGTTAGAAGGGCTGTTAACCCATATCGCTTGGAAAACCAAGCTTCTGGGTGGTTCGCCCTCCTTCCTACGATAAACGCGGATGAATTGGTGGTCCGGACACCGGTAGCACTTTCTTATTTAATAAAAGAACTATATATAACCCAGGCTTTACCAAGGAGCAGTGGTCCGGCATAGATTCCAAACATATTAACGAAAGCATGAAGTAGAAAGTTCAGAGAAATGCGATAGCAACTAAAAGAGAAAATTATTCGCCTGAAAACCATGAAACCCTCATAAGTATAGAAGTACTGAACACATAATAGGTAAAGGAGAAAACATAATCCATAAACCATGACAGGACTGCCATCAAGAAGACTGTGAAAACCAAGCAACTAAGAGTCTTACAGTACACCATATACATTCATAAATTAGTTGCAACAGAAATACGCCTTAACATAATTCTCTTCTTATAGATACTAGAAAACAGAGAAGACCGAAGATAAATCCATATGTTTGCAAATTATCCATTTAATTAAACCACATAGCAGGAGAGGGACCAGTTTAACCCAAACCGATGACGTTTTATTACAACCGAATGAAAAAAAAGAGAAGAGAGCATGGGTGACAAACCCAACCCGTCGATTCACTGTACAAAATTATACATAGCATATCTTAAACAGTAGAAATCTAGAAATGAAAACCCTCCTAGAACGGCAGAGCCAGCAGGTCTTTATTTGACCCAAGCGTGGCTTAAGCTTCAATCTAGCATTACATTATTGACAACAGTCGACGACAGAACACAGGGCTGCAGGTTCGAAACCTGGGCAAACCCCAACAACAAGTTTCATGAACCGAGGCAAATCAGAGGAAAAGAAAACTTAAGGTTCAACCCCGTCAGCACGATAGGTACTTGTAATTAGATGCAGGGGTTAGGCTTCACTCCTTGCAGATGAGACCCCAGTAAATAGCCAAAGAGTTCTGAAAGAGGTAGGAGCGAAGAGGTCGATACCTGTCAGCAGAATGAAACATTTGTTAATAATAGCAAAACCTTGAAAGAATGAACTAGGGTTGTAAACCCTATACTCATTAAAGCATATGGAGAACAAACAGTGACTGCCCAAAGTAGAAATTACCTGTAGGAAATCAAGAAGAGGCGAAATCCATGGTAGAGCAGAGACTTTCGCTACAGAGTTCAGCAAGGCGCCGCAAAAGAGAATGAAAACCATAATTAAACCCCAATTCGAGGTAGCTTCCAAAGGAATAATAATAACTGCTGAAAGTTTAACAAACTCCCAAACGACTGGAAGTGGAAGAATGAACTTCTACAAAAACGCCAAAGAAAGATTCTGGGGGGGAAAGGGAAAATACCTGTAGCAGGGGGAAGCTACCTGGAGATTGCAATTCCTCCTAACGCATGGGGTAAACAGTCGAAAACATGTCCTAACCCTCAAACTAGCAGAAAATCGCCTCCAGAACCTACGACTGGAGCGCAACAATGAGGTATGGATTCAATTATGTTTCTGAGGTCATTATCAAACCCTAGTGTTTGATCACCATGGGATCAAGAGCTGATCGACGGTGAAATGAGTGCCAGGTGTAAGGCATGGAACAGAGTCGAATTTTCCAGGAAATCATTCCTCATTGAATCAGCAATAAAAGACCTTACGAGTTGAGATCACAAGTACGCAGCAAATCATGGGTTTCATTAAAGGTAGATGTCGTGGCCAAACAAAATAGACGCAAGTACATAATGGTAAACCCGAAAGTAAATGACGGGAGTTAGATTCAAGTCGAATCATAGCACCAGCCAATTTTTCACTGTAAACAAACATTAACCCAATAGATATATAGTACCATGGGACGTGAGCTACGTATTAATCCAGCCATAAGTGTTTATAGTTCAATAAATAAGTGATGTCATCACTTATAATGTAAGGAGGGTAAACGGCAAAGTGGAAATTTTTTTTATGTAGCAAGTTTTTTAACTGTATGACTGTTACAAGTGGTATCAGAGCGGCGTTACAACGCTGGGACCCTATTGGGTCAACTGACATTAAAATTGTATGTTATTCATGCACAGTCAGATAATTAGATGGAAAGACAAACGAGACAGACACCTTCACAACCGCCACTGCGAAATGTCGGAGAGACTCAACCACCACCAGAGGGAAACCTCGAAATGTGGGTTCAGCTGGGGATAGAGCAGCATCAGCGATCTAACAGACTGATTGAAGAACAACAACATCAGACTCGCATTTTATTAAACACAGTACAACAGTTGCAGGAAGAAATGGAGAGAGTACGAAGGGAAAATGCAAGAATGATGTAGGATCAGGAGAGGATCTTAAAAAGCCTCTCGGATAAGAAAAATCAAAAGATTGAAAAGCCCAGTGCTGACAAAGAGTTCCAGGAAGGGAACGAACAACAAATAGATGAACAAGATGCAGGCCGAAAAGAAAGAAGTGTGTCACAGCGAAGCAATCCAAATAGAAATTTTAATGAGGCCGAATCTGAAAATGAAACCGAACGGAAGGCAAAAAAAAAGCAGAAGGTGGAATTGCACGGAGAATTCAGGAAGAGAAAGCCACCTATGTTCGATGGAGAAAAAGAGGAAGTAGCAGAGGCATGGTTGATTAATATGAACAAGTACTTTCAGGTGTATGATTATGATAGTGGTCTTAAGGCACGACTAGCCATTTACCAGTTAAAGGATAAAGCCACCTTATGGTGGGAAGAAGTGAAGAACATGCGGGGAATAAAGGATTAGGATGTGACATGGGATAAGTTTCAATATTACTTCAAAGACAAGTACTTGACTGAGCATTTTTATGATGAAAAGGCTCGAGAATTCCATGATTTGAGACTAGGACAATTGACCATGGACGAGTTTATCACTAAGTTTACATCGTTACTGCGCTATGTACCGTACTTAAGAGATGAGAAAGCCAAGGTCCAAAGATTTCTGAGTAGTTTACCCACCCATATGAAGGAGCGTATCGAGTTTGTAAATCCTAAGATAATGGATGAGGCCATTAGAAAGGTGAGGTTGTGTTATCAGCAAGCGAAAACCAAAGTAGACCAAGGAAAAGGGTGGCAATCAAGGAAAGAAAATAGAAATAGTGCTGGTTCCAAAAGAGGCAAAACCAGTAATTTCAGAAGCACAGCCAGGAACTCAGTTAATAAGCAGTTCGGGAGGAACCATCAGAGGATAAGATGGCCTGGGGAAGACAAAACTGTTGAAGCTTCTAGTAAACCTGAGCAACCTCAAAATCAGAGGCCACCTCTACAATGTTGGGGCTGTGGAGCAGCGCACTACTATCGAGATTGCCCACAACGGGGTAAAACTGAAGCAGTAACCAATTTACAGGAGGCCTCTACTGTGGGAGATGTTGCCCGAAGCATACCCAGAATTAACGCAGCGTTGGAGGACCGACAAGCTGATTTCCAACCTACCATGATAGAGCTGGAAGGTAAATTGTTATCCCAAACTGTTTCTGTTTTGGTAGATCCGGGAGCAAGTCTAAGTTATATAAGTCCTAAATTAGTAGAAATCTATAAATTTCCAAGTCAAAAATTTAAAAAGACCTGGTTGGTTCAGTTAGCTACAGGAGATAAAAGAAGAGTTAGTGCCAAAATACCAGATTGTGCACTGCAAATCGGCAGACAACAATTAATGGTAGATTTAAATATTCTGCCCTTGGGATCCTATGATGTGTTGCTGGGTATGGATTGGTTGGAGAAGCATTGGACTCTCATAGATTGCAAGGGAAAAATAGTTTATTACAGAGATTGGAATGGTAATCGCCAAGAAATTCAAGGCATAAATAAGCCTGTACATCTGCGCCCAATTACAGCTTCCCAAATGGGAAAATGTATAAGAAAGGGATGCCAACTGTACGCTATAAAAGTTGGACTATCCGAGTCTAAGGATAAAGCTGCCATGTTAGAAAATATACCTGTAGTACAGGAATTCAAGGATATATTCCCTGAAGAAATACCAGGATTACCACTTAGAAGAGATGTTGATTTTATGATAGAACTGCTGCCAGGAGCCTCACCAATTTCACGGACTCCCTATCGTATGAGTGTGCCAGAATTGACTGAGTTAAAAATGCAGCTTCAGGAATTATTAGATAAGGGGTATATACGACCCAGTGTGTCACCCTGGGAGCACCTGTACTATTTGTTAAAAAGAAGGATGGAACCATGCGCATGTGCATGGATTACCGACAGTTAAATAAGCTGACTGTTAAGAACTGGTATCCCTTACCCCATATTGATGACCTGTTTAACCAGGTAAGAGGAGCTACTGTGTTCTCAAAGATTGATTTGTGGTCCGGTTATCACCAGATCAGAATTAAGGATGAAGATATACACAAGACTGCCTTTCACACAAGGTATGGCCACTATGAATTCGTGGTATTACCTTTTGGGTTAACTAATGCACCAGCCACTTTTATGAGACTGATGCATAGTATTTTCCACCCTTATTTGGACAACTTTGTGTTGATCTTCATTGATGACATACTGGTTTATTCTAAGAATGCGGAAGAACACAAGGAACATTTGCGAATGGTACTAGAGATGCTAAGGAAGCACCAGCTGTATGCGAAATTCAGTAAATGTGAGTTCTTCAAAGAAGAAATACAGTATCTTGGACATGCAATATCTGAAAAAGGTATAGCAGTAGACCCAGAAAAAATCAAAACTATTATGGAATGGAAGGTGCCATAGAATGTTGCAGATATACGATCTTTTATGGGCCTTGCTGGCTATTACCGGCGATTTATAAAAGGATTCTAAAAAATAGATTTCCCTATTACCTCCTTGCAAAGGAAAGGGAAAATTTTTAAATGGACAAAAGAATGTCAGGATAGTTTTGAAAGGTTGAAGCAGTTATTGACATCAGCACCTGTGTTAAGTGTAGCAGATCCGAATAAGGAATTCAAGGTTTGTACGGATGCATGCAAGGAAGGTGTTGGGGCAGTTTTATCACAAGAAGGGAAGGTCATCGCATATGAATCCCGCAAGCTAAAAGATCACGAGCAACGATATTCAGCTTATGATTTAGAGCTGACCGCAGTTGTGCATGCCCTCCGGGTATGGAGATATTATTTACTCGGGAAGAGATTTGTGTTGAAGACTGATCATAGTAGTTTAACCAGTAATTTTAAAAAAGCCAACTTAAACTCCTGACAAGCAAGGTGGAATGCCTTCTTGAGCGAGTTTGACATTGATTTAAAGCATGTAAAAGGAAAAGAGAACAAGGTTGCAGATGTATTGAGCAGAAAAATGCATAGCATTTATGAGTTATATGTTAACCAAGTTTAAACCAGAATTCTAGATCAAATCAGAAAAGAAGTAGGCAAGGATCTTGAATATAAATACTTGTGGCGGCAAACCCAAGAACCTGAAGGACAAGGTGGACAAGGGGATTATGAGATTAACCAGGACGGGTTGCTGATTTTCAAGAAGAGGATAGTCATTCCAAACATAGTGGAATTAAAAACTATGATACTGGATGAATACCATAGAAGCAATTATGCGGAGCACCCAGGATATCAAAAGATGCTGACAACTATAAGAAAGGACTATTATTGGCCAGGCATGAGGAAGGATATAGCAAGCTATATAAATAGGTGTTTAGAGTGCCAGCAAGTGAAAGTAGAACATCGGAATCCAGCTGGATTAATGCAGCCTACACCTATTCCCGAATGGAAATGGGAGGTGATCTCATTGGACTTTATCACCGGATTACCAAAATCAAAACGAGGTAATGATTCCATAATGGTAGTTGTAGATCGACTAAGTAAGTCGGCACATTTCATACCTGTCCAATCCACCTATAAGACAGTGCAGATATCAGATTTATTTATGCGTGAGATCTTCAGACTACATGGCATTCCTAAGACCGTTATCTCGGATAGAGATGTAAAATTCACATCAGATTTTTGGAAGGCACTGTTTACGGGATTAGGAACTCAAGTACATTTTAGTATTGCATACCACCCGCAAACAGATGGGCAAACCGAGCGAGTAAATCAAGTACTGGAAGACATGCTGAGAATGTATGTCATGCAGCAACCAGTTAAATGGGAGGAGTATCTACACTTGATAGAGTTTGCCTATAACAATGGTTACCAAGAATCACTGAAGATGAGCCCATTTGAGGCGCTATATGGGCGGCAGTGCAGAACTCCCATTAATTGGAGCAGTCTCGAGACTAAACTCATGTTGGGACCAGACATGCTAGCGGAAATGGAAGCAGAAGTGAAGAAAATTAGACAGAATTTAAAAGCCGCACAGGATAGGCAGAAAGTGTACGCAGATAAAAAAAGGTCATACCGTGAATATGAAGTTGGAGATCATGTGTATGTAAGAATTAAACCAAAGAAGAGTACATTAAGATGGGCATCTTGTGCAAAGTTAGCGCCCCGATTTTGTGGTCCTTTCCAGATACTGGAAAGAGTAGGTCCGGTAGCGTATCACTTAACTCTCCCTAGCCATATCTGGGTGCATAATGTCTTCCATGTATCGTTATTAAAACGATATATTCATGATCCAAGACATATAATCCATTGGCAGAATATTCAGGTAGTGGGTGAGCATAATGGTTAAAATAATAAGCATGATGTTAAAGACTTATATAATTAACATAAGTCTTTTGTGTGCAGGTAGAACGAAACAAAGAATTTCTAGTTGAGCCTCACAGTATAATCGACTGGAGGAAAATCATGCTCCGGAAACAAGCCATCGCCCAGGTTAAAGTGCAATGGAGGCACTTTGGATTGGAGGAGGCCACCTTGAAAGACGAGAGTTTTGTCTGGGAATCCTATCCTGAGCTTTTTGCTGAATTAAAGTAAGAACACTGGGGACGGTGTTCACTTCCAGAGGGGGAAAACTGTAACCACTGTCTTAGCTGCTGACAAATGGTTAGACTTTTATTAATTAAGGATTAATTATGACTGCTGTTTTATTTCAATTAGAATATTTGAACAAAATCGAATTTTGATATTGAATAAAATATTTTCCTGTGAAATTTATTTCATGAGTAAAAGTTGATGGTAAAAGTAAATCAAGGTCTGGAGTCAGTTGAACAGAAAAACAGTTTCCATAGCTACCCAAAGAAACTCTGGAATAAATAAGGAATTCCAAGGAGAGTTAGGGGTTCTGTGTAGGAAAAGGAATTATGTTATTCTGAAAAGAGATATTTCAGAACAGATTGTCCTCTAGAGTTGGAGAATTGGACCGGACTGTCTCGAGTTCTCCTCCAGAATTTACTGTTTCCCTGGAGTTGGAGAAATTGGACCGGATTGTCCCGAGTTTCTCCTCCAGAACTCTGTGTTCGACAAAGGCCCAGACTTGAAGCTCGGGGGGAATTGTGGGACGTAATTGCCCCAATTCACGGAAGGGAGGCAATACATACCGTCAGTCAGTTTTGGACTTCAGATGAGTAAGATGCAGTTAGTGTTTTTTTCTTCTTTTCGTTAAAAGTATTAAGGTAGAACAAATGTTGTTCCTGTTATAATCAAGGTTTCCTGTGCTAAGTAGATTGTTCTGTGAGAAAAGTATAAATGCAGTAGTATTTATTGTTTTTGTTGTTCTGGTGATTTATTAAAAGAAGCAGCTAGTTAATCCTGCTCTGCACCAATAAAACTGTAATAGTATTGAAATACTAGATTCATCGTGCCAGCAGTGTATGGATGTTAGTATAAAGAAAAACAAAGAAACTGATTGGGTACTGCTTAGACAAACGTTTAACCATGTAGTACAATTATTTCCTGAACAAATTACAATAGAAGTAAATTACCGAAGAAAACAAAGAATGTATTGTTAGAAGGGATGTTAACCCATATCGCTTGGAAAACCAAGCTTCTGGGTGGTTCGCCCTCCTTCCTATGATAAATGCGGATGAATTGGTGGTCCAGACACCAGTAGCACTTTCTTATTTAACAAAAGAACTATATATAACCCAGGCTTTAACAAGGAGCAGTGGTCCGGCATAGATTCCAAACATATTAACGAAAGCATGAAGCTGAAAGTTTAGAGAAATGCGATAGCAACTAAAAGAGAAAATTATCCGCCTGAAAATCATGAAACCCTCATAAGTATAGAAGTACTGAACACATAATAGGTAAAGGAGAAAACATAATCCATAAACCGTGACAGGACTGTCATCAAGAAGACTGCGAAAACCAAGCAACTAAGAGTCTTATAGTACACCATATACATTCATAAATTAGTTGTAACAGAAATATGCCTTAACATAATTCTATTCTTATAGATACTAGAAAACAGAGAAGACCGAAGAGAACTCCATATGTTTGCAAATTATCCATTTAATTAAACCACATAGCAGGAGAGGGACTGGTTTAACCTGAACCGATGAGGTTTTATTACAACCGAATGAAAAAAAAAGAGAAGAGAGCATGGGTGACAAACCCAGCCCGTTGATTCACTGTACAAAATTATACATAGCATATCTTAAACAGTAGAAATCCAGAAATGAAAACCCTCCTAGAACGGCAGAGTCAACATGTCTTTATTTGACCCAAGCTTGGCTTAAGCTTCAATCTAGCATTACATTATTGACAACAGTCGATGGCGGAACATAGGGCTGCAGGTTCGAAACCTGGGCAAACCCCAACAACAATTTTCATGAACCGAGGAAAATCAGACGAAAAGAAAACTTAAGGTTCAACCCCGTCAGCATGATAGGTACCTGTAATTAGATGCAGGGGTTAGGCTTCACTCCTTGCAGACGAGACCCCGGTAAATAGCCAAAGAGTTCTGAAAGAGGTAGGAGCGAAGAGGTCGATACCTGTCAACGGAATGAAACATTTGTTAATAATAGCAAAACCTTGAAAGAATGAACTAGGGTTGTAAACCCTATACTCATTAAAGCATATGGAAAACAAACAGTGACTGCCCAAAGTAGAAATTACCTGTAGCAAATCAAGAAGAGGCAAAATCCATGGTAGAGCAAATACTTTCGCTACAGAGTTCAGCAGGGCGCCGCAAAAGAGAACGAAAACCATAAGTAAACCCCAATTTGAGGTAGCTTCCAAAGGAATAATAATAACTGCTGAAAGTTTAACAAACTCCCAAACGATTGGAAGTGGAAGAATGAACTTCTGCAAAAACGCCAAAGAAAGATTCTGGGGGGGAAAGGGCGAATACCTGTAGCAGGAGGAAGCTGCCTGGAGATCGCCATTCCTCCTAACGCATGGGGTAAATAGTCGAAAACATGTCTTAACCCTGAAACTAGCAGAAAATCGCCTCCAGAACCTACAACTGGAGCGCAACAATGAGGTATGGATTCAGTTATGTTTCCGAGGTCATCATCAAACCCTAGTGTTTAATCACCATGGGATCAAGAGCTTATCGACGGTGAAATGAGTGCCAGGTGTAAGGCATGGAACGAAGTCGAATTTGCCAGGAAATCATTCCTCATTGAATCAGCAATAAAAGACCTTACGAGTTGAGATCACAAGTACGCAGAAAATCATGGGTTTCATTAAAGGTAGATGTCGTGGCCAAACAAAATAGATGCAAGTACATAATGGTAAACCCGAAAGTAAATGACGGGAGTTAGATTCAAGTCGAATCATAGCACCAGTCAATTTTTCACTGTAAACAAACATTAACCCAATAGATATATAGTACCATGGGACGTGAGCTACATATTAATCCAGCCATAAGTGTTTATAGTTCAATAAATAAATGATGTCATCACTTATAATGTAAGGAGGGTAAACGACAAAGTGGAATTTTTTTTTATGTAGCAAGTTTTTTAACTGTATGACTGTTACACACATGCTTAGGAAAGGAAGGAAGAGATAGGAGCATCTCTAGCTCTGAGCAGGAGAGTAAGTCTCCCACCGAGTTAGCTCTCTATCTGAGCTGAGGAACTAACACTCACTAAACAACAAGCAAAGGTTCGGGCTCGTCTCCTCCTTCTATACCAAGTTCGGTTCAGCAGGTTGTTCATCCATTCAATCAAAATCTAATAGTGAATAACAAATATAAAAAATAATCTCATTTTGAAAATGTGAAAGTATATTGATTAAAAATTTTGATTAAAAAATATTAATAATAAATATAAGTAACTAAATTATATTAGATAAGGGAAGACAATCCAGTAAACACCATAAAAACAAGAAAATAATAGACAAATTATTAATATTTATTTATTTTTAAAATTATTAATTAAAAGATATCATTTAAACATATTTTTTAAATAATATGATATATCATTTATCAATTAAAATATTATAAAATAATTTTATTAATAAAAACAGAAAATCATAGTAAAACACAAAACAAATTTTACTTAAAAATATTTAAAACGCATTATATTATTATTATTTTAAATATTATTTGTTAAATCGTTTATCAATTAAATTATTATTATGGTGTTAACCAATCATATTAAAAAAGCAAACCAAATCTTATCAAAAAAAAAAAATATTTAAAACACATTTTAAATAAATATTCAAACTTTTAACGACAGAATTCAGACTTTGTATTTACTCGACTTTGTATGGAAGCTTTCAAAACTCATCAAGGATTAACAAGGAATTACAACCCTTCAGATTGAGATGCTTCAGATATTTAAGTTGTCCTATACTAGAAGGGAATGACTATATTCTTTTACAAGATACAAAAATTGTTATTCGTTCTTATGCACAATTTCACTGTATGAAATCATTCTTATCTCGTCGGGGATTGCCAATGAATTACCACCCTGAAGATTGACATGCTTCAGAGTTTTAAGTTATCCCATTTGATGATTTTATATTTTTACAGAAAGGCAAAGATGCAGAAATTGAAGATACGAAGTATGAATATTTTTACAGAAAGGCAAAGATGCAGAAATTGTGCACATTTTTGACACTCTAATATTTTTACTTATGAAGTATGAATATTTGTTTTAAAATGTTAGTAATTTTCATGCTAATTTTGAAACGTATTGATGCAGCATCAACTTTTTTTTTTTTTTAGAGTGGTGATTTTCATGCTAATTTTAAAACGTATTGATGTAGCATCAACCTTTTTTTTTAGAGTGGTGATTTTCATATTGTTAATAAAACACAAAACTTAGATAAATATATATATATATATAAACAATTAAAAAACCAATAAAAATGTAAAAAAAAAATCAACTCGTAAAAATAAAAAATTTAAACAAAAATAAATAAATAAAACAAAAATATTTGAAAACTATATCAAAAGAAATGACAAAATTTGAAAAAAAAACACATAATTTAAAGAAAAAAACAAAAATTAACCAAAAAAAAAAAAAAACACAATCAAAAACATTTTTTTCCAAGTTATTAAAAAAAACCATATAATTAAAAAAAACATTTAAAATAGAAAATTTAAAAATAATTTAAATTACAAAATTAAAATTTAGATTTTAAATTAAAAAAAAAAAAGAAGAAGAAGAAGAAGAAAGAAAGAAAGAAAGAAAGAAAGAAAGAAAGAAAAAGAAAAAGAACTATCATTAAAAAACAAAAAAATGAAAAAAACCACGTGCAAATAATTAAAAAACAAATATCCATAAATTTACTGTTTTTTTTTTAAATGAAACAATTTATAAATTTTAAAAATGAAAAAATAAATAAACTAAAGATTAAAAAATTAAATTAAATTAAATTAAAATTTAATAAATTTAATAAATAAATTTTAAATTTTAAAAAATAATTAATCTAAAATATTAACTTTTAAAACAAAATTTAAAAAACAAAAAAACAAAAAAATAAAAACAAATTAAATTTAAAATAAAAAATTTGAATTAAAAAAAAAATTTAAAATTTTTTGAATTTAAAAAAATAAAAAATAAATCAAATTTAATATATATATATATATATATATATATATATATATATATATAAGAAGAAGAAGAATTTTTTAATCACGGTGGTGCCGCCAATTGGCCTCCCACCTAGGTGGCAGCGGAGGGCGGCCGCTTGGTGGGCGGGGAGGCTACATGCAGCCCCCTACCCGCCCAGCGACCGGCCTCTGCCGCCACTTGGGCGGGAGGCCGATTCCGGGAATTGCCCTCCCGCAGCAGGAGGCCGATTCCCTAAATTATTTTGTCTTTTGTTTTTTTTCATTTTTTCTATTATTTCCATAAATTATCTTTTTTTTCTCCCTATTTTGAATTTAAGAAAACTTATTATTATATTAATTTTTTTAATAAATTTAATTATAAAAAACACATATTAATCTAAAATAATCTATATATATATATATATATATATATATATCATGTTAATATAAATAATATGAATTAATCATATTTTTTAATTTTAGGTAATAAAATTAAATAATACAATATTTTAGATATCATTTTTGGGATTCAATTTCGTTAAGTAAGTTACTTATCTATGACCATTTTCATGAGAGATAGTCATAATTGACTAATTTCTCATAATTTTTGAATAGTCCACTTAACACTAATTGTATCAAATAATTCTCACAAAGTGATTTTTGAATAATACAATATTTTATTAATTATTTTATTTTTTTATAATTTTTTATATTTTTTTAGTTTAATTAAATTATTTTAAAACTAAACAGCCCCTTGTATAGCTAAACCCCTTGTTGAATGTTGTGTACCTGTGTGCCCAAATATTATTCAATTTCATGTGTTTTCTTGTTAGACTTTTGAAATAATCATAGTTCTTATCTCTCATGTCTTACTCCCACTTATTTGTACTTTAATTACTAGTCTTTTCAACTCTAGACTCTTCGACTCTAAAATCGGACTTTTGGACTTCTGTGACGGTTACGCTTTTATTTTCAACTCTTGCTCTAGCATTGTTTAGACTTTTGAAATTGTTGAAAGGTGAGAGGTTTCGTTTGCGCGCTGTATGCTTCAACACACATGACACGTCATTTTAAAAAAAAGCGTAAGGTAATGTGCAAGTCAAACATTCATTACCGACTCTCCACGATTATGAGGTATTGTACACGTCAAAGACGTAAATGTTAATTGTAATCCTATGCCTCACTCAAACATTGACCCAGTATCAAAATCAATTATTAACTTTTATTTTTGTTTTTAATCCATACTAATTTCATGTGCTATTCTGCTCTGATCTCGCCTGCTGTTGGTACAAGCAATGGATATTGTAACGGGAACTGCAGGTAACTAATTTCATGTGCTATTCTGCTCTGATCTCGCCTGCTGTTGGTACAAGCAATGGATATTGTAACGGGAACTGCAGGTAACACCATTAGCAGTGTTATTTTTACTCCACTCATCCAACAACTCATCCAACAGATAGACGATCTAATTCACCTGGATGACAACCGTGACCTTCTGGAAGAGCAGTTATATCGTATGAAGAATCTTCTGCTTGATATTAGCTCTCAGTTCCAACATCAGCAGAAGGAGGCACCGGATTCTCTAAAGAATTGTTTGCTAAGGATGCAACGTAAAGTTGGAAAGGCCAGAGAGCTGATCCATCGCTCACAACGCTCATGGCTACTGCAGTGTATTGAATTCCCCCTTTGCAAGCCCAAAGTTTTTAAAGAAATCCGACAGTGGAACACAACTATTCGTGAGCTCCATGATGAGCTTCGAACCGACTTCTCCGTGTTTTGCAGTGCTCAACAGATTGCGTCCGCGGCACCACAACAGGTAGATGCACTACTTCAGGACGAACCCGATACCGGATTGGTAGGTTTGGAAATTAAATCTGCCGAGACACAGCTACAGAGCTGGCTTTCTGAAGGTCCCAATGTTAGCATTATTGGTGTGTACGGTATGGGTGGTGTGGGAAAAACCACATTGCTTAAAAAGGTCTACAATACCTACAAGGTTAGTGATGTTTTTGATCATGTAATTTGGGTTACAGTTGCTCAATTTCCAATTCTACAGTTGCAAAATAATTTGGCTACTGCAGTTAATTTAGAGCTGCCCAACTTTTCTGCTGAAATGGGGAAGATGAAGCTGCGTGCATACATGAAGACCAAGAAATTCTTGTTGGTTTTAGACGACATGTGGAGGGCACTTTATTTGAAGGATTTGGGTGTGGAATTTGGGAATAACAAAGGGAGCAAAGTTGTATTCACTACTCGAAATAGAGATCTGATTCGAGAAATGAATGCAAAACTGTTTATGGAAATAAAACCCTTACAAACCGAGGAGGCTTGGGACTTGTTTTTGAAAGTGGCTTTTGAAGACGGCCATGTTCCTAAGGAGATTGAGAATATTGGGCGACAGGTGGCCGAGGAGTGTAAAGGGTTGCCGTTGGCGATAAAAGTAATAGGGTCAACAATGATGGGCAACACAGCTGTAGATGAGTGGAAGCTTGCTTTAAAGCAGATGAAAAAAGTGGATTTGAATTTTCCAATTACTCATCCTCGAATTGACCGAGAATTGTATCAGCGATTGAGATGGAGTTACGATAGTCTGCCCGATACTAATTTGAAAAAAGGTTTTCTTTTGTGTGGCATGTGCGGTGAAGATTCTGGAATCCTGGTGGAGATGGCCGTGCAAATATGGATCGCAGAAGGCCTGGTTAAGACCAGAGAGGATGCGGACTATGAGTATGTATTAAAGACAGGGGAAAGCTATGTAAAGTTACTTGAAAATCGTTGCTTAATCCGAGTGGAAGAGGGTGTTATTAGAATTCACGATGTTGTCCTCGACATGGCAATTTATATTGGCGAGAATGAGGAGAATTGTGTATTGAGAGCAGGTCAAAGTCTTCAACATTTCCCTCACATTCCAAATTCGGATGATTGCAGGCGAATATCAGTTCATCGTAATGATATTAAGTCTTTGCCGGCAAAGGAATTGGGATGTTCCAAACTTGTTTCTTTAAGCTTGGGAGGGAACGAAGGATTGAAGGAAATTCCAGAAGCATTTTTACTGAACCTCACCTCTTTAAGGGTATTGGCATTTCATGACACGGCCATCCAAACATTGCCAACATCACTTTGGCAATTGAGACGACTTGAATTTCTCCATTTGGGTTACACTGCAATTGAAGATATATCTGAAGAAATAGGTAATCTTTCACGTCTTCAATTCTTGTATCTAAACGGTTGTAAAAATCTAAAATCATTGCCTTGTCGAATGGGAGAACTTAAAAATCTGAAGTTTCTCAATCTTTGGGGATGTTTTAATTTGATGGTGATCCCTGATGAGATTAGAAAGCTTCCATACTGTGAGATTGTACTTAAATAAATGTTTGAAAATTATTATCATCACATACTTGTATTTTTTTTAAGTAAGGTTAAGTGTTTTATTTTTTAAGTAAGGTATAGTGTTTTTATATAATCGATAAATTATTTATTATATAATTTACGAGATATTAAATTATATATATATATATATACAAAATTTTGATAATTTAATTTTCAGTAAACTTTTAAATTAATTTTCTATTTTAATTAATAAATATTTCAAATTTTGTATAATGCTCTTAGAATTTTACAAGTCATATTATCTTATGTTTTTATGAATATCACTTCATTATGATTTTCATTTAATTGTCTTCGTCTTCAGAGGTTATTAATTTTCATTGGCAATGACGTTAAATTTCATTAATGATACCCAAGATTTTAACGATACCCAAGATGTAGTTGAATGTACTTTGCTTCACTAAATCCATTTGGCATTCCTTACCAAATTCCTTTTCCTAATCTATTCATATCTAATCTATTCATACCTATTTTACTCCGAAGGTCAAAGTGTGACCATGCTTGGTATAACCTAGATTGTAAAAATGTTTATAAATTTATATAAAATTTGAAATTTAATAAAATTTAAAAATAAATAAATAAATAAAAATATTTTCTCAAAAAACAAAAAATTATGAAATTATCATTATTGAGTGATATTATTTAAATCCAAATTTTATTTGAAGATTTTTTCTCTTGGGTAAAAAACATTGAGTGCAATTTTTAATCTCTTTATTTTATTTACAGGTGATTCTAATTTATATAATGCATCTAACTAACCACACATTATAGAAAATTCAGAACCCCCTCCCTCTCTACTGTTGGAGTTTAACACAACAGAAACATAACACAATTATCACACACAGCAGAAAGCATGAGACAAGCAGAGTTTTACCGTGGTTCACCCAACCATTCTGGGCTACGTCCACACAACATAGGCATCGACAGTCTTTATTAATCAAAACAGGAGATTACATAATTAATCAAATCCTCCCAAACTCTCTCACACTATGCAAACAATCCGTATGGATACCTATTATATAGCAAAGAGAATCAAACTACCTCATAAATTCTCTCATATCAAATTTAGGATGCATTAACTCCCTCCCAACAAACTGGAGCTAATCTAGGAACTAATTCCTAATTTTTGTCACCTACTATTAATCAAAACAGGAGATTACATAATTAATCAAATCCTCCCAAACTCTCTCACACTATGCAAACAATCCGTATGGATACTTGTTATATAGCAAAGAGAATCAAACTGCCTCATAAATTCTCTCATATCAAATTTAGGATGCATTAACTCCCTCCCAACAAACTGGAGCTAATCTAGGAACTAATTCCTAATTTTTGTCACCTACTGAGATTTTTGCCTATTTTACTCAAAACAGAAAAATCTCAACAATCTCCACCTTGACAAAAATTAGCCTGATGCCCTGTTCTTTATTATTTTATCTTTTCTGCAAGCCAAGAGAAGCCAAACACCAACGCAGCTTCTCCAACAAAACTGGTTTTGTGAACATGTCTGCACAATTCTCCTTTGTATGCACCTTTTCAAGAGAGACTCCCCTTTCAGTGATAACCTGTCTTACAAAATGGTACTTAATTGGAATATGCTTTGACTTACTATGATAGGCCGGATTCTTAGCCAAATGTATTGCACTTTGACTATCACAAAGTAACCTGATGTTGTCCTGTAGCCTACCAAACTCACCAAGCAAACCTTTCAACCAAACCGCCTCTTTGCAAGCATGAGAAGTAGCAATGTATTATGCTTCAGTAGTGGACAAAGCAACAATGTTCTGTAGCTTTGACATCCAGCTAATAGCTCCACCTGCAAGAGTAAAGATGTACCCTGAAGTTGACCTTCTCTTATCCAAATCACCTGCAAAATCGGAATCAACATATCCGCAAACAAATTCACTACTCTTATTGTAAGTGATACAATAACTACTTGTGCCTCTCAAATACTGAAGCACCCATTTCACTGCTGACCAGTGTTCTTTACCCGGATTTGCCATATACCTGCTGACAACCCCAACTGCATGTGAAATATCTGGTCGAGTACAAACCATCGCATACATCAAACATCCTACTACATTGGCATATGGAATTCAAGACATATAATCCTTTTCTTCATCTGTATTAGGACATAAACTGGAAGAAAGCTTAAAATGGGAAGCAAAAGGGACTGAAACAGGCTTCACATTGTTCATACCAAACCTCAAGAGTATCTTCTCAACATACTTCTGTTGTGATAGCCACAGCTTACCATTGCTCCTGTCTTTGAAAATCTCCATGCCCAAAATCTGTCTTGCTGCTCCTAGATCTTTCATATCGAATGTCCTTGCCATCTGAGTCTTCAACCTGTTGATTTCATCAATGCTTTTTCTTGCTAAAAGCATATCATCAACATACAACACTAAGATAATGAACATGCCATTTTTCAATTGCTTGAAATACACATAATGATCATATTCACTTCTAACATATTTCTGACTCAACATGAAAGAATCAAACTTCTTATACCACTGCCGAGGCGACTGCTTCAGGCCATATAATGACTTCTTGAGCCTGCAGACAAATTTCTTATTGCGATGCTAAACAAACCCTTCCGGTTGTTCCATATAAATTTCCTCATCTAGATCTCCATGTAGAAAAGCAGTCTTAACATCTAGTTGCTGTAACTCTAAATCAAACAAAGAAACTAAAGCTAACACAATTCTAATTGAAACAATTTTAACCACTGGTGAAAAAATCTCATGAAAGTCTATGCCTGCTTTCTGAGAAAACCCTTTTGCAACCAGCCGCGCTTTGTACCTGTCTTCCGTATCATTCACACCCCGTTTCAGCTTGAAAACCCATTTACACCCCACATTTTTCCTGTCTTTCGGAAGCTCAACCAAATCCCATGTGCCGTTCTTACTCAAGGCCATCATTTCGTCCTTCATGGCTGCTTTCCACTTGTCACTTTTCGAACCTTCTATTGCTTCCTGATAGCACAGAGGTTCATTGTCATTAGCAGTAAATGCAACTGAAGTAACATAATCATCATACCTTCTCGATGGCCGTTTGATTCTTGTCGACCTCCTTAAGGATGTTTCTGGCTGACTACCATCTGTAGGAACTTCTTGCCGATCAGTATCTGAGACCTGTTCATGATCTAAACCTGAACCCTGTTCATGTTCTGAAACCTGTTCATGACTAGTATCTGAACTATGGTCATCATGACTATCATTAGAAGTGCTATCAAACTGAATGTGCTGAAAGTCAAATACATCATCCTGTTTCAATTTTCTATATACATCTAACTGTACAAGAGAGGATTCATCAAACTTTGCATCTCTGTTGATGATGATTTTGCGGGTAGTAGGATCCCACAATCTATATCCCTTTGTTCCAACACCATACCCAACAAAGATATACCTTTTAGACTTTGGATCTAACTTGGTTCGCTGATGTTTAGGCACTAGAGCATATGCATCACAACCAAACACTCTGAGTTTAGAATAGTCACAAGGGTGTCCTTTCCATACCTCTTGCGGAATCTTGCAGTCTATTGCCGTCGATGGAGATCGGTTTATCACATAACAAGCTGTTGCCACTGCTTCCGTCCACAACTCCTTTTGCAACCTGGCGTTACTCAGCATACTCCTTGCTCTCTCTAGAAGAGTCCTGTTCATGCGTTCAACAACTCCATTTTGCTGAGGAGTATAAACCGTGGTCTTATGTCTCTCGATTCCTGCATCCTTGCAATAGCTGTCAAACTCCTTGGAAGTAAACTCACCACCATTGTCAGTTCTTAAACATTTTATTGTTCTACCAGTGATGTTTTCTACCAATGCTCTAAACTGTTTGAAAATTGTAAAAACATCGGACTTCTTTTTCATCATGTAGACCCACACCTTCCTAGAAAAATCATCAATGAACGACACAAAATATGACGAGCCACCATATGACGCTGTAGGGGCTGGACCCCAAACATCTGAATGAATATAATCAAGTATCCCTTTACTAGTATGTTTGCTTGTTTTAAATTTTTGTTTACTTTGTTTTCCAAACAAGCAATGCTTACAGAAATCTAACTTTCCAAACCATAGATTAGGAAGTAACTTGTGATCAGCCAAAATTTTCAACCCTCTTTCACTCATATGCCCTAATCTTTGATGCCATAAGTGAATGGAACTACTGTCATGTTCAGACACAGTAGACACAAAATCTGATGTACCTCCTTCTAACTGAAATAGATTTCCTACTTTCTTAGCTTTCATAACTAGTAAAATGCCTTTGTAAATTTTCATTACTCCACCTTGAATTACAGTTTTATATCCATTTGAATCAAGTGCTCCTAATGAAATCAAATTTTTCCTTAAATCTGGTACATGCCTCACATCAGTTAATATTATAGTTGTCCCATCAAACATTTGTAGTTGTATGCTCCCAATCCCCACAATATTACATGTTACATCATTACCCATGTACACAACTCCATCATTAATTGATTTATATGTCTTAAACCATTCTTTATGGATACACATGTGGTTTGATGCACCGGAATCTAACAACCAATGTTGATCATGATTTGACACATTAACTGATAATACTTCATCACTCATACCTGAACCAGATGTCGAACCTGTATCTGTCGCATTTGCCTCCTTCTTCTCTGTCGATGAAGCTTCTTTAGAAGATTGTTGTCACTTCCAGCAATCCTTCTTCAGGTGTCCAGTTTTCCCACAATGCCAGCACTTCACCTTTATCTTCTTTCCTTTAGACTTTGAACGAGAGTTGCTATGCTTACCCCCGGAGTGTCTCTCTCTTGAGCGACCTCTGGCCATCATTGCCTCTGATGTAGAGGTGTATGCATTCGACCTCTTCCTCGTCTCCTCAGACAACAAGGCTCCAACCACATCGTCAAACTCAAGGATGTCTGCAGTACTAAAGCTTATGGAAGTAACAAAGTGATCCCACGATTCGGGCAATGAACACAATAGAGTTATTGCCTTATCCTCTGAACCAAATTTTACATCTAGACTTTGTAATTGTACCAATAGAGTATTGAAAACATTCAGATGGTCAGTAATCGAGGTACCTTCCTTCATTCGCAAACCATAAAGCTGTCGCTTCAGGAGAATCCGATTTGTCAAGGATTTTGTCATGTAGAGCTTCTCAAGCTTCGACCACAGGCCTGCGGCGGTCTTCTCTGACACAATGTTGAACAGAACGTCATCCGCCAGACATAACCGAATTGCGCTCAGAGCTCTGTCATCCAACTCATCCCATTCATCCTCCGTCAAGGAAGAAGGCTTTTTGCTTTTCCCCAACAGTGCTTTCACCACGCCTTGTTGAATTAGCAGATCGTGCATCTTAACCTTCCAGATCTCGAAATTATTATTGCCATTAAACTTCTCAATTTCAAAACGGGCACTCTGAGTTTTCGCCATCTTGTATAAAACAAACAATCTCCAAATCCAACTTTTAAATAAAGAATGCCCTTTTTTAATTTATATTTTAATCAAAAAAAAAAATTTGATTAAAAATTGCCCTTGCCTTAAAAAACAGATGCTACCCTTCACCTTATAAAAAAGGCCTTTCTCTTAAAAATCAATAAAGTCAATATTACACTTTGACAAAAGTGCACCTTATAAATCGATATATATAAATCGATTTAAAAAACATTTAAATATGTATATCGATTTGATAATATAATCAATTTGTGTTTTGTTTTAAAAAAAAAACATTCAATAAAAATCGATTTGTTTTTTTTGTGTTCAAAGGCATAAACCAGCGTTATAAAGACTGCATATCGACTTAAATTTCAACGTTGTTCAAAATTTCAACGCACAACAAAACCTGCAAATCAATCCATGCAAAGCGAACTTGGCCCTCACAGCTTACGGCGCTATTGGTTTCACACAGTTCTGGTCTGTTGGCCGATTCACCAGCATTCAATGCACTAACAGTTCTACGCACCATTCAACTGAATACACCATTCAACCTCTACGCTGGAGTACGCACCAGGTATATATATCACCTACGCACCAGCAGTGGATATACGCTCCACGCAGCAATGCACCTCCACGCAGGTGGAACAAACGACCTCCACTCAGCAATGTATAGGCACCGCCAGCACCCTCTCCACTGCGCGCTCCTCCAACATGCTCTGATACCACTTGTTGGAGATCAGAAGCACAGCAAATTATAAAACAAAATACTCAGCAAATCAATCAAGCACATAAGACACAGAGGTTTAACATGGTTCACCCAACCAATCTGGGCTACGTCCACACAACATAGGCATCGACAATTCTTTATTAATCAAACAGGAGATTACAAACTCTCACACACTCAAACCATCCGTATGGATACCTGTTATATAGCAAAGAGAATCTAACTGCCTCATAAATCCTTTCACATCAAATTTAGGATGCATTAACTCCCTCCCAACAAACTGGAGCTAATCTAGGAACTAATTCCTATTGTTGTCATCTACTGAGATTTTGCCTATTTTATTGAAAACAGAAAATCTCAACATGTTGTGCATATTTAATTATTCCATTTTACTTTCCCTTTCAAATCATATCCATATCTTGAAATCAACCAAATGACCATCTACACTGTCAATAATTCTCTGACTTCAGGGTCTTTAGATTTCAAGAGGACCGAGATAAATTTAGATTCAGTAATTTCCAGCAGCTAAGATGTTTAGTTACATTCAACAGTTGGCCCAACACTTAATACTAATCTAAAGCGTGGAGCTCGATGGGGTTCTGCACCTCATCCCCAAAATGATTATGCGCGGACGGGGTTTATTAGCTGCATGTAAAGCCACATAATGGAGTTGTAAATTTACAGAAAATTTCTCTATATGTGATTTTTTAACGGACATTTTTAGACCTCAACTCTTTGGATTTTGATTTTATAGAATCGATCAAAAGAATCAATTAACGGTTTAAATTATTACAGAATCTTGTTCAAAATAACACCAAGGTATGACCTTCGTTTATAAGTAGGCATTCAGGTTTCACGGCTGAAATTTCAATTGCCTTAAGTTGGTCAAACTATATGCATTCGACTTGTGTTCAGATTGATATCAATACAATGTTTGAGCAAGCACTTCAATATGTCTAAGGTCACGCACCTCCAAATAAAGGTGTGTATAAAGTCCCATATTTTAGGATCTAGTAAAAATGTATATGTATAATTCTTGACCGTTTTAGATGGGAGGCTTGTTGACTATAATTTTATAATTTATAGAAATGTTGCCAACCAGTTTGTCTCTTTTTATTTTTTTTAAATGTTTGTTACTTCTTAGATCTGACAAGCATTAGATATATCCAACCATTGCATTCAATGTGATGGATTGGAAATTTCAAAGCAAGAATTGAAGTTTTTTTTCTTTACTTTTGGTAACTAAGATGGTGGGATACCTTTTCGAACTTCACTTACTTCCCATTCCAATTCATTTATTTTATGACTTTAGTAATATAAACCTAACTTGATTTAAAATCGTTTATTCCCATTCCAATTCATTTATTTTATGACTTTAGTAATATAAACCTAACTTGATTTAAAATCGTTTATTCCCATTCCAATTCATTTATTTTATGACCTTACTAATATAAACCTAACTTAATTTATAATTTAAAATCGTTTATTTTTGGAAGTGTAAATATAGTTTATTTTTGTTTAACAATAATATATTATTAATTTTGAAGAATAACAATAGTTATATATTTGTTTTATTAGTAAAATTTTCAATAATTTTTTAATCAATATTTTTATTTATTTTTCCAATATTTATTATAATGTTTTTCCAACTTTAAATATTTTATATAAATTAAACACAATATGAAAATTTCACACTTTCCCAACTTTAAATACTCTATATGAATTAAATATAACATGAAATTTGCATAATTTCACAAATATTTAGGGAGTCAACCTCTTTAAAGGCATATAATTCACTCCATGAGAAATTAACTTATGGTACTGAATGTTTCCAATTTAATGGAATTGTATTTCCACCTTTATTAAGAATTAAGTTCATAATTCACTACATGAGAAATTACTACCTCTATCTTATCTTCATGGTACTAAATGTTTCCCAAATTAATGCAATTGTATTTTAACCTTTATTAAGAGTTAAGTTCAAAGGGAAAAGTTCATTATAGCGTCAAAAGGTTCATACAATTTTTTTGGGTTCAATTTAATGTGGTATAATTTTAATGTAATTGTATTTAGAATTTTATTAGGGTTTTATGATGAGTAGATTATCTTATTTGTGTTAATGTTAACGTTTTCATTTCTTTTTTAATGAAAAGAGATCGAGAAATAAATAATTTTACTAATAATATTTTACTTATGAGCATATATGTTTGTTTTTTGAAATTAGATTTATCATGTATTTAAACTTTTTCTAAATAAAACATTAAAATTATTATACATAAAATTTTAATTTTTACATTTTATTTAAAAGATAATTGATTTTATTGAAATTAGAATTGTTGATTTTCATTATGTAAAATATGTTTATGAATACATCAATATAGTAAAAAAATAAAACATTGAAACATTTAAATTATGTAAATTACAAAAAATAAACTTACTATTCCATAAATCCTCAACAAAAATTTGAGAAAGTGTACGTCATTTACAACGCAATCTGAAACTGAAATTGGTTTTTATTAGTGGCATGTATCTAGCTAAGTTTCACTCTGTGAATGATTTACACGTAATTTTTTTTTTTACTTTACACAGATGCATGCACTAATGGATTTAGTTTGGAATGGATTTATCTAATTCAGAGAAAATTGAGTCATCAGGTTGGTTAAGGGATATCGTCAATGTTTTTGTTTGGACCTATCACAAAGATTATTCTCGTATCATATGGAGAGGCTCTAGGGAAACATGACTACGGAATTAATATTTTGCACAATCACTTTTTTCAATCTTAAATGTGATGATACTTTTATTTTTCTTACATTCTAACTTTATAATCTCAGAAATAAAACTCTATATCAAATATAGCTTTGCTAGTCTCTAGTCACTTAGCATATATTATTTTTCAAATATGTTAGAAGCACATATCCGAAATGTGACCATGATCCAGACACAAAATATTCATCACAATCTCAAATCTTGTAACTATTTCATTTCACTTGCAAAACTAAGACAAATACCATTGATAGTTCGCAATTCTATTAATAAAATAAATATAATCAATTTTTTTTATGTTGTGTATTGTGCTTGATGTCAAGAAAATGGTCATCATCAATGGTCATAACCTGGTATATGTTAGAAATAATTTAAAATAATGTAAGACTAAACATTTCCTTTAATTAGCACTGACCTACAATAGTAGAAAAGATGGTTAGTTAATCTTCATATAAATTATCGTCATTATTAGATTACACAAAGTTGTAAATATCGTCAATGAGAAAATTGCAAAAAGAACTTTTTCCATTTTAAGTATGGAAAGCTATTAATAATCCGAACTCCATTTTTCTTTACAAAGAAAGCTTTCATGTTTAAAAAATGACATCATTTGAGAGATAATAATAAATGTTGTGCTTCATATTCCTCTGTTTTCAAGACCACAAACACAATTGCATATCTCTATGTCAGAACCACAATTGCATATCTCTATAGCAAACATGTACAATTCCTATAAACATTTTAGGACACAAATGGTTGTGCAAAACAAGTTTACTAGAATTGACATCTCATTTAGTCGAAACTAAGTTTCTCCCATCAATCTCACTAAAAGACTCGAAATGAACGTTATAAAACTTCATTACAACCAATAATATAGGGTTCTCACCAAAAAACATCATTTTAGCACAATATTTCCACTTTCGTATCTATTTTTTTATAAAGGCTTAAATTGATGTACTTTGTCAATAGTTCAAACTCTAATTTAAGTATATTTAAACTTAACAACAAATACTAGCCACTAGAACTATGTGAATAGAGAATAATGTAACACTGAAATAAACATATAAAGTTATTTCTTAACAATATTAAAATAAATTTATTATTTACCAATATTAAAATAATATTTTATTATTTATTAATAAATAAACAAATAAAATTACATGTACCTCTTAATTTCATTTTATTTTTCATTTTATTTTGGAATATGTATTATTTGGTTTACATTTTTTATATTAATTTTAATAATTATTTTGGAAAAATAATAGGTGATTATATATATATATATATATATATATATATATATTCAAAAATAATTACTTGTAACATAATTATCTAGTTTCTCTAAATACTTACTATTACCTTTAATATTTTGTTTTATATATTAATTTAAATATATATAAATTAATTTGAGTATATTAATTTATATAATTTATTTATTATTAAGTTATTTTGATATTGTTATAGCAACAAGGCTATATTTGCTTAATATATTAATGTTTTTTTATTTGTATTTAAAAATTTTAAATATTTTTTTAAATATTATGTTAATTAATTGGATATGATATAATAATACATTTTTCAATATTATATTAAAATAAATTTTCAATATAGATATTGGTTTTCTGCTATCCTTCACCATATGCATGCTTTCGAGTTGTATGTTCATGTTCAGTTTTTTACTATTAAATTTAATGCATTTGTATATAGTGAACGACCTAAAAACTCGATCAGTTTCGTTGAAGGTATCTCTCCGTGTGGCCGTATATAAGATTTGGCGGTGTAAATGTAATCTTGTTCATAATGGAGTCGTATATCATAGCATTTGTAGCTATCCCAGAAAAACAACACATTTGAAATTCAAGGAGAACCGTCCCATAGATGTTGACATTTTATAAAGCAACAACGTGTCAGATTCTGAACGCTGGCGGTTGTTCAAGGTTACCTTTTACATTTGTTTCATGCATAACATGTCCTCTTCATTTAATGCTTTTAAGTTTTTCAATGCTCTATATCAACCAATAAGCATTTTAAGTCAAATATATATTGCAATCGACGATATCTTTCTGTCAGGCAGTAAATGCAATTTCGCATTCTACGTGGCCCTTGGATGATAATGAAGTTAGATTTGATATGGTTTGGTGACTCTCTCAATTATCTGAATATACAACACAATCGACATTGACGCTCATATTATTTCTAAATTTTGACTTTATGATTTCTTTATAAAGTTAATCAATAGGCAATTTTTGAAAATCATTTTAGAAAGGTTTTTTTGCAGAAGAAGAAGACAACTTTTCAGAATCTTATACACGCGTTTAGGCACTTCAATGAATTGCATTGACTTAATATTAATAAATGGTGGAGTAATTTTAATGGCTTTGCTGCGTTTAGGCACTTCAATGAATTGGATTGACATAATATTAATAAATGGTGGAGTAATTTTAATGGCTTTCCTAAGTGCACATCCACACCTCATGGTACTGCAGTCCACAATAATGCCATTCTTTTAGGTGTTACAATAAATGCGAAGCCTGTGATTTACGCGTGATCTTTTAGCACAGCCGTATCCTTCTAGTGATTTACGCGTAACCTTTTAGCACAGCCGTATCCTTTTAGTGGTTTATCTATCTATATTATTTACACTTGTGTTTGAAAAGCCATATAGTCCTAACTATTTTATTCCAAAATGATTTAAGTTTTATTTGAATTTTACATTCTTGAATTCCCCTGAAAAATTCAACCTATTTTTTATTAAATGTATTGAATTTGCCATTCCATAAAAAAAGATGTCAAAGTTTAAAATTTGTATTGTCCATAACCTATTTTTTTCGAAATGCTCTATTATTTTTTTTAAATAATATATTTTTATGTAATTATTTAACATTGGCTAATTCTCAACTTTTTGTTTTACATTTCTTTTCTGTGGTTATAAATTATATTGATTTGTTACACAAAATTTTCTTCTAAACATGCATTAAGGGAATATTTTGGTAAAACCATTTTTTAATTGTATTTTAGGCTTATATCTTTATAGGGTTATTCAAATTTTAAGTATAAACACTCTTGATTATGAAATCAAATTCCACATCCAACAAGAAACCATTCTACATACTTTTGAGAGTTTATATTTTTTTATAGTAGTGGAAGGTATTCCCTTCTAGAAAACAATGTACAATATATTATATTATATACAACAATATATATTTATATATTATATAATACAATATATAAATATAAATAATCAATAATTAATTAATAATTAAAATAAAAGAAAGACAAAGACATGTTTATTAATAATATCTCGTATATCTTTTAGAAAAATAGAGAGAGATAAAAGAGCGATTACATACAACACAAAACCACAGTCCGATCTCTTTATTGATCACAATGGTTATAAATATATAGAACATAAAAAAACTCACTTCGACAGATCTAAATAATGACTACAACTCATACATAACAAACGATGACTTCTATATTGTCACTTGATAACTCTCAATGACAACTCATGACAACACATGAAGGTATTACTTCTAATACCCTCCCTTAATGCTTACATGGAAAACATTGAAAATATATATTACAACAGAAATGATAATCTATGCATGAATCGTATTCATCAACACTCACATCCACTATGGAATCGAGCAAACACCCCTTTTTTACCATGATATCTTTGAGTTGACAATTGACATCCATTTAAAATGTAACAACCATTGACCATCATTTGTGAACATTGCAATATCAACAATATTGACACCTTGGATGGTATGGGATTTTGCAATAAGAGTTGTCAAGTATCCTATGGACCAACTACCATATGTCAGATATTTTTCTTTTGGTCATCTGTCAGTTGCTAGGATGGAGGTTTGGATATTCAATGTGTTGAGAAGTTGATCAAAAAACTTGACTTTACTAAGACACAAGAATTGATGTTTCAGACACTATAGCTTCCATTTTAAGAACCACCAACCCTTTTTATAACAAATAAAAACACATAAGAATTGATGTTTCAGACATCAATGCTCCTAGTTTAAGAACCCCAACCCATTTTATGACAAGAAATGAAAGAAATCATAAAATTAATTCAAAAAACACACATATAAAATATGACTACAATAGGAACCACTATAAAAAAAAATCTATATGAAAATTAGACGTATAGATTCCATGCTTAAGATTATTTCCCTTGTTATTCTTCCCCTTGAATGCTCAGCTGCCCACAAGCATGAAATCAAGAAACGAGAATTGTACCATGCTCATTTTCTACCAACTTCCATGCCTTACCATACAAATACCCGCCGAAAGGCTCCTTGAACCCCTATTGGAACACGACAGATGTTGTCATTGACATCTACTCAAGAAAAAATTGAGACTTTCTCTAGCATAGATCCTTGGAGATGTATATTTCAGGTAGTGTTGCTTTCCTTTACACATGTCCTCTATCCCATATTTTTCAATCTCTGCCACATCGATTTTAGAGGTCATGTAACAAGAAAAAAATATCTAATGAAGATATATCATCCCCGCAAAATAAAAAAATGATATCTACCTCCCCATGGCCACCAATAACACACACAATGCAAGAAACTCATTATTTTATACTGTCGAATATACTCAGATCCCACCATGTAGCTTTTGTCCTCCTTTTCCATGGGAAACATCTTGTAAGTCACCAACATGATCTTCCCCTTCAGTTGGGGAGGCATCAAGAGCAACATCTTGAACCTTCAATTCACCTTCTTGTTGCGATTGACTAGCCAATACAATTAACACATTGAAAGGTTGTTAGCACATTGAGGGTTCAAATCATAGTTCATGCTATGGTTCGTGCTTTGTAAGATGTGGGAACGTCACTCCTCCACTTACAATGGTGCTCAAATCTCAACCTTTATTTCCTTTCAAAGAACAATAAATGTCTCTCTATACATTTCCAAGCAAGAACTACATCCTTCTTTCGATAGCTAAAGATAAATCATATATAGTTATAAATGATCCTATTCAGCAACAACGCAAATATATCCATATTAAATCAAGATAAAATTCACAACAATGAGAGAGAAAAAATAAATATGGTATATTTCCTTGAAAATAAAACAGGAGACAAGTGTGTTGATACCTACAAACAAAACCACAACTAATGAAAACATATGGCACAATCTTGAATAGGATTTGCACATAGGAAAATGAAATTCACCCACTAAACTAATCCATGTGCAAAGAAACTAAAACTCAAATATATCTTATCTTAATAGCCTTCCCATAAGGGAATCAAGTGAGAAAAATCTCTCATACAATTTTATAAAAATAGAGAGAGATAAAATGTAAATTACACACAAAAAAAACCCAGTTTGATCTCTTTATTGATCACAATAGTTACAAATATATAGGACATAAAACACTGACTTGGATACATCTAGATCATGAATACATATCATACATAGGAAACAATCATTTCTAGATTTAGGATTACTTCGAGTAATATCTTATATCAATATAATAATATTTACTCAATAGTAAAAATGAAATTAAGGTTGAGAAATTTTCAAGTTTGTAATTAATGATCATAAGGCAATAATTAATAAGATATGAAGATACGAAATAATTCAACATGGTATCACAACGGTAAGATCTTGTAAGGAAAAATATGTATTTAATTTTTTCGTTGTTACTAGGTAACAACATATTTAATTTTTACTACTACTTAAAATTATGCAAATAATCCCATAAATTATGGTGGAAATTAATACCTTGTAAATTTATTTAATTAATGTAATATAAAAAATGTACTGCATATTTATTTTTTACTATGTGAGTGGATTATATTATGATTTCAATGGATTAAACTAAAAATGTTAATGTGAGGAGAGATTTAATGTCATGGAACGGGTGGGTAAATGGTTAGAGAATATATGTGGGGTGAATAGTGACATGAATCCTCTAGTGTTCATAAGAAATTAACCTAGGATATTTAAAGGACATCTTAGCGTATTCTCTCAAGATTGAGAAATCATCTAAGATATAGTAAGGAGTTGGGACCATGCTTGTGCCACTTGAAGATGGATCAATTGGTAGCTTGGTTGAGATGTAGTATTCATGATTAGTTGAAATTATAGAATAGGGTTGAACTAAGCTTGAGAAAGAAAAGTAACAAGACCAAGGTAACGTCTCATGTTCACGCCTTACTGGGAAGTTTTAGGAACAAAGTAGAAATATATTATAGAACTAGAGGGATCTGAGGATAAATTTTTTTAGTGATGAGATTCACATGGCGTCGATTAAATTTGGAAACCCTAGGGTTCATATACCACAAAATACTACAAATTTTTATAAGAAATCCCTAGGATTTGTGGATAAAACCCTAGATCTAGACCTATATCGATGTTTTTATTGAAAGAGGAAACCCTAGCTCATGCATGAAAGGAAACTAAACCAACATGTTGATGATGAGGAAAAGGAGGAGGATTTATAGCTTGATGAGACTGTAATGTTTCCTGTAAGAAGGAAGGTGTCGATAAGGAGTTGATAATTCCCTACAATCCTCACATTTAAAGAACCTCGTCAGGAGGGTTATATGTACATTTAGAAGTTTTCCAAGGTTATGGTAGTATATGGAAGACTTGGGGAGAATGAAGAAAAATTTATGAGAAGAGGATTCTCCCAATGTGGAGCAAAAAATAATCTTCAGAGGTTTGTGTTCAAGAAGGAGAAATGAAAAAAGACATCTAAAACCATGATAGATGACTAGAAGAAATTCTATTTCAGAGGGCGAATAAAATCAAGTGGAGTGGAATGATGCAACCTATTGAAGATACAAAGAGTCTCTCATGATGATGAAGAGCATAAGCCTCCCAGGGATGTAGATTGCAGTCCTTTTCTACATGTGGAACATCCTTTAATTCATCAAGAAGATCCAGAAGGTCCCATTTAGTCAATGGAACCACTTAGGGTCATTATTTATCATTGAAGAAGAGGTTGGCATGGCTTCAAAATAAATTGAAGGATGCAAAGGGAGCATGAAAATTGTAGAGGCTCCTTTAGAGAGAAAGATACTGCACAAGTTTTCCAACTATTTGGCACTAATGAGTAACATAATTAATTTGAAACCTTCCACTTATGGGGAAGACAAAAAAAAAAATGTGTGGAAAGATACTATGATGGAATATTCCCAATCCATCATGGAAAATGATGTATGGGACATGGTTTCGAGACTAGAAGGGAAGTCATTTTGTCACTTCAAAATGGATCTACAAGATCAAGCGTGCTGCAGATGGAAACATAGAAAAGTACAAGGTTAGATTTGTGGCTATATGATTCTCAAAGAAAGAGGGAAAATATTATAATGAATCATTTTCCACATCATCAAAGTACACTTATATTAGATATATCATATTTATATACTTTTGTTATCGATTAGAAATTACACCATAAAGATGTAAATATTATCTTTTTGAATGGTTTAATCGAAGAAGTGTACATAGAAAATCCACAATGTTTTGTGATCCATGGGAAGGAGTCCCATGTTTCTAAATTGAGGAACGATTTGTATGACCTTGAGAAGGCACCCAGGGCATGTTATGCCATAATAAAAAATTATTTAATGAGATTAGGGTTTACTACAAGTAACGAATATCCCAACAATTTCTACAAGGTTGAAAGTGGTTACCACTTGATATTGGTACTATATGCATATGACATGTTTGATACATGTGATGCAAATTTCATTGATGGGTGCAAGATGTAACTCACTTCAGGGTTTGAAATGAAGTATTTTGTTTTAATAAATTATTTAATAGGATTAGAAGTGTGGTACACACAATATGAGATCTTCCTTAGCGAAGGGGAGTATACAATTGAGATACTACAAAGATTTAGGATGACGGACTATAATTCCTTGAATATTAGGCTCTTGAGAGATTATTCTTTATATTTGGTTGATCCCAGGATGTATAGAAAATTTATTATATCCTTGATTTATGTGGTAAATAATGCACTCGATATATTATTTGGAGTGTACAAATTGAGTCAGTACATGGTTGAGCCTAGATATGTACATTTAGTAGCGTAAAATCATGTATTGATGTACCTACATTGTACGATTGAATATAAACTCAGATATGTCTTGGACGTTGAAGTAAAAATACAACATTATACAGACTATAACTATGCAAGAAGTTTAGTAGACAAGAAAAGTACATGAGGGTGTTCCTTCAATTTAGAATCACGTATGATATCATGGTTTAGTAGAAAACGATTGTTAGTGGCACTCAATACCATAAAGGAAGAATTTATAGCACCCACTAATGCAAGTCATGAAACAATGTTGCTTCAGAAATTTCATGCATGGTTATTTATTGTAAGGTTAAATCCGCCTTTGATATACTGCGAAAATAAAATTTGTGTGAACCTTTAAGAGAATCCAATATTTCATGACAAGTCAAAGCATATAGAGATGAAATAACATTTCATCTGAGACATGGTAAAAAGAGGAGAAATGAAACATTGGTACATATTCACATATGAGCAGATAATATACATTCTAACTGAGACTTTGTTTAAATTTATGTTTGAATACTTGAGAGAGAAGCTTTGCGCGATGTTGAATTTCAGCCCTCATTGAGAGGAAAAAGTGAATTTTCTCCTATGGGGGTACATACTCCTTCTCTTGCGAAGGGTTTCCCAAATCAATCATGGGAATTGAATGAGGGAGTATTTAGTATCTTGGTATATGTTGGGTATGTGCTATATTGTCACACGTGTGGGGGAGTACAAGTCCCCCCTGTACATTGTGTCAAGTGCAACAGGGGGGTCACATGGGGTGGGGCGACAACCCCTCCTATTCGGGGTGCGGGGTAGGGCCCCAGGAAAAAAATTTTGGACCCTATTTTTTGGTGTGTGGACTCGCCCATGGTTTTTTGCATGGGGTTTCACATGGTTTTGGGGAATGATGTTTTTTCGACCCCTGGTATTTTGTAGATCCACACAAGGGAACTACAGTTATGTTCTAATCTAGGGTTAATGGATTGGCGTTTATGTATGCTTCGACATGTATATATATCTGTCGTAACACTAAAAGGAATATAATGAAAAATCAAGCTCGTAGTCCCGATTTTGGATCTAGGGGAAAATCTCTATGTATTTCTATTTTATGTTTTAAGGTATGACTATTGTTTATTTTCTTCTTTTAAGATTCGTTTGTAGATAATTTGTGTACAGGGTTAAAACCTACATTTGGTGTCGGATTGTTTTGGCTTCAAGGGAACACCTTTTCTACTGAGGGATTTTTTCTCGGGCCTGTGGTAGACCCTGTTCAGTGGGAGATATGCGGGACTAATTATTGTGGTGAAAGAAGATGGCGAGCAATGGAAATATAGAGATTGAGAAATTTAATGGTTAGATTTTTGAGTTGTGGAAGCTCAAAATGGAGGATCTACTTGTGGATAAAGATCAGTGGATTGTGGTAGATCTAGGTACTAAACCAATTCTAATGTCAGATGAATATTGGAAGAAGCTGGATCAGAAGGCAAAGAGAAAAATACAGTTGTGTGTCTCAGATTAAATATTGTTGTGTCTAAGTCTATGGTGAATAAATTGTTCCTACAGAAAAACATGTATAACCTGAGGATAAAGGATGGAGACTCAGTGACAAAGCATCTTAATGCCTTCAATACTGTGTTAAGTCAGTTGTTATCTGTTGATATTAAAATCTCATATGAATATAATTGCATCATTTTTTTGTGTTCTCTACCAGATTCGTGGGACAGTTGAGTTATTGCAATAGGTAGCAATACAACTACCTTGAATTTTGATGACATTGTCTCAGCCTTGTTGTCAGAGGAAATGAGATGGAGAAATATGGAGGGCCAGAATAGATATTCCTTATCTCTACAAGGAAGGTCCCAAAACATAAACAAGAATAAGTTTTCGAGTGGGAGATCTAAATCTAGAGGGAGATCCAAATCTCCAAGAAAGTTTGTAAAGGTGTGCTAGAAATGCGGAAAGGAAGAGAACTAAAAAAAGGATTACGGATCTAAATCTCCTAAGAAATGAAAGAGATCTAATGATCCTTCTTATGAAGAGGCAAAAACCACCTCGGATGAAGGTGTGGATGTGTATTTGGCTTCTTCCTCAAATACACATGTAGATCATGATGCATAGTTGATTGATTCAGGTGCATCCTTTCACTTCACTCCCCATAAGGAGTGGTTCTATGAGTATGAGAAGTATGATGGTGGTGAAGTTGTCCTAGGATATGATAGGAAGGCTAGAATCATCAGAAATGGAAAAGTCAAGCTAAAGCTGCAAGGTGGAAGGATTAGAACACTTCCTGGTGTTTGACATATTCCTACATTGGCCAGAAATTTGATTTTTATAAGAAAGATGGATGGTGCAGGTGTAAAAATAGTGTTCGAGAAATGTGCCTACAAGATGGTTCGGAGAGCACTGGTATTAGTGCAGGGAGTTTGGATTGGAACTCTATACAAGCTTTAGGGTATCACTTTTATTAATGGGTGCAACAATTATGTGATTTATGAAAGTGGAGCGGAAAGCCTAGCAGTCTTTGGAGAAAATACCATGTTATGGCATCAAAGGCCTGGACATACTGGAGAGAAGGGACTTCAGATACTTCATGGAAATGTTATGGTAGAAGGTATGTCTAATTTCTCTCTTGATTTCGATTTTTGTGAACATTATGTATATGGGAAGAAGAATTGGGTGAGTTTTCCTTCTCGTGCTAAGGGGGCGAACAAGATATTAAAGATTTTTCATAGTGATGAGTTTTGACCTGTGTCAGTTCCATCACTAGGAAAGTCTCTGTAATATGTTTCATTCATAGAGGAATTCTCAAGGAATACATGGATATAAGGAAGAAATTTGAAGTCTTCAATAGATTTAAATAATTTAAGGCTCTAGTGGAAAACCCAACAGAGAAGAATATAAAGTTGTTGAGGACAGATAATGGTGGAAAGTTCTACAAGAAGCAATTTGAAGAGTTTTGTAAGAAGTGTGGTATAGCACAATAGAATACTAATCCATACACACCTCAGGAAAAAAAAGTTGCAGAAATAATAAATAGAACACTGATGGAAAAGGCAAGAAGCATGCTTAGTGGTACTAGGTTAGGACAGGAATTTTTGGCAGAGGCAGTGGAGAGTACATGTTACCTAGTTAATAGATCACCTTCATCCGGGTTGGAGGATAAGACTCCACATGAGGTATGGACTAGTAAGAAACCCTATCTTTCACATCTGATGCTATTTATATGTGTTGGAAATGTTGGCATTGATGGAAAAGGTAAAGACAGTAGCAGCACCTAAACTATTCATAAGGCAAAAGAGACAGAGAGGTAGAAGAGGCAGTAGATGAAACAGAGGAATTGAAGCAGAAGAAACATAGGAATTAGAGATAGAGCAGTGAATTTGAAAGGGCCTGAAGGAGTTTAATATAGAGTTTTATTTATGAATTAGGGGTTTAATACATTTTGCAGATAAATTATTGAGCAATTATTCATTCATTGAGTTTGTATGGCATAGACTTTGATTGAAGACTAAAACCCTATGGTAAAGACTTAATATGCTTGGGAATGAGTTGGAGCATTACTTAAATAGCAAGGATGAGTTGGAGCATTGCTTAAATGGTAAGGATGAGTTGGAGCGAAACCATGAAGTGGTCGAAGAAACTAAAAATGAACAAAGGCACAGTTCGAAAATCAAACTCGTGAATCAAGGATCATGATGAGTTGGTGGATTGAAGAGCCAAAGGAGTGCAGTGTATTAACGATTTGAGTAGTTTCTAACTAAGAATCAAAGGGACAGCGTCCCACAGAATGGGCTCGATGGGCGATTGAATGGTGGAATGATAAGGTGAGCCAAGAATAAAGAAAATAGAAAGGCAGCTTCATGAATGGTGTGGACCAGAAGTAATTCAAGAGTAGAGTCGTGAATTGAAGTGGTTCAATGCACAGTCATAGGCGAAATTGTAAACGATGGTGAGGAATGGAACCCAGAGAGAAACCGTCAATGCGCAGTGAAAACCTAATGGAGCTGAGCGTTAAACATATGAAAGAACCATGGTAAAATACCGATGAACCAAAGGGTCAACGCATAAAAGAATGTAATTGTTATCAGAAGCGGAACCGCGAAGGAATAGTAAACGGGGTTTCTGGTTTTCATCGCACCACCTTTGTGGGACGAGCGGTAATTGCGAATTCGGAGCAATTCCATAGAGCGACTAACACATGGCATAAGGCGGGACCCCAAAACCGCTTTCATTGCGTGCCATCGCACATTATCGTTCATGCAAGTATCTCGTGCGATATCCGTTGGATCGTCAAGATGGGTATGACGTGTTGTCCTTCGTCGGATGTGGATGGTCTTTTAAACATTGGGGCCTAGTCCATCACGCAACTATTGAATATTAACCAGCGTGCAAGTTAACTTCGCGATGTCTGTAGGATCAGAGGTTGAAAGAGTGATGAATTATCCACCATTGGATCATGAATGAAGTTGCAAGGTGACAAAAAAGGTATGGGCCAGCGTCTGTTTTTTGTATATGAAATAATCAAAATATAAATGTGTGGGCCAGCATGGGTTAAGTCGTTATGCCGAAAGGTGAACAGACGTTAACATTACAATCTTTTGACTTTCAAATGTATTCAGTTAAAATTGAATAAAGGGTTTAATTATACAGTGCAAAATGCTATGGGGCCCGAAGATATTATATAAGCGTTTCTTGTAAACATGAAACCAAAGGTTATATTGTTGATGGTTCATGATAAAGATTGTGAGTACTGATATATCCGTGTTGTTAAAATTTTTTTATAAAAACGTCGAGAGTTATTTTATGTTTGATTAAAAGGAATTTGTACATACAACAGTTATATAACTGCAATGAACAGGGAACTGAATAAAAGAGAAAGCAAAAAAGAGAGTGAGGTGGGATGTATGAGGAAGGAAAAGAGGAAGAGAGGAGTGTTATTCGAAATATACACTGTAATTGAATGAGAGTTTTTAACTGTTTATATTGTTTGTGATGTAATTGGAAAGTCTTCGGAGAAAGATAAAATCCCACTGTAAAGTTGAAATGGTACATTTCTCTGAGTAAATTGATAAAAGAGATGAGAATGCAGAATTGAAGAAAAAGAAATAATTAAGCAGATATGAAGATTGGAGTACAGTAAAATAAATCAAAGTTACAGAACAGAGCGGATATCCAAGGTAACTCAGCAAATGTTTCTTTATGAAAAAGAGGGATTTGAAGCTTCCTTACAAGTTGTAGCTTACAGAATTTGAGGTTGGAGCCTGTTGTAGGTTGGTGCCTATAGAAAATCAGTGGTGAGAGGGAGTTGGATCTTGCCTTTACATCAAAACAATAATAAGATGTGGTTTTCTCCCTTTATGGGTTTCCACTTATATTTGGTGTCTTTGTGCATGATTTTTATGTGTTGATCTGGTTTATATCATCTGCTTAATACTTGTTGCTCTCATATTAAGACTATTGTTACATTATATTAATGCTTGTTTCTTACATTCTAATATTACTCACATGTTAAGTTGAACATGAAATGAAGGTGTAAACAAGTGTTAATGAAATTTTTTTAAAATTCCATGAATATGTTAAACTGATTCACGCCCCCCCCCCCCCCGCCCTTGCACTTTAACTAAGGGTTCAACAATTGGTGTCAGAGTAGGTTCCTTTTTGTAGCAGTTTAACAACTAAAAGGAGATCCTAGGTTCTTGGGATGGCTAGTCAAGAAGGATCCTCAATGAACAAAGCCCCATTTTTCACTGGTGCAAATTATGCCTTCTAGAAAATCAGAATGAGAACATACATAATGTCCTTAGGAGTAGAAGTTTGGGCTGTTGTAGAATTTGGATATGAATATAAGGAAAATGTCTCAGAGAAAGAAGACAAATAAGATTTTGTGGCTAATGCAAAGGCAATGAATGCAATCTTTAATGGACTATGTGAGAAAGAATTCATCAAAGTAATGCGCAACAATACTATCAAAGAAATGTGGGAAAATCTAGAAAATATTCATGAGGGAGATAAAAAGGTGAAGACAACTAAACTTCAAGTCTATAGAGCCCAGTTTGAAAATTTAAAGATGAATGATGATGAAGATATTGCTAGTTTCTTTTTGAGGGTTGCAAAATTTGTCAATAATATGAAAGCACTAGGTGAAACCATGCAAGAATGTGTAATTGTTCAAAATATCCTAAGATCTTTGCCATCTAGTTTTAATCCCAAGGTCTCTGCCATAGAAGAAACAACATATTTGGAAACCTTGACCATGAATAAAATTCTTGGAAAACTAACAGCGTATGAGATGAGACTGCCACAGAGGAAGTCAAATGTAAGGGAGGAAGCTTTTAAGATAGAGAAGAAGAAAGAAGAAAAAGATGAGATAGGCTCCTGTTCTAATGAAGAAGAGGTCAAATTTATCAGGAAGTTGGATAAAGGCTCAGGTAAGTATAAAGGTAAAATTCCATTTAAATGTTTCAATTGTGGAAGAGTTGGAAATTATGCTTCTAAATTTCCTTATAAGAAAACAAAGAATCAGGCTTAGGAATAAGAGAATACCATATCGAAGAACTGGCAGAAAGGGAAGAGATTCAATAGAAAATATTTCTATGCTCAGCAAGACAACAGTGCATCAGAAGACTCAGCTGAATTCTCAAGTGAAGAAGGAACATTAAAATTTGTTTTGATGGCTATAGAAGAGCTGGAAGAATTTTTTTTAGAAGATGAGGAAGAAGGTGAACTGGACCTTGAGTGGGAGTTAAGAAGTGCCTTGGAGGAAATTTACAGACTAAAACTGAAGTGCAGAAAACAAAAAGACATTATTCTCAAATGCGTGAGAGAGGAAAAAAATTCAGAATCCCTCATTTAGTTGAAAGTAGAGCTTGAAGAAGCAAAGAAGGTAGAGGATATTTTACTTAAGCAGATCAAGGATAAAACTCAGGAACAAGAGAAGCTGGAAGAAGAAGTAGTGAGCCTAAGAAAAAACTTAGAAAAAGCCCAAAGAGAACTATTAATGAATACACCTCTAATGAAAGGCTCTGGACAGTTGGACCAGATTCTAAATGTACAAAGGTCACCTATGATAAAAACTGGGATAGGCTATGAAGTAGAATCAAGAAAAGGCAAAGAAAAAGAAAACAAAAATATTATTTTTGTAAAATCAGATGAGAATATCCAAGTAGCTTAGAAGACTTCAAAGGAAGAAGAATCATGCAATAAAGTAGATAAAAATCAGGAGGAAGCTCAAATGACAAAGGATGAAGTAAATGAACTGTCAACTGGGAAAAACTCGTATACTCCTGAATATGTCAAATTTGGAAGTCATCAAAGGAGATTTTTTCCTTCTATGAAAAATGCTACTTGTTATTCCTGTCACAAATTAGGACACATTGCTCCATATTGTCATACAAGAAGAATAAATAAAAACTAGTGAAGGATGCAAACAGTAAAAAGTTTTACTGAAGGAGAAAGATGGAGAAGACAACCTTTTATAAGGTATGCAAATTGTTTTTATGGATACTGTTTTTATTGTAATGATTTTGGCCATAAAATCATAGAATGCAAGAAATATGAACACTGACTATTGTTCAAAACCTCAAGAAGGTTTGTTAATCATGGAGAGTCTATTCCTACTTATAATTATGCTAAGGATATATCCAAATGTTGTGTATGCAATAAAAGTGGACATATGTCTTCCAAATGATCTCTAAGAGAGTATAGTTCATCATCTCAAAAAATTTACCAAACAAGAGGATGCTTGCAGCGGAAAAAGAAAGTGAATAAATGTGACTTGGCCCTAATAGCTCAAGATCTAAAAATCCAGTGGTATTTGGACAACAGTTGCTCAAAGCATATGTGAGGAGATAGAAGCAAGTTTATAACCTTTGACGAAAAGAAATTTGGAAATGTTACTTTTGGAAATGATAAAGCAGGAAAGATCAAAGGAAGAGGCTCAGTCAGTCTGGACAATGGTAGAGGAAAAGCCCAGGATGTACTATTTGTGGATCGGCTAAAAGAAAATCTGTTGAGTGTTAGTAAAATGTGTGATAAAGGCTGTGAAGTTATTTTTAGAGCTCAAGACTATGAAGTAAAATAAAGCATCACTGGAAAAACCCTAATCAAAGGTGTTCGAACAGAAAGCAATGTATATGTAGTAAAAGAAGGAAATGAAGCATGTCACCTTAGCAAATTTGAGGAGTCTTGGTTATGGCATAGGAGATTGGGACACCTAAACTTTGATCATATCATAAGTCTAAGCAAAAAGAACGCAGTCAGAGATATGTGAGTCATCAAGAAGCCTTCAAATACTATATATAAATCATGTCAGCTAGGTAAGAAGACCCGTACATCCTTTAAAACCAAAGAGAATCTATATACAAGCAGACCTCTTCAACTTGTTCACATGGATTTGTGTGGGCCTTCGAGAACTAAAACACCAAGTGGAGAATCCTATTTCATTCTAATAATAGATCATTTTTCTAGAATGACATGGGTTGCATTTCTCAAACAAAAATCGGAAGCATTTGAGAAATTCAAAATAGTCAAGGCTTTGGTAGAAAATCAAACAGGATGTAAGCTAAAGTGCATCAGATCAGACAGAGTAGGTGAATTTACAGATTATGATTATGCAGACCTGTGCAATGAGCATGGGATAAAGCAATAGTTCACAATTGCAGGAACACCTCAGAAAAATGGAGTGGCAGAGAGACAGAACAGGTCTGTACAACATATTGCCAGAGCCATGATGAAAGAGAGTAACATTCCTCAAACCTTTTGGGCAGAAGCAGTACACACAGCTGTGCATATCTTAAACAAATCTCATTTAAGACCAAACAGTGACAAGACTCATGAATTATGGCATGGTAAACCTGCATCAATCAAGAATTTTAGAGTTTTTGGAAGTAAATGTTTTAAAAAAATAATGATGAAAATTTGGGAAAGTTTTATGCAAGAGAAGATGAAGGAATATTCTCAAGATATGCATCTAAGAGTAAAGGTTACAGGTGCTACAAAAAAATACTTCACAAAATTGTAGAAATTATTGATGTAAGATTTGATGAAGAACTATTAGACAAGTTAAGAAGTACAGATTGCAGCAATCCTCCGGAAGTTCATGAAGAAGAGAATCAAGATGATGATGAAATAAAAAAACCAATAGAAGATATAGATCTAGGATCAAAATCTCCTCAAGATACATTCATAAGAACCATCCAGAAGATCAAATCATTGGGGACAAGAATGTAGGTGTACAGACAAGAAGACAACTAACTGAACATATTGAAGAGGTATACCTCGAAATTTTGTCACAAATAGAGCCAAAGAAGTTTGAAGAAGTCGGTAGAGAAAAACATTGGGTGAATGCCATGAATGAAGAATTGGACCAAATTGAGAAGAACAACACTTGGGAACTAGTTCCAAGACCTAGTGATAAAAATGTCATTGGGTCAAAATGGGTATTCAAAAATAAGATGAATGAACAAGGACAGGTAATTAGGAATAAATCTAGACTTGTGTGCAAGGGATATTCACGGGTTGAAGGACTTGATTATGATGAAACATTTTCCCCTGTAGCTAGAATGGAAGCTATCAGACTGTTTTTAGCTTTTTCTTGCTATCATGATTTCAAGGTATACCAAATGGATGTGAAGTCTGCCTTCCTGAATGGAGATTTAGAGGAAGAAGTCTACATGGAGCAACCAAAAGGGTTTTCCTTAACAGATAATGTAGACAATGTTTACAGATGAAATAAAGCATTATATGGGTTGAAACAAGCTCCTCGAGCATGGTACTCAAGGCTGGATAAATACTTGCAAAAATAGGGGTTCAAGAAACGGGGAGTAGACAACAAATTGTACATAAAAGCAAATGAAGATGAAATTTTGATTGCAGTAGTGTATGTAGATGATATCATGTTTGGAAGCAGCAAAGATGAGTTAAAAAAAGTATTTGCTGAAGAGATGAAATCAAAATTTGAAATGTCTATGATTGGAGAGCTTACCTTCTATTTAGGACTACAAATTCAACAAAAGAGCACAGGCACATTTATCTCACAAGAAAAATACTTAAAAGAGATGCTGAAAAGATTTAAAATGGAGGACTGCAAACTTGTGTCAACTCCCATGACTACTGGATGCAAGCTTTATGCAGATGATGGAACAGCTGATGTAGATCAAAAAATTTACAGATCCATGGTTGGGAGTTTGTTATATCTAACCGCTTCTAGACCAGACATTGTGCTGGATGTAGGGCTTGTGGCAAGATATCAAGCAGCACCAAAACAAAATCACTTATTGGCAATTAAAAGAATATTCAGATATCTACAAGGGACTGCACATTATGGGCTATGGTATCCAAAAGGAAAAAACTTCATTTTAACAGCATATATGGATGCAGATTGGGCCATCTATTTTGATGACAGGAAAAACAGAAGTGGAGGTGAATTCTATTTAGGAGAGAGTCTGGTGGCATGACTAAGCAAGAAACAAACATCTATTTCTCTATATACAGCAAAAGAAGAATACATAGCAGCAGCAACATGTTGTACACAGGTCATGTGGATGAAGCAAACCTTCCAAGACATGAAGGTAAGCATTGATGAACTTATCCCTATCAAATGTGATAATAAAAGTGCCATAAGCATATCAAAAAATGTTGTGCTTCATTAAAAAACTAAATATATTCCAATCAAGTATCATTTTCTCAGGGAACAAGTAGCTCAAAAAGTAGTAAAGTTGGAATATGTGCCAACAAAAGAACAGATAGCAGATATATTTACAAAACCTCCTGCTAGAGAACCATTTGAATATTTGAGAGATAGGATACGGGTAGTATATGTATATTCTACTCTCTGATATGAAGAGAAAGCACAGTTTCAGGGGGAGAACAGAAACGACAATATCATTCCAGGGGGAGATCAGCCAGTAAGGAAAGCATAAAACAGGTCCTCAAGATCAAAAGCTTATGGAAAGAATACATCCAGCATAAAAGAGTCAATGAAAAGGTTAAAGATTCAGTGTTTTAAGATTCAATCCAAATTTTGGAGCAGCAAGGTACAAAGTCAGCAGAAAAGGGCCTAAACATAACACAGAGAGAGGAAATATAGAAAGCAAACTGGGAAATGAGAAACCCTTTGACATTGAGGTCAAAGGGGGGGGAATAGCAAAAATGGGCTTCTAAAAAGAAAGCAGAGGAAGTCTATTGCCATCAATGCCAAAGGGGGACACTGTTGTAAATGTTGGCATTGATGGCAAAGGTAAAGACAGGAGCAACACCTAAACTATTCATTGGGAAAAAGAGACAGAGAGGTAGCAAAGGCAGTAGATGAAACAGAGGAATTGAAGCAGAAGAAACAGAGGAATTAGAGACAGAGTAGTGAAGTTGAAAGGGCCTGAAGGAGTTTAATACAGAGGTTTATTTATGAATTAGGGGTTTAATACAATTTTCAGATGAATTCTTGAGCAATTATTCATTCATTGAGTTTGTATGGCATAGACTTTGATTGAAGACTAGAACCCTATGGTAAAGACATAATATGCTTGGGGATGAGTTGGAGCATTACTTAAATGGCAAGGATGAGTTGGAGCAAAAACATGAAGTGGTCGAAGAAACTAAAAATGAACAAAGGCATAGTTCAAAAATCAAACTCGTGAATCAAGGATCACGATGATTCCATGGAATGAAGAGTCAAAGGAGCGCAGTGTATTAATGACTTGAGCAGTTTCTAACTGAGAATCAAAGGGACAACGTCCCATAGAATGGGCTCGATGGGCGATCGAATGTTGGAGTGATAAGGTGAGCCAAGAATAAAACGAACAGAAAGGTAGCTTCATGAATGGTGTAGACCAGAAGTAATTCAAGAGAAAAGTCATGAATTGGAGTGGTTCAGTGCACAGTCGTAGGCAGAATTGTAAACGATGGTGTGGAATGGAACCCAGAGAGAAACCGTGAATGCACAGTGAAAACCTGATGGAGTTGGGCGTTAAACATATGAAAGCATCGTGGTAAAATACCGATGAACCAGAGGGTCAACATATAAAAGAACAGAATTGTGAGCAGAAGCAGAACCATGAAGGAATAGTAAAGGCAGTTTCTGGCTTTCATCGCACCACTTTTGTGGGATGAGCGGTAATTGCGAATTCAGAGAGATTCCATAGAGTGGCTGACACGAGGCATAAGGCGGGACACCAAAACTGTTTTCATTGCGTGCCATCGCGCATTATCCTTCATGCAAGTATCTCATGCGATATCTGTTGGATCGTCAAGACCGGTATGACGTGTTGTTCGCTGTCAGATGTGGAGGGTTTTTTAAACACTGGGGCTCAGTCTATCATGCAAATATTGAATATTAACCCGCGTGCAAGTTGATTGCGCGATGTCTGTAGGATCAGAGGTTGAAAGAGCGATGAATTATCCAGCATTGGATCATGAATGAAGTTGCAAGGTGACAAACAAGGTATGGGCAGCGTTTGTTTTTTGTTTATGAAATAATCAAAATATAAATGTGTGGGCCAACGTGGGTTAAGTGGTTATGTCGAAAGGTGAACAGGCATTAACATTACAATATTTTGACTTTCGAATGTAATCAGTTAAAATTGAATAGAGGGTTCAATTATACAGTGAGAAATGCTATGGGGCCCAAGGATATTATATAAGTGTTTCTTGTAAACATGAAACCAAAGGTTATATTGTTGATGGTTCATGATAAATATTGTGAGTACTGATATATCCGTGTTGTTAAAAAGGTTTTATAAAAACACCGAGAGTTATTTTATGTTTGATTAAAAGGAAGTTGTACATAGAACAATTATATAACTGTAATGAACAGGGAACTGAATAAAAGAGAAAATGAAAAAGAGAGTGAGGTGGGATGTATGAGGAAGGAAAAGAGGAAGAGAGGAGTGCTATTCGAAATATACACTGTAATTGAATGAAAGTTTTTAACTGTTTATATTGTTTGTGATGTAATTGGAAAGTCTCCGGAGAAAGATAAAATCCCACTGTAAATTTGAAATGGTACATTTCTCTGAGTAAATTGATAAAAGAGAAGATAATGCAGAATTGAAGAAAAAGAAATAATTAAGCAGATATGAAGATTGGAGTACAGCAAAAGAAATCAAAGGTATAGAACAGAGCTGATATCCAAGGTAAATCAGCAAATGTTTCTTTATGAAAAAGAGGGAGTTGAAGCTTCCTTGCAAGTTGTAGCTTGCAGAATTTGAGGTTGGAGCCTCCTGTAGGTTGGTGCTTATAGAAAATCAGTGGTGAGAGGGAGTTGGAGCTTGCCTTTACATCACAACAATAATAAGATGTGGTTTTATCCCTTTATGGGTTTCCACTTATATCTGGTGTCTATGTGCATGATTTTTGTGTGTTGATCTGGTTTATATCATCTGCTTAATACTTGTTTCTCTCATATTAAGTCTACTGTTACATTATATTAATTCTTGCTGCTTACATTCTAAGATTACTAAAATGTTAAGTTGAACATGAAATGAAGGTGTAAACAAGTGTTAATGAAAAAGTTTTAAAAGTCCATGAATATGTTAAACTGATTCACCACCCCCCCCCCCCCCCCCCCTCTCAGTTTAACTAAGGGTTCAACAATATGTGATGCGTATGTACATGTTCCAAAGGGAAAATGACCAAGTTGGATAATAAATCTGAAAGGTGCATCTTTATTGGGTATAAGGATGGCTTAAGAGGTTACAAGCTTTGGAACCCAGAAACAAGGAAGGTTGTGCACAACCGAGATGTGGTGTTTAGAGAGGTGAAAGATGTTGTTAAACATGAAGTCCTACCAGAGAGACCTGAGAAGATAGAGTTTGAGTTAGCGGATGAAAAATTAGACTCTATAATAGAAGAAGATTCAGAAGAGGAAGAGCCACAAACTCCCTTTGTGAGAAGATCAGTTTGGGAGAGAAGACAACCAGAATGGTATAGTCCAACTGCTTTTTATTCAAATTTTTCTTTAACTATCACTGATGATGATCCCAAAACTATCAGGGAGGCAATGGATTCAGAGGATGGAAAACTCTTGAAGCAGGCCATAGTTGATGAAATGACATTCTTGCAAAAAAATGAGGCAAGGGATCTGGTGGAGTTATCGGCTGGAAGGAGCCCCATCGGGAGAAAATGGGTGTTTAATAATAAGATGAATGTAGAAGGAAAGGTGGAGAAATACAAAGCTCGATTCGTAGAAAAAGGCTATTCCCAGGTGCGGGGAATTGATTTTGGAGATATTTTTTATCTTGTTGCCAAGGTTGCTTCTATTAGATTACTTTTATCTCTTTCTCCTGCATTTGATTTTTAGGTAGAACAAATGGACATGAAGAATCTAGAAGATTAGGTCCACATGAAGCAACCTGAAGGCTTTATAGAGAAGGGCAAGAAATAACTTGTGTGCAAGTTAAAAAAGTATTTGTATGGGTTAAAACAATCACCAAGGATTTGGTATCATAAATTTGATACCTATATACGAGGACTTGACTTCACCAGAAGTAGAGAGGATCAATATGTTTATTTTAAATTAATTGGTGACCATGTTATTTATTTGGCCTTGTATGTGGATGGTATGTTTCTAATTAGAAATGACAGGAATTATCCAAGATTTGAAGACCCAATTTTTCTCCAAATTCGACATGAATGATCTTGGTGCTGCAAACTATATTTTGGGCATGGAAATTAAGAGATATCAGGAAAAGAGGAACCTCTTGTTAAACTAGAGAAAGTATGTTGCACCTATATTGCAGAGATTCAATATGCAGGATAGTAAACCGGTGAAGGTTCCTATTCGTGTACGTGTAAATATTTTTGTTGAATAGTATCCCAAGACACAAGAAGAAGAGGAGGATATGTCCCGTGTTCCATATGCAAGTGCATTGGGTAGCCTAATGTATGAAATGGTCTATACTAGACTAGACATTGCACATGCAGTGGGATTATTGAGCAGGTTTATGTCAAAACCAAGGAAGGAGCATTAGACAATAGTGAAGAAGGTTTTTAGATATTTTCATGGCACTAGTGATTATGGTTTGTGCTTCCAGGGAAGACCAATATTAGGTAGAGTTTTGGACATCCATGGTTTTGTTGATGTAGACTATGATGGAGATCTGGACCAAAGAAAATCTACAAGTGGGAATGTGTTTAGCCTATTTGGAGGTGCAATAAGTTGGATGAGTAAAAGACATTCTATAGTGGCTCTTTCAACTACAGAGGCAGAATACATGACAGCCACTCATGAAAGCAAGGAAGCAATTTGGTTGGAGATATTTTGTTCAAGTGTGGGGTTGGTGCAATGAGCTATAACGATAGATTGTGATAGCCAAAGTGAAATTTTCTTGGCTAAGAACCCTGCTTATCAATCAAGGGAAAATCACATTGATGTTCAATATCACTTTGTGAGAGATATGGTTGAGGATAAAAGGGTGTTGCTGGTAAAGGTGGACACTTTGAAGAATGCTGCAGATGCATTACGAAGTCTCTGAGCACTCAGAAGTTATCTTGGTGTATAGAAACAATGGGTGTTGTAGATTTGGGCTAATGACTAAGCTCTCCTATGCCCCCTACGAAATGAAAATAATAAGTGGGAGAATGTTGGTTATGTGTTATATTCTTTCAAAGATTAGTCGCATGCATTGGGGGGGGGGGGTGGGGGGTCACAGCGGGGGTGGAAGTCCCCCATGTGTGTTGCATCAGGTGGAATAGGGGGGTTATAGGGGGGGCGAAAACCCCCTTGTTCGAGGTCTAGGGGGGCGAACCCGTCCATGGTTTTGTGCACATGTTTGCACATGATTTTTGAGCATGATGGTTTTTTGCCCCCGGAATTTTGTAGATCCGGTCAAGGGAACTATAGTTATGTTCTCATCTAGGGTTAATGGATTGGGTTTTATGTATGCTTCGGCATGTATATATATGTGTTGTTACACTAAAAGGAATATAATGAGAAATGAAGTTGGTAGCCCTGATTTGAGATCCAGGGGAAAATCTTTTTGTATATCTGTTTTATGTTTTATGCTCTCGCTATTGTTTGTTTTATTTTTTTAAGATTAGTTTGCAGATAATTTATGTACAGAGTTAAAAGCTATAGTATAAGTCTTTCTTATGCCTTCTGAAGTGGCTAGGTGTGATTGGGACTATTAGGAGAGTAGAAGCGACATAGATATGTGTGACATAGTTTGAAGAGTGTGGTGGTAGTCCTTCCCATACGTGTGAAGTGGTTGGGTGTGATTGAGACTAATAGAGGAGAACATCATGGGATATTACTTTTCTCTCTAAGAGGGTTTTTTGATGTTTGATAAATTAGTGGAAGGTATTTCCTTTACGATAACGATATATATATATATATATATATATATATATATATATATATATATATATATATATATATCTGTGTGTGTATGTGTGTGTGTGTGTGTGTGTATGTATGTATGTATTGCATTGTATATATAATATAGTATATCCCACTATGAAGAAACTTGTTAGTGATTGAGTGTTCTATTAAGGCACTCATTTGTAAAGGTCACCAGTTCAAACCCCACAACTGCACCTGTGAGAGGTAGTTCTGACTTATCTTCTTTGGTTTGGTTTGGAGGACATGATATCGGGTGTGTTTTCTAGGTAGAAACACAATGTGATTATGGGTGGAAACTATCATTGTATGGTTCTTGCTATTGATTTCCATATATATATAATCATTAAATAATTAATAATAATGATAAATGAAAAATACATATCTATTAATGAAAAGACACCTTGACAATGTATATATTGTGGCCCTAAATTCTAATCATACATCAATAATTATATCATATATCTTATATCAATCTAATAATGTTAAATCAATCGTAAAAACGAAATTAAGGTTCAATTTTTTTCCTAATTATATATCATATGAAAATTTAAAATGCATGAAAGAACACAATTTTTGCATTTTTGTTTTTGTTTCGATGCGGGTCTAATCATAAATGTGTAGAGTTAAAATTTGAGTAAATTGTTAAGAATATAACTAGAAAATAAAATAAAAAAAGGAGTTTCATTTTGATTTATTTTAAAAATCATCTCTTATTTTATTATTTTTCTTAGGAGTCCTTGTTGTAAATGTTGTCATTGATGGCAAAGGAGGAAGCAGAGGTAGAGACAGACAAATGACAGCAGCAGAAGCAAAGGAGAAGACAACAGAGAAGAATACAGGGAGAATATATTTACAGGGAGCATGAGAAGAATAGAGGGAGAGTATATTTACAGAGACAGGGAAGCAAAAAGAGAAGCAAGCAGCACAAAGGAGACAACATAGATGGCAAAGGAGAAAGGCAGAAGAAGACTGTTGAAATGAAACGGTCGAGCAGCAGAGGCTAAGGAAAATATAGTGACAGGAGTGCAAATTTGGTAGAGCAACAGGAAATACAGTGACAGGATATGTAGAGAGGCAGAGATGAAATAGTCTAGCAGCAGAGGTAGAGGTAGAGCTGTTAACAAACCAACAGTGAAATGATAGCAATGAAACAGGGTTTATATATATCAAAGTGCTGAAGAAATGTGTATAACGAAATCGTGAAGGGTTTTTATATACTATATGTTGAACAGAGCTTATATGAATATGTATATAACGAAGGCGCAACATTATTTATTGAAGCGGAACCATGAACTGAAGCGGAACCCTAAGTGTGAATAGTCAAAACAGAAGTAAGTTAATCGGTAGTATCGCGCGGTGTCAAAAGTGGTAAGCTGTATTGCCAAAATGAACGCGATATGTGTCTTTGGATGCCACGTGTCCTAATATGGTTTTCCAAAACCATTTTCATCGCACTATTTCTGAGAATTAAAGTCAGTACATCTAAATTAAGTGATAATGGGCGATGATCGTTGGATCGTCCAAGACAAAGAAACATCCTTTCAACCGTCAGATGTGTGTGGTGTGTTAATTAGTGGGCCTGAATCAACAGTTGTATGGTTAATTGAAACATAACTAAAATGTTAAGTCGTATGTTTTGGGACCACAGGAAAATGCATGTGTGGATTTTTGTTGGATGCATATTGATACAATTTGAAATGCCTAAGGTGTAATACCAAAGTCAAGGAGTAATATATAAGTTGATGCATCGGGGTCTATGCTAAAATCGAGGGTTAATTCACACATTGATATATATATGATAATGAAGTCGTGGATATACTTAACTGATGAGGGTGAACAGTATAGTGTGGGACCCGTGATCCATAATATGATATATGTGCTGCATTAATATATATAAACTTTGAGTGAATGATATAAGCTCAGTGTAAGTAATTAAAAGAACCGGAACCATTTGTAGCATTAAGACTAAGGTTCAAATGAAGAACATGGCTAGGTCTATGTTGGGAGCGGAAACATTAAACGAACTACGAAGCCCAAGAGGTTATATAAATATATATATACATTAGTGATGGGTTTAAGTATGAGCGAAAGACTTAATACTATGTTAACAGATAATATTATACATATAGTGCGGGACCACCCCACCCCCCCCCTGACATAAAATTCCGAGAATCATAACCCAAGTTGGAGGATACATTAAAGCTGAAGCGGAAGCTTATATATATGCAACACATTACAAATATTGTGCCTTATATACAAAGGTCCAAAGCATATATATATATATATATATATATATATATATATATATATATATATATATATATATATATATATATATATATATATTTATATGGAGCACTTTATAGACAAGGGACCAAGGGTATAATACAAAGCATATGTATTATATTATTGAGCGCGAGATCAAAAGAACCAAAGGTTCTATCGCTTGGCTTTGAAACAAACAAAGTCTTATATTGTGGGACCCTCACCCAATCGCATCGGAGAAACTTGGCAGCAGAACATGTTAACAAAAATTTGCGATTGCGATTGAGTTCTAGACCCGATATGGTTTAAACGACGATTCCTATATCTTTGAGTTCCGGTACCAAAGTAAAAAGTGTTGCATCTCATCGGCATTTAAAAGTGAACAGTGATTGATCGCATCGGAGGAGGAGTAGAGCATCAGAACATATAAATGGAAGTCGCGATTGCGACTAATCGTAATCGGAAATATTCAAAAGGTGATACATTGCATTGGAGTGATTCATCGCATCGGCATTTCAAAGTGAACAGTGACTGATTGGTTCAGAGAAGGAGCAGAGCATCAGAACATATAAATGGAAGTTGCGATTGCGATCAATCGCAATCGGAAGTCATCGAGAAGTGATCCATCACATCATAGATTTGAACAAGTTTAGCGAGTGGGCACATAAGTGTTATTAAAATGATATTTTACCATTATATCGCCAAAAGTTACTTAAGTTATATAACACGGCAGTGCACATATTAAAAACGCCTTATTATTATTATGCAGAGAATTGATTTTCATGATATAAAAAGTGCAGTTACATACTTACAAGAGTTACGCAACAAAAATAAACAGAAAGGCATACAGAGAAGAAAAAGGGACAAACACAGTCACAAAAAAGACAAGCGCAGTGAACCAAGAGGCTGAATGAGTGAGCTGGAGCTCTCATTGTAATTAAATATAAATTATTTAATTGATTTATATGGTTTGTGGTGCATCGGCAAGTCTCCGAAAGAGAACAAATATCCTACTGTAATGTTAAAATTAGTACATACAGTTATATTTTTTTCTGAGTGAGCTGGAAAATAAATGAGAAGGAAGAAGACTAAGAGGTATGACTATCCATTTCGAATTCCTAGAGGAAAACAAGTAGTCATCAGGAATTCTCTATAATTAATATCATATTGATATGCATAGAGAGGTTAGAGAGAGTGAAAATAGAGAATGCATAGTATAGAAAACTGAGGCAGAGAAGATAGGGAAGAGAGGAGAAGAAAGAGATGCTACAGAATAGAGCTGATATCTGAGGTAAATTAGCAAACATTTATTTCGATAAATTGAGGAATTTGGAGCTTCCCTATCAAGTTGAAGCTTGATAGTCATCAATTGTAGCTGACTAAGGTTGGAGCCTCCTGTAGGTTGGTGCCTGCAGAAAAACAGTGGTGAGAGGGAGTTGGAGCTTTCCTTTGTATCACAACAATAATAAGATGTGGTTTTATCCCTTTATGGGTTTCCGCTTATATCTGTTATCTCTATGCGTGTTGCCTATGTGCTGATATGATTTACCAAATTTGTTTAATGTTTGCTACTCTCACAATAAGTTTGATGTCACATTAATTTAATACTTGCTGAAGCATATTAAGACTGTTCACATATTAAGGTTGGTTATAAAATTAAGCTATAAATAAGTTGATGAAAAATATAAAAAGCCTATGTATGTGTTAAACTGATTCACCCCCCCACCTCTCAGTTTAACTAAGGATTCAACAGTCCTAGTTTATCCCTCAAAATTCCCCTAATTTGATCTATGTAGTTATAAATCTTCAAACCATTAATACTTGATTTGTATAAAAATCACGATTACACAATGTAATAGCTGTAAACTTATTCTATATTGAATTTCCCCAACATATATGATATAATAATACCACATTCTTTTAAACATGTATTTAGAATTAAAAAAAAATAGCAATAACCCATTACTTTTTTTTTTTTTTAACTGAAACGTTTATAGGTTTTTTTATTTATCTAAAAAACTGTTGGGTCTTTTCCAAACTATCCCCATATACAATGCAGATTTCTAAATTCTGCCTCTTTTCCTCTATTACAAAATTCAGGGCATTTGTACAAAACTTTCATTGTTAACAAAAATAAGCCCTTTCATGAGAACACTGCCTTTGTTTGCCATTTGGTCCGCCTCACTATTTAAATTTCTGAGTATATGATAAAATTTGCAGCTGTCAAAGTCTTGGAGCACTCTTTTCAGTCTATCCAAAATTTTTTTGAGGCTAGGGTTGTTGAATCGAGCACCCTTGTTTAAATTTTTTATTATTAGCTCTGAATCTCCGAAGACTTGCAGATTTTTAACACCTTTGTCTCTAGAAATTTGGCAGGATTTGAGAAGCCCGAGGAGCTCAGCTTGATTGTTGGACTTCTGACCTAACCCCCAGTAGAAGATATCTTTAGAAAAACCGTCTGTTGAGTAGATGGCTCCCCCAACACCAGCTGCCCCAGGATTCCCTTTTGACGCCCTGTCAAAGAAGATTGTGGATATTTTTTGAGATCTCCACCAGCTTTGAAAGAAATCCTCTTCATCTCTTAAGCGCCATCCCAGATTACCACTTTGAGGTGTAGGGGAGTTTCTGCTCGGATAAGGCACTAGAGCCCCTAACCACATCTTTTCTTCTAGCAGCAGAGTAGAGTCTTCTTTTATATACTATTGTTGGGCCGCTTCCATCAGAAAGGCCTTGGCTTTTGCAGCGATTTGCAGCGGAGAGTGCCGCACCTCTTTGAAGATCAGTTGGTTACGTGCCAACCAAAGCTGCCAACAGACATATTTGGGTATTGCTATCCAGATTCTGCTCCAAAATGATTTTTGGGGGATGTGATGGGGATAGAGATGCCTCCAAGAGGCAAAGAGATCAGCTGCTGTGTTAAAGGATGGGACAAAAATCTGCAAGTCCCTTAAGATGAGCCCACAAACTTCTTTTGCCACACTACAACCTATAAACAGATGCTGGACTGTTTCAGAGTTGCTATTACACATCACGCACCTATGAGGCCCCGTAATATTTCTTTTCTCCAGGTTGTCTCCCGTAAGAATTTTATTATGGATCACAGTCCAAAAAAAGAAATTCACTTTAGGTGTGGCAAAAGAGTCCCATACGTTTTTCCAGAAGTGTGCTGTGTGGTTACTGTTTCTTGAAACCTGCATAGCTTTATATCCAGCAACTGTGGTGTAAACTCCTGTTGGGCCCCAACCCCATTACTTTTAATCATGTATTTAGAACTTAAAAAAATATATATTCCTTAATTTTGCAATACCATTTATTGTCTATTTGAGTTTTGTAGGATTCTTTGTATGAACATTTCTAAAATGATTTAAACTATATTGATTTTCATTATGGTATCCAAGCCATTTCAAATATTTTACTGAATATTTCTTAGCCAGATGCTTTAAAAATATTATCTATTTATAATATGTATGATAGAAAATATACCAGATTAATTTTATAAAAATTATTAATAAGAATAATAAATTATTTTGTGTAATTATTTACATTGTATTACAAATATCTAAATTTATTTTAAATATTTAGTACTTAATTCTTAATTTTCCTTTCATTAAGAAATGAAAAAATTGTTTCCTTTTAAATAAAAACTTTCATATATTCCCATTTCAATTGTTAGGTACAAATTCATATATTCTAAAAACCTGCTCCATCTTTGATACCCTAAGAGAAAGTATTTGGATGTCCAAATTTGTGATGTTAAAGCATTGAATCTAATACTTCATTATTTATTTTCTGAAACCCCACTTAATATACTATTGAACATCATTTGTATCTATTTCCATCTCCAACTTATTTACCATCAAAAAAATCCATATATATTCTTAATGTAAACATTGGTATCAAATTTTACCAATATGGTTTACTCAATGATCTTACTAATTGAATCCATTATATATTTTAATCTTACTAATTGAATCCATTATATATTCTAATGTAAACATTGGTATCAATTTTTAATAGTCTTACTAATTGAATCCATTATATATTTTAATGTAAACATTGGTATCAAATTTTACCAATATTCTTATCTCAATAACCTTATAATTGACAAAAAGATTATTTCTGGATTATGGTCATACCGTACCTCTTATATTTTCTTATACCACTCATCCTATCATCTCCAAAATTGATTATCATCCCTTTAGGTACCCTTTCGTATAATGTACACTAATTTCTCTTATGTGTATTATGCTAATTTTCTCTTGAATCTAGGAACTTACACATTCAAGCAACATAATTTTAGAACATTATGGCCATAGGAAAATGTTCTTCTCACTCTATGAAGTCATTATTACTTTATTTTCTTTAATTTTCTTTAAATATTCGACTCATGCTAAGTACTTTCTATATTGTTTCTTAAATGTATAACAGCCTCACAATAAATACAAGTACCCTTCCTTTCTTGTCGTTAATGTCCATACCACTTTTCTGTCCAACTACCGAAAAGCATAATAATGGTTTCTTTTCTTGCATTCCCTAACCCGCAAATTGCCACTTAGTTTATAAAAACATAAACTATTTTATGTTGATTTCCTACATCTTTATCTTAAAAAAAATTCCCTGAAAATATATTATCATCCTCATCATTTTATTCATTAAAATTAATCAAATAATTTGAATCATATTTTTCTTTTGTGCATCCGTTACATCCAAAGTAAATTATCTATCAGACATAAAAGTATACAAAATGACTTGTACATCCATTTTCCTCCACATACGAATGGAAAGTTGCATCGTGCGTAGGCTTATTCTTATATCCTTGTTCGATGAAGCCCTTATTTATTAGTCCAAGGGACTATAGTAATCTATATTTTTAGCCAATTATTAGGCACTAGCATCGCGATTTTTAGCCAATCACTGGTTTTGAGGTCTTATTGGCCTCTTCCCGAGAAAGAGAGCCAGACATGGATTCAATTTCTTAGGTTAAGAGACAATAGCAGCTAAAAATGATGTTATTGGGAATTAATGGTACACTAATGCTAACATTAGTTGACTAGCGTTAGATGTTTGGCCAGAAATGTTTGAATAATATGTATTGTGATGTTCTATTAACTTTTATGAACAGTGAATTGGCAGGTGGTCGGCCAGTGGTTGTAAAAAAAACCAGCACATGTCCACACTTCTGCAACACATGTCCGAAAACTCCAACACATATCCAAAAAATCTTACTTCGAAGGTAGAAGCTCCTCATAGACTCTGACATGTAGCTTCACAGAGTTCTGAGTTCTACTTCTGAAACTAAAATAATCTGAAATCATCTTCTTACTTTTCCATCGACCTAAACTAAACTCCAGTGGAATAAATTCAATGCCAGAAGTAATGGAAAAAGTAGGAATAATTCCAATCGCAGAAGTAATGGAAGAAGTAGGAAAAAACCCTATGACTTAAGTAATGGCAAAAGTAGGAAAATTCATGGAAGAAGTAGGAAAAAACCCTCTAACTTAAAGCCAATCTAGCTGACCACTTACCCATACTGAGTCAATCCTCTTTTTCACTGAATTCTTTCTACCTCTTTCACTGAATGCTTTCTATTTTTTCAAATGCCAAGACCGATCCCTATTTCTGAAGGGGATAGAGGAGCAGTTGTTGTTCATTCTGATGGAGAAGCAATTGATGGAGCAACAATTCTAGCAGTGGTTAGAGGTGCAGTTGTTGTTGATTCCGATGCAGAAGCAATTGATGGAGCATCAATTCTAGCAACGGTTTGAGGGGCAGCTGTTGTTCATTCCAATGGAGCATAAATGCTAGCAGCGGTTTGAGGAGCACCACCAGTAATAAAGGCTAAGGTACCTGGACCAGCAAATTATAATTCTCAGCAAACTAGAATTCTGACCAAAAAAATAAAAAAAAAATCTACTATGTACCTCAGTTTACCGCTCCTTACTGGCCTGGTCCTTAGAAGAGGAGCTGCCTTCCTCTGTTTCCAGGTTGTTATATATAATGAAAAATATTTGTTTATGTATTTCTCTTTCCTCATATCATGAATCCTTTAATTGTGCATACGACCGTATTTTAGGGTTCCCTCTCTGAAAATCTCGAAATTTGACTTATATGTTTTGTCAAAGGTAGCTTTGGTAATAATATCGGCAATAATAAACTATGCCCTTCATAATTTTTCTCGACGATAAGGGTTTTTTTTACATACGTTATACATTACCTTATAATTTAGAAAGAGGGGAGAGAACGAGTACTATGGGAAATAAGGCTTTTGTATTGGGAAAAGAAAACATATACCCTTAACTGACTTACATTGCCTAGATGCAGCCACTCCTTTTTTAGACTATACCCACTCATAACCAGTAGGCACCCTAGCTTGCCTCCTCCATATCCAGCCAAAAAAGCTAGCCAGTAAACTGTTGTTAGTCGCGTTGATCTTTTCACTAGGGATCCAGCCATCCTAGCCAGTCAGGCCAATCACCTAGACCCGTCAGATCAAGTCCAAAAACAATTGCTTCATTCATGAAAATATTTTTAATATTTTCCGTTTGTTTATTTCATTTTTTATGCCTACTAAATGGTTAATATCTATCTTCTTTATAAATGTTAGAAGGTTAATTTAGTCATCTAGTTTTACCTCTCTTGGTCACTGGTTCTGTTGTTATTTGGCTTTTCTCTAGTCATGGAATTGTTGTTCAACACTTCCAGCAAATAGATGAAGTAGTCTGTCAGTGAGAAGTCACTGAGATCTTTATGGAAATAAATTTAAACAGTGAAATGAAATTCAAGGATGTCATGTAGTTGAAATTGTAGATTTTTTGAATGACTGAGGTTTAGACACAAAACATTGATCTGTTGCTTTGGCATCATCAAAATCTTTATGTTTCTCATGAGTCACAATGGCGTTATTGACCGTTGTGATTTTGGAGACTTGGTTGAATAAACGTAACTCTGCTTACCGGGTTCTTTCAATCTGGATGGCTTGCTCCTACACCTCATCCAGAAGCGGTCTTCTCATTACCTCAGAGGTATCAATTCTAGGCCCTGTTCAAGGATAGAAACTGTAAGTAATTTGAGTATTTATAAAAACATATTGAAAACTGCATACCTCAATGAAACTTTCTACAATGGATTTTCTTTTACCGATGTAGCTGGTGGATATACTAGAATCTGAGAATCTGAGATATTCCATAACTAGCAATTCCTGGTCGCGGCTGAGATATTGGGACTGGGACTTGCTGGTAGGTTTTGACTCCAGAACACATTGATTAAGCATCGCCATGCGTAATTCATGTAGATAGAACAAGAGCATGTTTTATTTTATAAAGACTGGTATGATTTTTAATTATACTTAATCGAATGCTTTCAATTACATACTAATATTTTTATTAATATATTTCATATTTTATTAATCTATTTAGTATTTCATATTTTTTAGATTATTTATTAGAAAACCCTTAGCTTGTATCGGATTTGGTATTCTAATCTAACTTCAAATCTAATTAAAGGTCTCGAAACCTTGGCCTTTTCCCATTTCATTCTACAACCTAATTTTCTTCTTCGTTTCTGTATTCTTGTCACAATACAGTACGAGGAGGAAATGATGGCTCCCCAAAATAAATCTCAGCGCCTTCCACTTCCATTGCAACCTTCAGGGTAAGTTCACAATTTGCCTCAAATTCCCTTCAATTTGATCACCATCACCTGTAAATCAAGCAGCGAAAAAATTACTTGACACCAATTGCAAGTGGGTAGTAACTATAGTCTTCAACGGAGTTACAATGGGGTAATTAGATGGTTTTGTAGGCAAAAATTATTTGAAAAATAATTTCCAGGACTAAAGTCAGCCAACAAAAAAAAGATTTGACTGTACTCAAGTGCATAGTAACTAGAGTCTACAACAGAATTGCAATGAGATCATTACATGGTTTTGGCAGCTGAGAGTCTTAGAAAAATAATTTCCAGGAGTGTAATCAGCGAACGAGTCTAAATTAGACTGTAGCGGGAAATTGACATCATCAAATTAATTTAGAAGTGCCAACGAGTCTAAATTAGATTATAGCGGGAAATTCACATCATCAAATTAATTTAGAAGAATTGAATTAAATACAAAAACTATTTATAGCTTAAACTAATATTCTAAATCCTGTCAATTAAGCACAAAGGGTAAAGTGAAACTATAATCATTATAAACCCAAATAATCAACATAAACCCAAGGTAGAGTATTTTTTTCCATGTTTTCCTCCATCGAAAAGCTTATCATAATCTAAATCTCTTCCTTTGCTGGCTTTATTATCTTCCTTTCATTCTAGACTGACCCAAATGTTCAAAAATCTACCAGAAATTGATCCAAACTCACGAGGGGAGTCCCTTTGAAGATTAATCGAGCCTGGCTTGACGATGTTGATTATACCAATATGGTTAAAACAATCTAGAATGAAGACGTAGATATTGATGACAACCAATTTGTGGACAGTTTTCATCACAAACTTCAAAGAGTAAAGGTCGCAACTAAAAAGTGGGAGATTCAGAAAAAATCTGCCCTCAAGGCTAAGCTTGTGCGCATCAAACAGCAGATGGAGATCATATATAAAGGCTTTATAAGTAAGGCTCTGGTGGAGGTGACATATACACTCCTCCATCAGCTCGGGAAGAGAAAAAGAGAGATCTTGGAGATTGAAGAAACCACTTGGAAACTCAAGAGCCGGATTGATTGGCTGAAGGAGGGGGACCTCAACACAAAATTTTTTCATAAGTATGCTTCTGATAGAAGGAACAGAAATGCGATCTAGAAGATAAAAAGATCAGATGGTACTTTTTCCATCTCTACTGAGGAGATTCAAAAAGAGGCATTCTCACATTTTTCGGATTTCTATCAAACAGAACAGCCTATTGAGCTGGAGAGTCAGACTTGGTTTTTGAATCTAGTTCCGAAAATTTTTGATACTGTAGCTATCGAGCTCCTCCAACAGGAAATCAAGGGGGATGAAGTGCATGGGGTCCTGAAAACTTTTGCACATGACAAATGCCCGGGGCCGGATGGGTGGCCCGCTGAATTCTTTATTTACTTCTTTGATTTGATTGGTGAAGAAATCACGAAAGTGATCGAAGTGATTAGGAATCGTGGGCATATGCGAGCAGACTTAAACTCTACTTTCATTGCGCTCATTCCAAAGGTGGCAGATCCACAATCTTTTGCTAACTTCAGACCGATTGCTTTGTGCAACATAATTTATAAGATCACTTCTAAAATCATTTCTAATCGAATCAGATCCATCCTCTCTAAACACATTTGCCTGGAACAATATGGTTCCTCCATGGACGATCGATTCACGATGCGATCGCCATCGCACAAGAAGTTCTACATTCTGCTCATGTTGGAAACAAGGAAGCTCTGATATTGAAGGTTGATTTACACAAAGCATACAATTCGGTAGACTGGTCATACATCCGGATTCTTTTTCTCAAGATTGGTATGCCGATCGGTATCATTCGATGGGTTATGTCTTGTATATCTACTGTTAGATATGTTGTGCTGATTAATGGCGTTCCCACGCTATTCTTTCTAGCTGCCAGAGGTCTCCGCCAGGGCTGCGCCCTATCTCCCCTCATCTTCATCCTTGTTCTCGATGGTTTCAGCAGGAGTTTGCATTATGCGGAACAATTGGGTTATATTAGTGGTTTTTCCTTCTCTGATTCTATTTCCACCAACCACTCACTCTTTGTTGACGACATGCTGCTTTTTGGATATCTCAATAGAAACCAGTGGCTACACATTCACATGCTTCTGATTCGGTTTAAATCTGCCACTGGTTTAGGAATGAACAATGGTAAGTCTTTTCTCTTATTTACAAAAGGCGATATTCAGGAGACACAGTATGTGGCGGATTTATTGGGGGTACAATCACAGTCCATTACAGAAGGATTCAAATATTTGGGATGCTTTTTAAAGCCCTGTAGTTATCATTGCAAAGATTGGATGTGGCTTGTTGATCGTTTCAGATCACGTATATACAGGTGGACCCACAAATGGTTATCCATGGGTGGCAGGCTCATCCTTATCCAGGCGGTTTTATCACAATTAATGGTATACTGGGGTCACCTATATTATTTACCTGCCAAGATAGTGGGGATGATAAATGGGATTATTTCCAAATTCTTGTGGGGGGGCACAAATATGGATAATAAATATCACCTTTGTAAAATGGATCTTATCTGTAAACCCATTGATCTTGATGGATGCAGAATTCTGGACACAAGAGTCTTCAACATTGCCCTATTGATCAAATCCTTCTGGCGCGCGATCAGTGGAGATAATATATGGAGTGCCATCATTAAAAGTAAGTATATTAATGGTGATATTTTACATCAGCTGTTATGCAGGGAGATCATATGTCCGCCCAATTTTTCAGTCTTATGGGGCGGGTTCAGAAAGATTATTACTTATATTTGTGATCGGATGACTTGGGTTTTTGGCAATGGGGGAAAAATTCCATTGGCTTTCAAAAGCATATCAGGCCTTACAAAAGTCAATACTATTTCCCCTCGCCTGTTACAATGCCTCTCTCAGAGGGGGTATATGGTGTTATCGCAGACCATTTCCGAATGGACATTTGGAGCACCTTCTTTCAAGAATGCAACTCAAATGGGTTTAACGGGGGAAGAAGCTTTGGAGTGGGAGGATCTATTGACAACTTTAAAATCTGCCGGTTTCTGCCATGCGGAGGGAGGGGATAGAGTCATATGGAATGGCCCATTGAAGCAGGAAGTCATTATAGTTCGAGACGCCTACAGGCATATCATCATTGATGCCGCAGGGGGTAACACTACCAAGATCTTCTATCGGTATTGGAAACGACGGATACCCACTAAGATCACATTATTTGGCTGGATGATATGGAAGGACACAATTCTAACGTGGGATAATCTTGGTAAAAGAGGTGTTCAAGGGCCAAACAGGTGCGCGATATGCTACATGGAGGATGAATCTATTTTGCACCTATTTTTCACCTGTATTGTGGTTAAAAATATGTGGAGGGTTTTCTCACATAACATTATGGATCCTAATTGGATGGCTTCAGACTTTATTTCTGCTGTGGTGGATGGGGACAAACTGAAAGGTAAGTACAAGTCACTTCCTTTCTATTTCTGTTGGGAAGTCTGGATTGGGAGGAATAATCTCATATTTGAAAATAAGCCTATCTTGCCACATATTATCATATCTAATATCATGAGTTGGATTGTAGAATGGAATGCTCCTCCCCAACAGGTGGTTGATAAATCTTTCAGGAACAGGCCCCACGAGATTCATCTCCCTGCTATATACTTCGATGGAGCATCTGCGGGGGGTATCATGGGATGTGGTGTATGGGCTAAATTATCCCAACATGAGAGGGTACATATCTACTAGAATGGGGGGTCTAGAACAAATAATAAGGTGGAAATCATGGCACTGTGGGGTGGCCTACTGGTGGCAACAATGCTTAAAATACAAAAACCCAATTTCTATGGTGAGTCAAAGGTGGTTATTGAATGGATAAACAGTAGATGTGATCTCACAATTCCTATTTTGCGGGGATGGATGCAGAGGACTCTCTATTTATGGCAGAATTTAAATCAACCTCCTATTATGCATATATACAGAGAGAACAACACCAGGGCGGATGGTCTGTCCAAAAGGGGTATCTCTGCTGAGTTTGGATAGATGTATTTCATTGGTATCAAAGATGGGGACGTGATATGGACCTCGACTGTCCCAATGCCATGACACTGTTTTTGCTGGGTGATGGTGCTTCATTTATCTTCCTAGGCTCTTGCTATATTTTTCATATGTTATATTCTTATATATAGATTCTGGCTGTAGTTTTCTTCTTCCAGCACTCTCTACTTGATAATTTTGTCTGTTGATCTCGGATCTCTGTATACGGACCCCTTTCCTATTGACAGTCGAATGTTATTTTTCCAAGCGAGGTTTCTACTGGATCGCTTTGGAGACAACCTATGTGACAGGGGTTTACCGTATATGGAATTAACCACTCTTCTGTTCATCTGGTGTTGGCGCCCCATCTTGTGCTGCCATACTGGTATTTCTCTGATTGGTATCTATCTGGTTTTTTTGGAATGTATGCATCAAGTGAGCGGGACCGGGGTATTGTTGTGAAGATCATTAATGCAAGCGAGCCTGTTGCATATTGCCTCATTCTGCACAAGTGAGTGGGATCTGGATTATGCTCTGTTGATCATTATTTCAAGCGAGCCTGTTTCTTTATACTACACTCAGCATAATTGTCAAATTTTTGTCATCTCGAATGCGGTCATGGTTAATCTAGGGGTTTTTTTTTCTTTTTGATTAGGGTGGACGAATGTACTTAATGGAAGGCTTTCATATCTGGGTTGAAATTATTGGCCTTTCTTTTCCCTATTTTCGTCTCTCTATACATACTATCAGCCTCTATTTTCTTATTATGATGTTTCTGAACTAATCTGTATGTATTATAATGTTAGCAGGGATGCTTTGTACATTTGTATTGGGGTTGGTAAGCCACCCGTAATTATGCCTGCCACATACATCGAATGTCCCTTTCTTTTCAGATGTCTTATTTTGTATTTGGAAATCTCAAGTTATCCTTGTCACATCCACAACAATGATGATGTCAGACAATGCATCGTTATATTTTCCGAATATACAAATAAGTTTTCCTCGAAAAAGATGTTTGACTAGATCTTTAGGATATTTGACTATTTTCTACAATGCTGTGGATTTTGGAATGGTTTTCCCATTTTTAGTATTGAAAATAAAAGACGTTGTAACTCAGATAAGGCTCACTTTCGTGCGGAAAGGCAATTCCATAGCCAATAATAGGGATTTTTGTAATTGTCCACGCAGACATGCTTACCTTGATCCAGTTTCTTAGCTAGAACCAGTTGAACCAGGAGTTGATTGAGCAGCAGATACTGATCTAAAATTTCAGTAGCACCACCAGCATCAGTAACTTAGGAGCTCAACTTCTGGTTTATTCTATTATTTGAAGTTACAGGTCCCCTCAAGGTAGGGACTAGCTACATTGCAGCCATCCTTGTTTAATGACAAGTCGTTAATTGTAAGTTTCCAAAGATTAAATCCAATTACATCAAATTGTTCTCCTTTATTTTAAGGATTTCTTTGAATGAAATAAATATTTATCTATCTTAAAATTTTAGATAATTTTCAATGTTGCTACAAAAGAACACCTTCATCAATTCTAACAACACTTTGAGAACAACTAATTTAATTAATTCTTAATACACTAAAAATAATAAAAAAATTATAGTAATAAAAAAATTTAAAGAATAGAAAAAAAAAACTTATTATTAATAATATATCTAAAGAAATCAATATAGATAGATTTTTGTTTGAAAGTGTTAAGGGCTAGTTCAATTGGTCTAGTTCTCTTTGCTAAGTATTTTTCTATTTGGAAGGTCACATATTTATTTGGCCAACAACCGACAAGTAAATCACTTTAGATTGACCTATCTGAATTTTCTCATAAATATATAAATTCCTCTTTAAAATTTATTACTCAACTATCCTACATTCACTCACTATGATCCAACAAATCTACTCTAGCACCCACATATACTTCTATGTGACCGGAGATATCTCATTATTAACTAGAAGTATATTTAAAGAAAACAATAAAAATATATTCTTGTTTAAAAGTGCCAAAGATTAGTTCAATTAGTCAAATTCTCCTTGCTAAATATTTTAGTAAATAAAAAGTCACAGATTTGTTTGATCAACAAATAAATCTCTTTATATTAATCTATCGAAATTTTCTTATATATAAATCCTTTTTAATTTTATTACTAAGCTACCCCACATTCACTCACTATGCTCAAACAAATATACTCTAGCACCCCCATATACTTCTATTTGACGTGAGATATCTCATTGAAAATAAAAATTCATAAATTTTATTCGAATTAGCTTGACTCCAATTACCTGTTCTTCAGCGGCACACATTAAAATAATAAATCAACCATTTACATTATGCTTGGATCATATTTTCCATAATATATCTAAATAATACTAACAAATACACCTGCAATTTACTGATTATTTTTTACACTAAAGAGGATATGTGACCCAAGTATAATCCTGCACAAATATTGAATTTTGGGTTAATTGTGTATGTTTTGTATTTTAAATCATCATCATGACTCATGAATAGTTTATAGAGTCTATTTTGTATTTTAAACCATTATCATGGCTCATGAATAGATCATCAGGTTTGGAATATCCTTTTAAATCATTTAGATGTCTCTATTTTTATTTAAAAAATGAATTTTTATATAAATGTACATATATATAAAACTAGCAACTGCCTCATATGTTGTAAAGGAAAAGCCATAAGGCATAAAATAGAATAGAGAAAAATCCTAACATATAAGATATCATTGAATGATAAAAATTAGTAAACCAAGTGAAATTCACAAAAATACTCAATGAAGAAGGCTCATTAGGTATAAGGAATGCCAATTTGGTTTTCAAATAGTAAATTATGTAGCTGATATATTAACTTGGAAGTACCCCACATCTCAATGACGAAATCAACTTTAAAAAAATATGTTTTTACTTCGTGTTTTAGCTCACTAAGAAAATTTAATGGCAGAAAGCAAACTGATAGCCCCTCCAAGGGAGTGTGAGGTGTCAGTAATAGTGACTCTTATGGAATCCAATATAGTCATAGGAAAGTTATTCTTAATGACTCCATTATAAAATTCTTTAAGTGTAATTTTGTTTTAAACCTTTGAGATAAAATTCTATCCACCTACCTTGAATCTACGGAATATGATTAATAAAAATGCTTTGTTATTTTCAAAATATTTCAAATAAAATTAAAATTTACAAATTATTTTTAGCATCAAATCCAACCAAATTCAAGTTAACTTCCAAAATTCAAATTAACTTCCAATCTACAAAACATCAAGATTTTTTAAAAATACAAATATTTCTTTAAACCTAAAATTTAAGAAAATTTAAACTATTTTTAATAATAATAATAATAAACTTTATTGAGAATTGTTTATAAACAAAAACATGTTTCAACCAATAAAATTTCTTTCCAATAAATCATTTAAACTGAATAACTATATTAAGATAGACTGCTATCCACTTAATAAATAGAAACACATCAATAATTATCCAATAATTAAAGGAAAACCAGTAAATAAACAGGTAAATTCTTAAACGAAAACATTGAGGAACTTATGATTGTAATTACAATTCCTCCATGCGATGAATAAATTTACATCAATAATCTCTTCTGTGATCGACTGTAAGATTAGGCATGGAAGATCATTTGATATTCAACCATTTTTGTTCTATGTCCTCATCACATATTACACGCTTTAAACACCTTAGATTGGCTAATGCATTAGACAGCATGTTCAATCTGGAGCACTCATTCATGTCCAACATCTTTAACTTTGACACCTGATCAAATTCCATGGGAAGGTCCTTCAAAGACATGCACAATGATATATCAAGAAATTCTAGTTACTAAAGCCTGCGAATGGAAGGATAAAGAATGACAAGCTTGGACATGCAGAGAATCTCAGTAATCTAAGTGATCTGAACATCCCCAATTCATCAGGTAGCTTTTGGATAACATGGCAATTAGTGATAAACAACCTCTCCAAGGAAGTAAAGCTGCATATGTTTCTTGGAAATTCCTTCAAATCACTACAGTGATAAAAGTTCATTTCTACAAACTTTGTGAACTTTAAGGTTTGTACATTGTCAAATAGATTCATATTTCCCAAGCCCTCACATAGACAAACCTATAAATTTTCCAAGCACTTCCATGATCTACAGTACTCATAAAGAGGAGGCACAATCAACTTCTAAAGTAAGACAAACTTCAGCTGAGTAACTGAAGAAAAGCCTGCCAACCCATTAAGTATTGCATGCTTTGTATTGTAATTATATATGATAAGAACCTTAATATTTGGCATAGTATGTAAAAATATTGGAAGAAAGTATTTAGTTGTAGAAAAGAATAAAGCCAAAGCTTCCGCCTCAGGGAAATATATTTGACACCAATCTTGCTCTTCCATTGGACCTATACACCCCAGAAATGTAACAGTCAGTATGTTAAATTGATGAAAATGCATATAAATTACATTAATAAATTGGAAAATTAGTGAATTGAGTTAATAATTATTCAACATGTAAGCATAAATAGAAACGAAGTGTCACCAGTTTAACCGGTATGAATTGAAACAAATTGAGCCGTAGATTTCTGATATTTGAGTGTTAGCCAGTGTCTCAGAATACCATTCTCCTTGTGAGGCATCAAAATATCTTTGAGTTTTAGTTAGTGTCTAGGAATACCATTCTCCTTGTGAGGCATGAAAAGTATTTTACCATGAATGACATTATCCTTACTTACCAGACGCAAAGGTAAATCATGCATTACATCATGTTGATAAAAGGAAAGCTCGCAACCACAACCAAATGAGATGGCTAGAATCCTGACACATCAAAACCTTGTATGAACCCAAAAACCAGTTGATGCTATAGGGAATTTAGCTTACCTTCCATATTTCTAATTTCTATTAGAAATCATGCAAAGGATATAGCGCCTGAACTTGCTCGAGTACTTGTACTTAAGCCCCAACATTTCTGTGAAGTTCATGATTCTCAATCAAAGAATGTCACAAGCAAATTAAATTAAGTAGAAACACAAATATGAAGATAGAAACACAATCAAAGAATTTGTTAAAGTAAGAGACAACATATAATATGAAATAAACGAAGAATGAACATTATTACAAATCTTCTGTGCTCACGAAACTTAGAAACAAAATATAATATGAAATAAATGAAGGAAAAACACTATTACAAAGCTTCCGTGCCCACGATTCAGGACTAGTGCTCTGTGTGAAAATACTCCCTTTTATGAATTCTAAAGAAATTTGGATCCATTCAACTGAAGGAGTTAATTGGCAGTTATTGTAGAATCTAATGACTAAAAATTGTTCAATCGTCTAACATTACATCTAATGATGTACATTAGTACATAAGAAAGTTTTTTTCAAATAAAAATACCTTACAACGTAATTATGGAAAATCATAAAGTTATGTTTTTATTACTTTTAAAAAATTATAATTAACACATATTTTCTTTTATTCATAGAATGCCCTAACATGACATCCTTTCTTTCCTTTGTCAAATTATTTTCATATAATTTGTTTACACTGTGATATCATCGATATCATCGTGATTTGCATTTTTTTTTACGATTGCATTTTTTTTAAAGTGAATATAAACATGCAAGATGGTCAATTATGTTAAGAACACCTACAAAAATTGATTTTCTAATTTACAAACATTTTAAACCATTGGCATGCATATTTTCAATTATATAAAAGAAAAAGAAAAAAGAAACAGACTTTGCTTTACTAACCAATGAAGATATTTTTTAGAAAATTGATCTTTCTTGAAAATTTAGAACTAAGGTTATCTTATATGAAAGTGATGTTTTACTTCTGGTTTACATTAACCATGCGTTCCTAAAAGTTCAATGTGCATCCCCTTTGGCAGTGCGGAATGCAGAAGTTTGTTGTATATCATATTTGTATTATGAAAAATTAATGAAGACATAATTTTGTATTTTGTATATCCCGTGTTGCATTATAATTTTCTATATATATATATTTTAATTTTTAAAATAAACTTATAATTAAATAAGTATGATTTTTTATTAAAAAATATATGTTTTAATTTTTAAAATAAAATTATAATTAAATAAATATTATTTTTTATAATTGCGCCGAGAGGCGCATCTACAGCCCAATATGACCCCGATGTCAGGTATGTCACGTCCTCATACAAAATGTCGGCTTAAGTTTTAAATTAAAAAAAATAAAAAATAAAAATCGCATTGTACTAGAACATATATCAATTTCTAATACAATTATGTATTATTTATATAATTTGAATGGATATTAAATTATATACGTGAATTTGAATGGATCATAAATTTACGTTTAACAAAAAAAATTACCACATTGAATTTCCAAATTAAGTAAAATTTTAAACATATTTACTCTTTACTAAAGTCAATACCATTTCCTAAATCAAAGGAGAAGAGTTAATTCAACACAAACAATCAAAATCCAAAATCTTTTAATATTTCTTTTAATTAAATATTTGTAAAATGAATTTATACTTACTCCACAGCGATGGTAAATAAATAAAAATATATATAAACTAGATGTATGGTAAATAAATAAAAATTCTTTTTATATTTATTCCATAAACCTTTTTATATTTAAAAAACTTTAAAAAGAGGTTTTATTTAGATGAAGCCTATGGGACGAATACCATGGGACAAATTAATATTGATACCATGGGCCAAATACCATGGGTAAATAAATAAATATAAAAGAGGTATAAAAAAGTATGATAAATAAATAAATATATAAAAAATATATATAAAGAGGTATGGTAAATAAATAAATATAAAAGAGGCATAAAGAGGTAAGGTAAATAAATAACAATATATCAAATAGGATTATAAATAAAAATGTAATTATATAACAAGCCAATGGGCCAAATACCATAGTAAAGAAAAGGGGTATGGTAAATAAACAAAAATATAAATAAACTAGAGGTATGTTAAGTAAATAAAACCTCTTTTCATATTTACTCCATAATCTGCTTTATATTTACAAATATTTATGTTCATTAGTTTACATAACTAAGAAGAAAGAGAGAGAGAGAGTGATAAGGGAGAGATGGAGAGAGAGTGTGTATGTTTAGGGGTGAGATAAAGAGACAAAGTAAGATGTATGGAAAGAAGGGGGGAGAGAAGAAGTGAGAAGGAGAGAGGGAGGGATATAGTAATGTAGTTGGAGAGAGAGAGGGATGGAAAGAGAGAGAAAGAAAGGGATGGGGGAAGAGAGAGGATTAGAGAGAGAGAGAGAGATATGGGGGAAGAGAGAGGATTGGAGGGAAAAGAGAGAGAGAGAGGTGGGAGAGAAAGGGAGAGAGAGGAAGGATGAGAGAGAGGAGGAGAGTGATGGGGGAAGAGAGAGTATTAGAGAGAGAGAGAGAGAGAGAAGGGAAGAGAAAGGGATTTAGGGGAGAGAGAGAGAGGAAGGATGAGAGAGAGGACTTGAGAGAGAGGAGGAGAGAGGGATCGATAAGAGAGATGGAGTTGGAGGGGGAGAGATGTAGGAAATAAGAAATATAGAGAGTGAGAAGTGGAGAGAGAGAAGGAGTGACAAGGGAGAGATAGAGAGCGAGCGTGTATGTTTGGGGCTGAAATAAAGAGACGATGGAGATAAGGGGGAGAAGGAGATATAGGGAGAGAGGGAGGGATATAGTAACATAGTTGGTGGGTGAAGAGAGAGAGAGAGAGGGAGAGAGAGATGGGAGAGAAAGGGAAAGAGAGGAAGGAAGAGAGAGGATGTGAGAGAGTGGAGAGAGGGAGGGAAAGAGAGATGGAATTGGAGGGGGAGGAGGAGAGAGGTAAGAGGAAAGAAATAGAGAGAGAAAGGTGGAGAGAGAGAGAGAGAGAAAGTGATAAGGAAGATGGAGAGAGAGGGAGAGAGGGGGAAGATAGAGATATAGATGGAAGGTGAAAAAAGGGAAGAAGAGAGAGATGGGGAGAGGAGGGGATTGACAAAGAGATTGATATATGTGTGTGTTTAGGAGGGTGAGATAGAGAGACAGAAAATAAGAGATGGAGGGGGATATAGATATGGATGGAGGGTGGAGAGAGGGAAAAATATTTCTCACACTAGATGGATTGATATAAGTGGAGATGGTGATTTATAATCCTATTTGATTATTTTCACTATATGCATCGATTTTAGTGTAGATATTTATTTCTAATGATATTTGATTACTTGCATTGATTTTAGTGTATGTGGTGATTTCTAATACAATTTGATTGCTTGCACTGAATTTTTTTATTTCAATTTAGATGTCGATTTATAATTATATTTGATTACTTGCACTAGATGAATTTGTTTCAATGTAGATGATTTCTAATCCTATTTGATTGTTTGCACTAAATGCATTGATTTTAGTGTAGATGGAAATTTCTAATCCTATTTGATTTATTTGAGTAAATTCATTGATTTCAGTGTAGATGTTAGTTTCTAGAGAGAGAGAGAGAGAGAGAGTGATAAGGAATATGGAGAGAGAGGGAGAGAGGACAAAAGGAGGAAAGAGAGATATTAATGGGGGAGAGGGAGAGAAGGGGAAGATAGAGATATAGATGGAAGGTGAAGAGAGGGAAGAAGAGAGAGACGAGGAGAGGCGGTGATTGAAAAAGAGATTGATATATATGGTGTACGAGAGCGTGTGTGTTTAGGGGGGTGAGATAGAGAGACAAAAAAGAATAGATGGAGGGGGATATAGATATGGATGGAGGGTGGAGAGAGGGAGGAATATATCTCGCACTAGATGGATTGATATAAGTGGAGATGGTGATTTCTAATCCTATTTGATTATTTGCACTAGATGCATCGATTGTAGTGTAGATATTTATTTCTAATGATATTTGATTACTTGCACTAGATGCATTGATTTCAGTGTAGGTGGTGATTTCTAATACAATTTGATTGCTTGCACTGAATGTGTTGATTTCAATGTAGATGTCAATTTATAATTATATTTTATTACTTGCACTGGATGACTTAATTTCAATGTAGATGATTTCTAATCCTATTTGATTGTTTGCACTAAATTCATTGATTTCAGTGTAGATGGCGATTTCTAATCCTATTTGATTTCTTTGAGTAAATGCATTGATTTCAGTGTAGATGTTGGTTCCTAGAGAGAGAGAGAGAGTGAGTGATAAGGAAGATGGAGAAAGAGAGAGATAGGACAAAAGGAGGAAAGAGAGATATTAGCGGGGAGAGGGAGAGAAGGGGAAGAGAAGGAAGAAGAGAGAGATGGGGAGAGAGGGTGATCGACAAAGAGAATGATATATATGGAGTGCGAGAGCGTGTGTGTTTGGGGGGGTGATATAGAGACAAAAAAAAAGAGATGGATGGGGATATAGATATGGATGGAGGGTGGAAAGAGGGAAGAATATTTCTTGCACTAGATGGATTGATTTAAGTGGAGATGGTGATTTATAATCCTATTTGATTATTTGCACTAGATGCATCGATTTTAGTGTAGGTATTTATTTCTAATGATATATGATTACTTGCACTAGATGCATTGATTTCAGTGTAGGTGTTGATTCCTAATACTATTTGATTGCTTGCACTGGATGTGTTGATTTCAATTTAGACATCGATTTATAATTATATTTGATTGCTTGCACTAGATGCATTGATTTCAATATAGATTATTCCTAATACTATTTGATTGTTTGCGCTAAATGCATAGTAGAAGAAAATAGTTTGAGATTGATTGTAACATGAGTACGTTCTTATTGTTCACATTTTCTATCTTTCAACACTATTATTGTCACTTTGCATTTAAAAAAAATATTTCATCATTTTTCATCATTATAGTTATTAACAATAATTATCATCTCAACGAACCGAGGTAACTAAGAAAATTTAAAATTAAAAGGACCAAGTCAATCTCAGAAATATTTAGCATATTTAAAATGATTATATTAATATTTGATATATTTACATATTACTGATAAAATTAATCATATCTTTGATATATTTTCCTTGGCAGCACACGGCTGAAACTAACCTAGATCTATCTTACATCTCAAAAATATACAAAAAATTTAATAATCTGAAAAATGTGACGTTGATGCCTCCGACTGGAACCAGCCTAGATCCATCTAACTCTGGATCTATCATGCGCCGAGAGGGATCAAATCTCTCGAGGTGCAAACCTTTCCTCAAGTTTTGCACTCAAAAAATAGTTTGCACCTCGAGAGATTTGGATCCTCTCGTGCGCATGATAGATCCCGCAGTTAGATGATCTAGGCTAGTTTTTAACAGTTAAAAAACAAATATGTAAACTAAAAATGAAATATATAAAGTTTAGGTTTTCATATGTCAAATTAACTTTCAATTTTTTTTTAAACATGACGGATAACTAGGGGAAACAAGCCCTTTAATACTCTATTGATGAATGCGTGAGGGCCTTGGCCATCGTTTTAGGTGTCTGTGATAGCCATAAACCACAGGATTAGAGTTTATGGATGCAGCGAGTTCTATAGTCCTCACAAAAGCAGAAGAATTGTAATTGTGGAATTTTGTTTATCTTAAATTTTATTATCTTTGAGATTTGATTTTTTTTTTTTTTTTTTTTGGGAATTGTTTAATTTTGACTCAAGTTTAAAATTTATATTACTTTGGAAATATTTTTTTATTAAAATATATTTTTTATTATTATATATATTATAATAATACTTAAATTTAGTGATTTACTTTTATATTATTTAAAATAAACTAAGTGGTATATTTTCATATCAATATCTAAATTTTTTAGATATTAAATTACTGACATTATAAATATATATTTTAGTAATAGCATATAATAGATTTATATATATTTTTTGGAATAGTACTTTAGATTATTGTATTGAGAGGAGTATTTTATAATTCATTTGAAGTGTAAGAAAAAAAATGTGTTTCTTAATTTACTTTGTCTAACTTTTCAAGTCCACTCTCCACCCAGCATGACGAACATACAATAAGGTTTTATTTGTTTATTTTCCACCCATCATCATCAGTAGCATAAAACAAGGTTTGAGTTATTGTACTTGGGGCACAAGTGCACATCATCTCAAAAATTTTGTTTCCCGAGGAACATAAAATAAGGTTTTGGTTATTCATTTTCTAGCCATCATCACCAAAAAAATAAAACAAGGTTTTATATTTTACAAAAATAAGTGCACATCATCTCAAAAATTTTGTTTCCTTGACTATGGATGGAGTGTCCACAAAAAATGTTGGACAAATTAAATTAAAAGACAAAACTCTTTTCTGAAAATTCAACTTACACAACGAATACAAGCCAAAATATGTTGTAACAGTCCTAATTAAACACGGTAAATAAATCTTAATTTAACGGTTTAATCAGGAAACCGTTGAAACCAAATTCTTGATAATGACTTGGGTATTTGTTATTTACTTTGGATCACTGGAAATGGAAAAAAAAAGGGTATGAATTTATAGTCTTAAAATATTGCCTCAAGAGCAAATCGAAAACTCTGCAAAATCATGGATCGTGATCTTGGTTTCGCCATTGGATTACTTGGCATGGTCATCAATATGACAATCCACCATATTCTTCAGCAAATTTACATTTCTCTCACCTGCAAGAAAGAGTTGAACCCTTTTACTGTAATATCTCGTTTTGGAGATATCTCTAAAACACGACAAACTCCAAGCAGAGATAGACTGGGAGGGCATTTACCGGATATTTCGTCTCTGAAAAGAGGATGAGATCCGAAGGCTACTTGGCCCTTTCCAGACTCTGTCTAAGAGTGAAAGATAAACGCACCAAGTGGTATAGAAGTAGAACGCTAAAAATAATAATAATGCAGCAGACATATAATATCATAGAAAGAGAAGACGAAAACCATGACAACTCATCCAGAAAACATAGAGAGGAAATGCTGAGCCATTTTATTAATATGAGAAATGTAATGAAGTACAATAGGCTAATCTTGCTCAAGGCAAGTGAGAAAACACTTTCAGAGAATACCGGAAATGGCTGCTCTAGGGACTGCATCCCAACTGCTGGAAAATTGCTGTGTAGCTGCTACTACTGGAATGGACTGAAGACTAGTGGCTAATCCCCTTGTTGGGATGAGCTGAAAATCAGCAAACCTCCTCTCCTTAACAACCCGGACAAAATCCAAAAACCATCCCAAGAATGGCCAACCCCGGAAATCACTAGAAACTGCCTCCCCAGTGAATTACGTTGGCCTCCAAGGCATTGTGCAGTGGCTAGATAGAAACAGCTGAAACACTGCCTCAAACATCCGCCAAAAACCTTCGATGGGAAAAGGATGACCCTCTACTCAAAATCCTAGCTAAATCACCTGCAGAAACCCCAATCCGAAGCTCCTCCACAATGGACTGCATCCTCTCTCCCAGTGACTGTGCAGTCTCTATAAGCTCTAGCTCCATAACAAAACCAAACAATAAAATGACTCACAAAATGCTGAGAAACAAACCTTGCCCGAGCAGGCACTCGAAGCCCCCTGCGGCTAAGGGTGAGATCTCCGACCAGAGACACTCAATGCACTAAACAGTGCTACAGATAGGCTAAACAACCAACGTGCTCAAGAAGACAAATGTCTCACTCAAAAATCATCAACTCCGGAATTAATAAAATGAGAAGGTTCCTCCATCAGATATAACATTGGTTTCCCTCCAAAACCCCAATGTAGCCTCTCTCTCCTCCACGTGTGCTCATCCTCATCTGTGCAATAGCTTCTAGAGAGTACATGGGCCCCCTTCTCTATGTGGTCCTTCTTCCCCCCTTGGTTCACTTAAGTTACAACGTTGTGCTACTAGGGAGTGAAATTTTATTTCTAAAGTGACTTATGTCCCCCTCTACTCACTTTTATTTATAATTTAATTATATAAGGAAAAATTGATCAAAATTAATATTTCCAATTAGCTGATATTAATTTGGAATATTACAATCCTCCCCGCCAAAAATTGCTTGTCCTCAATAAATGCCTGAATAAGCCTCCTCTCTAGCTGATGCTCCCCACTGACACTGCAAAATGTGCCTGGGTCCCAGATGCACCACTGAAACCTCCCTGACCTCTGCATCACCTTGATATGAAGGGATCTCTCAATGCCAGGATCCCAAATTGATTTCTCACGGTACCAGCCAACCAACAGTCCTCCCAGATCCCATCACCACCTTGGCCAATAATCGCCCAAGTCCCATGGCTCGAACTGCGCACTGCGTTTGCCTATGACTGATGCTCTAAGAGGCGAAGACCATGACCCATGCTGTGCTGTATCTGTGACTGTGTAAGCTATCCCATCATCTGTGTACCAACTCATCACCTCTCTCAAATCCAAGTCCTGACTCAATCCCACGTTGATCCTGCTCTACTGAAATCGGGATGGAGTCGTGAATAAATGATGACTTGTGCCCCCCTGGCATATGGAAACTGTAACATCTACTATGTCCAAGGGCCCCTGCTCTTTTGTGCTCCCTATGAAGAATACTGTACCATCGAGAGGGTACCAACTCATGATCTCCAGCCAGTCCATCCTGGAAGAAGAATCTGATGTAGAAACCAAAACTGCATATGGAACACGCCTCGAGTGTTGCCTCCAGCCCGTAATCAACTCCCACTATTTTTCCCTATCTGCCAATGAAATCTTCCTATAGAAGGAAGCCCCTCTCTCTATAATGGGCCAAAGTGGGAAAGATATGCTGCAAGCTCCATCGATGTAATCCTGGAGAATGCTACCCAATAAAAATACTGCAGCTCTGCTGACTGCGTGTACATCTATCTGTGCCTCATCCCTGTGTCGAACCACAGATGGATGCTCCACCATACCCAACAGCTCCTCCCACTCCTGATCAGGAATGTCATGCTCTCACTGTCTACTGGCCCCTTTCAGAACAATCCCATCAACCTCCAACACCTCCAGAGGATATGGATCTCCAACTGCTATCACCGTACTCAATGTCAGGGCATCTGACGGTCCCACCTCAATGGCTGACCCCAATGTTAGATGCATATCCCTCATCGGCTCAATGTAGGTGCCCATCTGGCTCTCCCCCAAAGGAATACCATGCCTACTGTGAATAGTGTCCTCCTCTGTCGACTTAGGCTTCATCACCTACTACTCTAGATGAATTGTCACAAGTGTCTCTTCACCTAGAGTATCTCTCGCAGAGTCCCATGACTTCTCACCCTGGATGCTGGAATGAAGCTCTGGTCTACTTTCACCATCTCTGCATGACTTCTCTCGCTCCCCAGAAGTGTCCTCAACTGATCCTATGGACTCATATGAAAAAGAGTCCTCACCCTGGCATATAGAAGGAATGCCCTCCTATTCTACCTCCACCACCTCATCTGCATTGAATATGCCATCCAACCTCTCGATAAAGTGTCGATACAATGTCTGGAGTCCAGACACATACTAGGATGCTACCTCTGCTGTACCCAGTATCCTCTGCTCATGCATGATCTCGACATGCCATGAGGGAAAAGTGACGCATGTCTCCCTCATGACCTGCTCCCCAAGCATAGGCTCAACAATGACTGATGTGCCACCCCTGCAGAGGATCATCTCATCCCCTAACCTATGGCTATCAAATAGCACCCTGACCCAGTGCCACTGTTGAGAAGTCTCTCCCCTAGTGTGCTGAGTGTCATCCAAATATCTTGGGTGAGCCTCGCGTACCCCATTTCTCATGCCCAAGGTGCCAAAGGACAACGAAAAAATCAACTGTGCCCGTGAGTGATGTAGAAGAGGGTTAGGTGTGTGAGTTCCCACAGATACCATCAATTATCGCTCATCTGTCTCCCCATCGATGCTGGGTGAAATAGCCCCAAAGGTAAGCCCGGTATCCCTGTCCGTGAGTCTCCCTAGAGGCAATGCTCTAAGACCCTGCTGTGCAGCACCATACGCCCTCGCATACCACCGATCATCCATGTACTCCTCAACATGCCACTGCACAATGAGGCATACCCCTGTATACCCCATGCTATTGTTGTACCACCCTGTATCGTCTCGTGCCCTGACTGTGTCCAGGCGTCGGTCACTCCCCGCATGCTCTCAATGTGATGTAGGACACTCCTACCCCACAATGCAATCCCACACACTACGGTAGACCACCATGCAACTCCATGTCCACCGATAGTCCACTGCTCAATGCTAGAGGCTCCCACACATCCCTGGATGTGATGACCTAGAGATGTTCCTCTATGTGTCAGACTACCCCCAATCAGTATCATCGTCTCCACCATCGCATCACTATAGCCACCAACGAATGGATATTCACTCCAAACCCTCCTTGAGGGGTCCGAGAAGTGAATCTCCTTGTGGGTCAGTAGTGTTACCACCACTGCTCGGCTCCACTGCGTCCTCTGTGCCCCACACAAAGGTGAAGAATCCTTGGCCCCATACAAGGTGCCATTTGGTGGCCTTCCAAGGTATGTTGACCACCCCGTGATCCCGTGTATAAGTGTCATACCAAGACAACCTAGGGAGTCTGCCCATAAACTGTTTGGCCACTGGAGCTGACCAAAACTCCCCTAGCGGATGCACATGCTCTACTGCTAGGCCAACTGTACCCTCCAAGACATAGTCAACCGACCTGCCTGGGAAATGATAGGTGATCCTGCCTAGATCCCAATGCCAATCTAGGGTTCCTGTATGCCCAGCACCTGGGAACTCTTCCTGATCTACACCCGGGTCCACCACTATCTCCATAACCCACTCCACCGGGTACCAACTCAAAATATCTCACCATCCAACCTCAACATGTGGATGCTTCACCCTGTGCAACCTCGATCTTCTCATCCTACTAACCAAGTCAACGTATGAGATTTGACTAGGTGACTCTATCTCTCTCTCTCCAATGGGAAGAGGTGTCCCAATAACGCTGCTAATCCCATCCATGCATGCCTGAAGGGGAATGATCTGATGCTGTAAAGTGCCCTCTGGTTGTACCATCAGGGAATCCAGTCTTTCCCCAATACGGGCCAACTTGGTCGCTGACTCGGCACAAGCCACTCTCATGCCCTCCAACCCCCTATCCTGCAAAAAAATGGCTTCCCGTACTGACATGGCCTTCCCTTTCAAAACTTGAAGGTTTGCCCGAAGCTGATGATACCACTGTCTACGACCCTCATCCAATACCTCTGTATCTCCTAGTCCCTCATCGAAGGTGGATACATCTCTTGACACCTCACCCATCTGTCGTGTGCTGCTACCACCCGAAGACTTAGACATGGCTCTGGTCATCACCTCAATGGATGGATCTACTGGGGTAGGCTCTACCTTCTCCACTACAATATCAACCGACATGGTCAAGGAGGTCTCCAATGAGGGTGAGTCCTATGTCACACTAGGTGTATCCTTGAACTCCCTGCAATCTTGTGTGCCCTCATCCTCCAAGTGCGAGGTAACCATTTTGATGGTTTGCCCCTCCGATACTTGGTCAAGCTGGAAAGAGGTCTCCAACTTCTCCACCCAAGCTTTTTCTGAACGCTTGGATGACTTGTCAAATGTCGGTAAATGGAATCTGCCCACTATGTGCTGCCAGCCCCTGTCTTCTGAGTGCTTGTTCCCTCTGTGAGAGTTGCGGGGTCTTCTATCCCACTAGAGCTGAAAAAAATATCCGAGTGGAAGGGCATCCATGAACTCCTACCCATATGCCTGATACTCGGAAAAATAATCACCCATGCGGCCAGGCTCTGGCTCGTACTGTGCACTTACCTCTGTATCTGCACCTAGGAAAGTGGGCATAGTGGAACATGTGGGTGTATGTGATGCCATATGCTGAGTGGCATCATGCTCTTGAAAATGGTGGGATGTGTTTGATCCCTCGCTAATCTAGAAACCCCTTGGGGTTTCACGCTATCTAGCCTCCACAACGGTGAATCTTTGCCCCATCACCTCAATCTGCCTCGACAGATCCCGTACCGAATTGAGGAGCATCTCCCAAATCTCTTCGCATCATCACCTTCCATCATCTGCCTCTTGCTCTATATCTATCACAAGCTCCTCATGCTCTGTTCCTACCACAGGCTCTCTCTCCTGATCTGCATCCTCTACCCGAGCACAGTCTTCCTCTTCATAGGTTGTCTTCAACCTACGCTCAGGGTCTCTATACTTCCTGCATTTGTATGGTCTCTTTCCCAATTTCATAAACCACAAGCTGAGCTAGAACTATGCTCTGATACCACTGTAATATCCCGTTTCAGGGATATCTCCAAAACACGACAAACTCCAAACAGAGATAGATTGGGAGGGAATTTACCTGATATTTCACCTCTGAAAAGAGGACGAGATCCGGAGGCTACCTCGCCCTTTCCAGACTCTATCTAAGAGTGAAAGATAAATGCAGCAAGTGGTATAGAACTAGAATTCTCAAAACAATAATAGTGTAACAAACATATAATATCATAGAAAGAGTAGACGACAACTACGAAAACTCACCCAGCAAACATATAGAGGAAATTATGAGTCGTTTTATTAATCTAAGAAATGTAATGAAGTACAATAGGCTAATATTGCTCAAGGCAAGTGAGAAACACTCTTAGAGAATACCAGAAATGGCTACTCTAGGAACCGTGTCGCAACTACTGGAAAACTGTTGTGTAGCTACTACTGTTGGAATGGAATAAAGACTAGGGGCTAGTCCCCTTGCTGGAATGAGCTGAAAATCAGCAAACCTCCTCTCCTCAACAACCGGGACAAAATTCAAAAACCATCCCAAGAATGGCCAACCCCGGAAATCACCAGAAACTGCCTCCCCAGTGAATTACGTTGGCCTCCAAGGCACTGCATAGTGGCTAGATAGAAACAGTTGAAACACTGCCTCAAAAATCTGCCAAAAACCTATGATGGGCAAAGGCTGACCCTTTACTCAGAATCCCGGCTAAATCACCCACAGAAACCCCAATCCGAATCTCCTTCACAATGGACTGCGTCCTCTCTCTCGGTGACTGCGCAGTCTCTATAAGCTCTAGCTCTGCAACAAACCCAAACAATAAAACGACTCACAAAATGATGAAAAACCAACCTTGCCCGAGTAGGAGCTTGAAGTCCCCCGGGGCTAAGGGCAAGATCTCCGATTGGAGACACTCAATGCACTAAACAATGCTGCAGACAGGCTAAACAACCAGCGTGCTCAAGAAGACAAATGTCTCACTCAAAAATCATGAACTCCTGAATGAGTAAAATCAGAAGGTTCCTCCATCATATATAACGTTGGTTTCCCTCCAAAACCCCAACGTATCCTCTCTCCCCTCCATGTGTGCTCATCCTCATCTGCGCAATAGCTTCTAGAGTGTTCGTGGGCCCCCTTCTCTACGTGGTCCTTTTCCCCCCCCTTGGTTCACTTAAGTTTCAACGTTGTGCTACTAGGGAGTTAACTTTTATTTCTAAAGTGAGTTATGTCCCCCTCTACTCACTTTTATTTATAATTTAATTATATAAGAAAAAAATGATCAAAATTAATATTTCCAAATAGCTGCCACTAATTGGGAATATTACGCTTACTCATTTATTAAAGAGAATTGACCCTCTGCCTAGGCAGATGCGAGAATACCGCCTGCCATTAAATTGGAAGTAAGAGATTCGTAATAAGGCAACAGTTGTTAATGCATGGCTTAAACAATTGGAAGGACTTCTCCTTGAAGCATCAACAATGGTGTAGGAGTGAAAAATACTAAGTGAGAATCTATAGATGAATAAGCTGGTGATGAGGGCGAGAAAATATCTGCAAAAGTTTTTGCTGGCTAACCAACATGGATGGTAGCCAATCAAGAACACACCAATTTATTTGACAGCATACCATACAAGGGGCACAATATTTTTGCTTGGCACTATATTTCTGTGTGAAAGTTGTAAGAGAAATGGTTTGTGTATATAGGCTTCTAAAAGGTTCTTCAAATTCTCAGGAAAGAAGATAGCAACATTATATCAAGCGAAGAGAGCAAAGCAATGAAAATTGAAGTGGCATAGCTAGATAAGTATCTCTATTTATTTTGCTACTATTTTGAAAAAGTCTTGAAAAACAATACATGGAAACCTCGCACATAAGAAGACAAAGAAAAAATTAAAATATTAGATATTGGATAGATTCTTGGAAAGTACATGCATTTTAATGGTTATTATGGTTAGTTTTTCTTTTGAGAAACACGAACATGTATTTGCCTGAATTAAAACAATAGTTAAAAGTCAAAATTATTGAAAAAGAAGTGATGAGAAATCCAAGATTATTTTCTTGAAAATGAATATATATTAAAGATGGGTAATTCTTGAAATATTTTCATATGCGGTGAAGAAGAAAAGAGAAAAGTTTTCTCACATTAATATTCTTGGAAGAGTTTTTAGGAGTATGTATGCATACATTAACCATGTTGTGAACATTTATATATAGCTTACCATGGTGTTGTTAAATATTAATTATTTAATAAATCCATGTTTAGTTAACCATGGTATTGGTAAATATTAATTAATTAATAAATCCATGGGTACATTACCATGGTGTTGGTAAATATTAATTATTTAATAAATCCATGGGTAGATTACCATGGTGTTGGTAAAGATTAGTTATTTAATAAATACATGGATAAAAAAACTATTCAGTTATATTTCTTTAGAAGAAAACATTGTGTGATTACTTTTATGTTATTATGATTATGATGTTAGTTTATTTCGGAATAAGATCACGTCTATGCATGCAATATTTGTATTAGATTTCATTGGAAAGAATATACATTTGCATATGGAAAATGATAAAAAGTTTTGCTATCCTACGTTGATTCTTTGGAAAAGAAGATGAATTACATGTACAAAAACCTAAAGTAATTTTTTTGTTCCTTGATATATATGTATGGGTAATGTTGGTATAACATTTGGAGAAAAATACATGTATTCTTATGCTTTATTCCTTTATTTTTATGGAAATGAAACCATGTCTTTGCATGCCTATTATGTTATGTTTCCTCGGAGAGGAATCATTAGTTTGCATACTCTATTATATTAAGTATTATGTTGGGAAATTAAGTTTATAAAACTTTATGCATTATATGCATAGGAACAACATTCATCATGTTAGCTTTAGCACCAAAAACAATAGCTGAAGCGCTGGATTATTTTGCCAAATTTTAAGTAACACGAATGCACATTGTGTCATTTTCCATTGAAGGAATTCTTGGATAGTGGTGGCGACTTGTCTTGTATGAATGTAATCATGTGTGAGAAGTGTCATAATCATGTGGGAACTATTTTGAATTGATAATTTCTTGCTCACATTAAGGTAGAGATGTTAGAAGAAAGCATGTTGTGATATTGTAATCACATCTCATGTATGCACATAAATAAGTGTTAATGGATCACTTAAAGATTAATTATTTATTGATTAAGGCTTTGAATAATCATGCTATAAAATCTTGTTAATGACATCAAAACAATAAGCGATGGTGACTTACGAAAAGGAAATATTATGCTTAACATGGTCGTAGATAAATGAGTAATGGTTCATGCAGATGGGTGCGATGGTTCACGCAGATGAGTGTGAGCTACAAGATGGTCCATTGTGCGTTCGTACGTTGTAGGTACATCCATGCCACCAAGATATGAAGATATGAAGACTAGTGGGTAAATGCTATCATATTTATTGTAATGGATTTAAGCTAGATATTTGTGTATTTCCTTGTAAGATTTATAAACGATGGTTAAGGTATGGTCTCCCTTATAAGCCATTGAGTGAGGGTTGAACACCCTCACCAACGTTTAATAATAAAATTAAACGTTTTCTAGTTTTCACCCTACGGGGTTTGCAGGGTATATTGGTGTTCAATGATGTGATTTATTATTGTGTCGAGTTGATGATGTTGATTCTTTTCTTGTTGTGATGTTCATAATGTAAAGTATGTGATGACTACATTAATAATGAATGAATGCAAGGTATCTCATACAGTTTTATGTTAATGTACCATAATGGAGGTTGTTTATGGTTAAGCAACTTACTATTCTTACACTAAGTTTACACTATGAATGGGTGAATGTTCTATGTAATGATGAGTAAGTAATATTTAATAGTGATTTGGATAGTTACCCGTGGGTAACTTGTATAATTTTTTTTTTAACTCCTGGTATTTCCATGTGAAGTTATCGATTTATGTTACAAGTGGTATCAGAGCTAAAGGTTGCAACACTAGCGCCTTTGGGATTTGTTAAGAGAAAGGAAATTGAGGTATGCTACTAATGGACATCAGTTAAGGTATGATTCTAGAAATCTACATATTCATTGATATATGATTCTATAAATCTACATATTGAATGATATATGCAGTAGACTACTGTTGACATGAGATGTGTGATTCATGTTTATAACTAAATTAAAGAGTAATGAGTAATAAATGTTGTTGCAAAACGGTTTTCATAACATTGGAATCATGTTGAGGATAAAAGAAAATAAAAACTTTGTTGTACTTATGAGACAATAAAACCTTTGTTGTACTTATGAACAACCTGGGCACTAACTACTGAAAGTGAGAAGACATTAAAACCTTTGCTCTATTTATGAACAACCTGAGTACTCACTAGTGAAAGTGAGAGTTGTTTATTAACAGTGGTTATATGACATATTACTCATACATTTAGTGAACATAACAAAAGTTACCATGCACTATTTGAAAAAGATGAATGCGTATAGTGATGGTGTATGAAAGTAATACATGAATGCAAAAGGTGAGGAAAGTCCTTATATAAGATGATAGAGTGCTTTAAAATTAAATTGAATGAAGCCTTTTAGATGATAAAAAATACTTAATCAGTCAGGTAGTGAGACTTGACTATAATGACTAGTTGATTGACTCGTTTTTGGATGAGTCATCATAGATGCATTAAGATTATTAGTGGCATTGAATGACTAGTTTTTGAATGAGTCGTGTCATGGATGCATTAAGATTATTAAAAGAATTGATTAGTTATAAATGACTAACTAAAGAAAGTTATATGCACGAATCAATTTTGACTAAATTTATTTGAAATTTGTGAACAAGTGATTATGGTAACTACTCCATGTGTCAGTTTGTTGGTAACAGAACATTGTGGGAATTGGAAATGTTTGCACTCATACCCTAATTGTTATTGACACATATGCATTAATGAATACTTGTATATAATTGTATGCGTGACAACATTTTATGCAGGAAATTAAAATGATGGCAGAAGATAATAAGTGCTTAAGAAATGCATATTTACGATTAGCATTGTTGCTTATAGTAAGCATGGGTAGCTTAATGGAAACAAAAAACCTGTGAAAATAAAACATCGCAAACATTGCAATGCGAACAGTAAATGTTAAAGTATCATGTTTTAATGTGCATGATTTTGTTATTTGGGAAATAATAATGTACAACACATTTATGTTAGTCATGTTTCCCATTAATCTAGATATCATTAGACCCATACTAAGGGAAAGTATGATGTATGATGTACACAAAGTTTCTTTTTGTATAATGTGTACATAGTTAATTATGTAACTTACTATGTGAACCAATGCTAAAAGAGAAATTTAACGTGCCAGATAGTTGACAACAATTGTGAAAGGATAGAAGGCCTTGGGTTGATGGTGGTTGCCTGCTCGGAGGGGTTGATGGCACTTACCTACCCAGATTTCCTCTCCCTAGAGATATGTGATCTCAGTATGGAAAAGAGTTGGCCAAGATGGTGAAGGGGAAAAACCTGAGGAAACTCTATTGATTTTGGAGCCTGTTGGAGGTGGCCCAAAATTCCTCATAGACGGGATGCTGTCAGAGGAATAGGCATGATGTTGCTAAGAGGAATCCATACTATACCTGGAATGGTATTTTGTTAAATGACTGTCTCGATGTGAAAATGACTCGATTTGGTTGTGGAAACCAACTCCTATGGGTTAAGAGGAACATTTTATTTACCATTGTGGTTCTCATAGAGGAACAAGATAAGTAATCAGTTACGTGTTAAGATAAAAACTAGTTTTTATATGATTGTGTAAATATCCTATGTAGATATTAAGAGGAAAGGAGCTTAGCGCGTAGAAAATGAATTAATGAATGTATAAGTTCATTTATTTTATTACTGATTTTTTTGAATGTCTCAGTAGAGGCTAGGATATACCCATGGTGAATTGATTGACCATTGGTACGATTAGAGAGCTAGGTGCTCTCTGAGTACTTTTTGAAGTACTCTATGGATGTCTTTAGCAGGAACTAAGACAACGTGCACAGGATGCATTGATTAGAGGGTTGGTGCTCTTTGAGTACTTGTGGAAGTAGCTTGATTAAAACATCTCTTGATGTTGCATGAACGTTTGATAGTTGAAATTATTTCATTTTATTGAAACTATGTGACTAATGTGATTGAGTTTGTTAGTCATACATTACAGGCTTTTTCCACAGAGTTTTGATGGGTTTTTCAACCATTCTCAAGGAGCTTGTGTAAAAGGCATCATTACTTCCAATAGTAATTGGTAAGTAATGGTAAGTTGGTATAGTATTTTTTCTATATTCTTCTGAATTTGAATAATGGATAAGTCGTTAAAAATGGAAATGGAATATTTCTTCAGCTATACATGCTTATGACTATTTAATGCAGGGGAATTAGGCTCAAAAAAACCTTTGTACATAAATAAACATAAGGGGGGTCTCATGTTTTGTTTCCCCTATGTAATTATTCATAATTGGGTTATTTTTAGTTAATTTTAAAGAAATGTAACTGCCCGAATGATTAGTGGACATAGGAAGTGATAGTCCATTTCAGTCCATCAGAGGGTCAGGCTAAAATTAGGATTGAGGAATTTGTCGAGTGATTGTAGGAAACTAAATCGATTGATTTCCAATATGTATAAAAATAAACCTCTATGACAGAGTCGGGGGACCTGCACTGAGCTGCATAGTGTTAGGAAGCTAGAGAGGGAAATTAGGAGAATAGAAGGCCATTAACTTTGAAGATCTGGCCAAGGACCATAAGACTGTATGAAATTTCATTTATATAAGGAATCTATTTAGTATTACATGTGCGTTGATTGAAAAAATTTCTGTGTGTGAATATATGTATGCATCATGATGAAGGATAATTGAAATTCGTGGCAATTAAGAAACCCTGTGATGGGATTATGTGCATATAGATTGGTTGAGTTCTTGGTGGAACACAAGCTAATCACTCAGGACTTCTGAGCATTGGTGGATTTCGCATATGTGAAGGCTTTACATTCCACAGATAACTACGTAAAACAGTTTGGGGAAATACTCTATAATCAGTTGTGTGAATAGAATGTTGAATTGGGTTAGTGGTATCCCCGTGCGGCTCTGGTAGAGCAAGGAAATGTTGTGCTCGAACCTCTGTGAACTAAGTAAAACCTCGTAATGAGTGTTGTGAATGTGTAGGTGATTGAATGAACCAAGGACTGGTGTACCAAATTGCAGAATCGATACTAGCCTTGTCAGACCCATAATACATAAACCGTGGCATAGATAATGCGTCGTGTCTCCCTGAAACAGTTGTGTCCCGAGTTCGTTTGATATGGCCGCGCGAAGGATGAACAATGAAGGCAGAGTTCAATGGCAGTAAGACATTCGAGAGCACAATGGAACCCTGAGGTCAGAGAAGTATCGTGGAACCAATAAGTGAACAGTGATAGCGGTATTTGTGAGTTGTATGTGGATTTCGCGTTAATCTAAAATGGTAAGTTGTATTTACAATTCGATCGCGACACATGCTAGGAGCTAACACGTGGTCTTAAGCGGATTGGAGAAATTTCTCTCATCGCATGCCTATCGCATGTTAACTATCAACGGTGATATCAACGCGATATCGATGTATGTCGTCCAATCTGGAGGCTAGATCATCGAACGGTGGTCTCACATCAAGTAACATGAAGGATAAAATAAGGTATGGCGTTTGCATTTAATTGAAACCCGTCGATTGTATGTGTGGGCCCCATTAATAGTAATGGAATATGTTTAATTATATAAAGTCTCGGGTTACAAAGTGAATAGTCTTATGTTATGGCTCGTTAAGGATTTCCTCTTAATTGAATCCGAACCATGGTATTAAACCGAGTGAGGTCGAGTCTTTAACTGTAAGTGGGGTCCAAGTTTGTTGGGTTGTTTCCATAGTGCTTCCAAGGCTATAATTATATATTGATATATTACAGTACGGATGAAAACATTGTATATGCTCGTGGTGGAGTAGCGTTTTAGTTAGTGGAGAAGGTATATATGGTATAGATGGTTTATATCAAGGACGCATTATGAATATGACAATGACCATTGGTTGAGAGTAGAGATCCAATGGAAAAGAAGTGAATCTAACTACATTGTATGAGATATTACATACATATAATAAACCTTGAAATTAATATCTCAAATCTCTGAGATTTGAGATATTAAAGCTCTCATATTTATTTGTTCAATTTTTTGGTCCCGGAAACAAAAACATTTTGAGTTTTCCCAGAATGTGAAGTTGATTGGGCAAGAAACATTGAATGCATTTTACACATAGGTTGAGATTGAAATAATCCGGAAACTGGGATTGTGGGTTTACCCTGTCATAAAGTGGTTTCAGAGCCAGGTTTTAATTAGCTCTTTGAAAAGTTTATTTTGAAATGCACATGTATTGAATAGTGAGAAAGTTGGGTTTTAAATCTGTTTAACAGAGTTGCGTATTTGATTAAGTATGCAGTGAAGGTTGATAGCCCAAATGTGCAGAATCTGGAGGTGAAGAAAAAAGGAGTCTTGAAGATTGAATCAGGTCGAAATGCATTGCAGGTGAAAAAGGAAACAATATCATTCAAGGATCTTGAGAGGTAAGATGATGAGCCTTATTTGAACTCTGGTTGGAAGGTATTGTTTGCAGATTTCAAAGTGCAAGCAAGTGAGACAGGAAGAATCTCAGCAAAGGCAGATCACAGCTCTTAGAGCAGTAATAAAAGAGTCCAACAAGGGATTCTGAGTGGAGAAAGGGTGTGGTAGAACCTGGAGGATTCCCAACTAAAGTTCGACGAAAGAAAAATAGAGATGTTCTTGAGAGAAGTTACAGAGTGAAGCCAAGAGAGCAGAGGAAAGTGCTCAAAAGGTTCCAGCAGATAGGGGACCAGTACTTTCAAAAAGTTAGATCCAGAGGAAGGGATTGGTGAGGTAAGTTGCAGTAAGAGAGCTTTCTGTTACAGAGGCTTAGTGAATCTTATGAGTGAATAACTCCTAGAGAAGAAAATGGCTACTGAGAGCCACAGCAGAGATTGCAAAGATTGCAGAGGTTCTGAGAGGGGCCACAAAAAAAGAGTGAGGTAAGACGCCAAAGAAAATGACATAAGGAAGAGACTCACTGACGAAGAGTATTGGAAAGAGATGGCTAAGTTCAATAATAATTTTGATGAACTGGAGAAGATGATAAAGTAAAACCAGAGATTTGGGTGGCTCATGAAGAAGAAGGTAAAGTGGCAGAGGCCAGAAAGGAAGAAGGAGCAGATGATAAATGCTCAGAAGAAGGAAGAAATTCTCAGAGTGATTGAGCATTTGGAGAAGAACCTGGAGACTGAAGCTTCAAGTGGGACCAAGGGGTCCAAGAGCCTTACATCTGACATATTTTGTATGTTTTCAGGAAAGGCATGTGGAGATAAGCAAATTGTTGATGTTGTCACTGATAAAGAAAATGGAGCGGCTACATGTTTTGAAGATATCCATGCACAATTGGAGAAAGATCCTACTTTCCAACGTATTGGAAGCAGAAGAGCTTTAGTTTATGATATTGGCCAGAAGCTGGAATTTGAACAACTTTAGGAATTCGAAGAAGAAACTATTGAAGAATCTCTGAAGAGCATGGAAGACATGGAACAAAAGGAATATTTTGTGATCAAATCACCAAATGAGACCATGAGGTCTTATGTTTTTGCATTTGATGAGTTGTGTATGATTGCAGGTGCTAATGAAGGTAGTTCATATGATGGAACTGTGACAAATGAAGCTGAGTGTTGCCAAGAAAGATATGATGAGTATATTTCAGATGAAGATCAGATGGTATTATTGTAGCAGAAGGAATTCCTTAATTCCTTGTTTTATAAAAGGGATTTCTTCAATGAGGACAAGATAGTTATGTCTAAAGATGATAAGTTTGATAATGGAAGAGATTTTTTCAATGGAGTTGTACTTGATGAAGATGAATTTGTCATTAATAATGATAATGACAGACTGCTTTTATTAAATGGACATGTGGAGAATGATGGATAGGTAGCTAGAGTCTTTGCAGAGATGGGAAATCAGGATTTTGTTCTCATGAAGACCAAGGAGATAGTGACAGCAAAAGATGGTAAAGATTGTGAAGATGTTTCCTCAGATGAGATTCCAGGATTGTGGCATGAGAAGAGCATAGAACCACAGAGAGAAAGTGTTCATATTTAAAGGGTGGAGATGAATGAGAAAGTTCAATTTTATGAAGTAGAGCAGAGAGACATCCTTGCAGAGGATGATGCATAAGGGAGACTAGCTGAGAGTCTCAAGAATTGTTTGAAGAGTTGGAATCAACATACTGTTGTGCTTATGGAAAAGAAAAGAATTGTAGGAAAACATACTGAGACGCTGGCAGAGCAAATAAAGCCACTGAGGCCTTGTGAATTTGATTCTAACAATTGTTTGATGAATGCAGATCCTGTTGATGATGGAGATAATTTGACAGCATGGGGCAGTCAATTGAAAGAGAAGGAGAATTATGTGCAAGATTTTAAACCATGGAATGGAGAAATTGACTTGCTAGAGAGTATGTTGAATCAACAGGATTCAATACAAGAGAGAAAACCTCAATTTCAAAATTGGAGGTTGCAGAATGTGAAGACACAATGGGATGAAGATGGAAAATAATTGATGATTGAATTATCAGTTGGGACCATTGGGTCTTGGGGTTTTGGAACTAATGAATTGGCTATGTTTACAGGAATGACAGAAGATAATCCATCACTTGGAGTTGTCTTAGAAGAAGAAGAGCTGTTGCAGAATGGAGATGAGCAGCTGAAAGAAGATGAGATAGTCATGTCTCATGTGTAGAAAATTGTCGTTGTTGGTAGCAGAGATGAATTGGCTTGTTCGAATAGCCAAGAGAAGATTGTGGATAAGGCTGTGAGACAGAATTTTGGGGCTACTATAGCAGTGGAGAATCATATTTTTTCTCTGACAAAAGATGAAAATGAAAAGCTGGAAGAGCTCGAAGAAATTCAAGAAGAAGGGAGACAATTGCTGAAGATTGCCAAGATAGAAGAAGAAGATGTTGAAATTGAGTTCCAGCATATTGATGATTTTTTTGGCCAAAGGAAATGGCTAAAGTGGTTGCAGAAAGCATCCGGCGAAGAGGGTGAAATGCCAAAAAAACAGCTACTTGGAGTGTTTTCAGAGAGAATGTTGAAGCAAAAAGCTGAAGTATTGCTAGCAGAGGAGCAAGAATTTTATTGTTGTAGAGAGGGTAAGGATGATTGGGTGGAGAATAGGGCAGCAGTAAGGATTAAAGAAATAAGAATACATCAAACAGAAGTGAGAGTCCAACAGTCAGAGGAAAGATTAGAGAGAGAAATAACATTGATAAGAAAGTTGATGCAGAAGATGCCTCCAAAAGGGACAGTAGCAAGAAAGTTGAGAAACAACAGTAGCAAGAAGAAGATAGTCATAGACTGTGATGGCATAGAAAGTGCAAAGATGCAGACCAAGATATGGAAGCCATGAGGAATACAAAGGAGGAACACTGTAACAGATGACCAGTTGTGGAACAAGGTGTGGGATCCAGGAAGACAAAGATGAAAGCACATGATCAAGAGATCATGAACTATTTTAACCTGGGGAGTCTGATGTAGGGGCATTAGGCTCGAAACAAATTTTTACATAAATAAACATAAAGGGGGTCTCATCTTTTGTTTCCCCTATGTAATTATTCATAATTGGTTTATTTTTAGTTAATTTTAGAGAAATTTAACTGCCCGAATGATTAGTGGACATAGGAAGTGATAGTTCGTTTCAGTCTATCAGAGGGTCAGTATAAAATTAGGATTGAGGAATCTGTCCAATGATTGTAGGAAACTGAATCAATTGATTTTCAATATGTATAAAAATAAACCTCTATGATAGAGTCAAGGGACCTGCACCGAGCTGCATAGTGTTAGGAAGCTATATAGGGAAATTAGGAGAATAGAAGGCCATTAACTTTGAAGATCTGGCTGAGGACCATAAGACTGTAAGAAATTTAATATAATGAATCTGTTTAGTATTACATGTGCATTGTTTGAATAAATTTCTATGTGTGAATATATGTATGCATCCTGATGAAGGATCATTGAAATCCGTGGTAATTAACAAACCCTGTGATGGGATTATGTGCATATAGACTGGTTGAGATCTCGGTGGAACACGAGCTAATGACTCAGGAGTTATGAGCATTGGTGGATTTCACATCTGTGTTAAACGACTTTACATTCCACAGATAACTGCGTAAAAGAGTTTTTGGAAATACTCTAGAATCAACTGTGTGAATAGAATGTTGAATTAGGTTAGTGGTATCCCCACATGGCTCTGGTAGAGAAATGAGATGTTGTGCTCGAACCTTCATGAACTAAGTAAAACCTCGTAATGAGTGTTGTGAATGTGTAGGTGATTTAATGAACCAAGGACTGGTGTATTGAAATGCGGAATCGATACTAACCTTGTCGGACCCATAATACATAAACTGTGGCATAGATAATGCATCGTGTATCCACGAAACAGTTGTGTCCGGAGTTTGTTTGATATGGCCGCGTGAAGGATGAACAACGAGGGCAAAGTTCAATGGCAGTAACGCATTAGAGACCACAACGGAACCCTGAGGTCAGAGAAGTATCGTGGAACCAAGAAGTGAACACTGATAGCGGTATTAGTGAATTGTATGTGGATTTCACGTTAATCTAAAACGGTAAGATGTATTTACAATTTGAGCGCGACACATGCTAAGAGCTGACACATGGTATTAAGCGGGTTGGAGAAACTGCTCTCATCGCATGCCTATCGCGCGTTAACTGTCAACGGTTAAATCAACATGATATCGATGTATGTCGTCCGATTTGGAGGCTGGCTCATAGAACGGTGGTCGCACATCAAGTAACATGAAGGATAAACTAAGGTATGGGCGTTTGCATTTAATTGAAACTCGTCGATTGTATGTGTGGGCCCCGTTGCTAGTAATGGCATATGTTTAATTATATAAAGTCCTGGGTTGCAAAGTGAATAGTTGTATGTTGTGGGTCGTTAAGGATTTCCTCTTAATTGAATCCGAACCATGGTATTAAACCGAGTCAGGTCGAGTCTTTAACTGTAAGTGGGGTCCAAGTTTGTTGGGTTGTTGTCATAGCGCTTCTAAGGCTGTAATATATATATTGATATATTACAGTGCACATGAAAACATTGTATATGCTCATGGTGGAGTAGCGTTTTAGTTAGTGGAGAAGGTATATATGGTATGGGTGGTTTATATCAAGGACGCATTATGAATATGACAGTGACCATTGGTTGAGAGTAGAGCTCCCACAGAAAAAAAGTGAATCTGACTGCATTGTATGAGATATTACATACATATAATAAACCTTGAAATAAATATCTCAAATATATCTTGAAATTGATATCTGAGATTTGGGATATTAAAGCTCTCAGATTTATTTATTCAATTTTCCAGTCCCCGAAAAAAGAACATGTTTAGTTTTCCCAGATTGTGAAGTTGATTGGGCAAGAAACTTTGGATGCATTTTACACATAGGTTGAGATTGAAATAATATGGAAACCGAGATTGTGGGTTTACCCCGTCACTATGGATAAAAAAATATTGTTTCAATTAATGGCATTTAAGTAAAATAAAGTGTTTCATTGTGAAAGGGAAGGACCCCCTTTGAGTTTTTTATATTATTATATCATGAGTATAAGTTTAAGTTTTAGTGAGAGAAGCACACCGAGGACTGTGTTCTCTTCAAGGGGGGGAGTATGTAACAGTCCTAATCAAACACGATAAATAAATCTTACTTTAATTGTTTAATCAAGAAAGAGTTGAAACCAAATTCTTGATAATGACCTAGGTATTTGTTATTTACTTTGGATTGCTGGAGAGGCAAAAAAAAAGGGCATGAATTTATAGTCTAAATATATTACCTCAGGAGAAAATTCAAAACTTTACAAAATCATGGATCGTGATCTTGGTTTCACCATTGGATTACTTGGCGTGGTCATCGATATGACAATCCGCCATATTCTTCAACAAATTTACATTTCTCTCACCTGCAAGAAAGAGTTGAACCCTCTTACTCATTTATTAAAGAGAATAAACCCTCTCGTTAGGCAAATGCAAGAATACCGCCTGCCATTAAATTGGAAGTAAGGGATTCCTAATGAGGCAACAATTGTTAATGCATGGCTTAAACGATTGGAAGGACTTCTCCTTGAAGCATCAACAATGCCACAGGAGTATAGAATACCAAGTGAGAATCTGTAGATGAACGAGCTGGTGATGAGGGGGAGAAAAGCTCCACGAGAGTTTTGGTTGGCGAACCAATATGGATGGTAGCCAATCGAGAATATACCAATTTATTCGACAACATACTAGACAAGGGGCACAATATTTCTGTGTGTCACTATATTTATGTGTGAAAGTTGTAAGAGAAATGGTTTGTTTATATAGGCTTCTAAAAGGTTCTCCAAATTCTCATGAAATAATATAGCAACATTATATCAAGCGAAGAGAGAAGAGCAATGCAAATTGAAGTGGCATAGCTAGATAAGTATCTCTATTTATTTTTCTAATATTTTGAAAGAGTCTTGAAAAAGAATACATGGAAACCTTGCACATAAGAAGACAAAGAAAACATGAAAAGATTAGATATTGGACAGATTCTTGGAAAGTACATGCATTTTAATGGTTATTATGGTTAGTTTTTCTTTTGAGAAACAAGAACACATATTTGCGCGAATGAAAACAATAGTTAAAAGTCAGAATTCTTGAAAAAGAAATGATAAGAAATCCAAGATTATTTTCTTGAAAATGAATATAGATTAAAGATGGGTAATTCTTGAAATATTTTCATATGCGGTGAAGAAGAAAAGAGAAATTTTTTCTCACATTAATATTCTTGGAAGAGTTTTTAGGAATATGTATGGATACATTAGCCATGTTGTGAACATGTATATATAATTTACCATGGTGTTGTTGAATATTAATTATTTAATAAATCCATGGATAGTTAACCATGGTATTGGTAAAGATTAATTAATTAATAAATCCATGGGTATATTACCATGGTGTTTGTAAATATTAATTATTTAATAAATCCATGGGTAGATTACCATGGTGTTGGTAAAGATTAGTTATTTAATAAATACATAGATAAAAGAGCTATTCAGTTATATTTCTTCAGAAGAAAACACCATGCGATTACTTTTATGTTATCATGATTATGATGTTAGTTTCTTTTGAATAATATCATGTCTATGGATGCAATATTTGTATTAGATTTCATTGAAAAGAATATACATTTGTATATGGGAAATGATAACAAGTTTTGTTATCCTACATTGATTCTTTGGAAAAGAAGATGAATTAAATGTACAAAAAACTAAAGTAATGTTTTGGTTTCTTGATATATATGTATGGATAATGTTGGTATAACATTTGGAGAAAAAGACAAGTATTCTTATGCTTTATTCCTTTAGTTTTATGGAAATGAAACCATGTCTTTGCATGCCTATTATGTTATATTTCCTTAGAGAGGAATCGTGAGTTTGCATACTCTATTATATTAAGTATTATATTAGGAAATTAAGTTTAGAAAACTTTATGCATTGTATGCATAGGAACAATATTCATCATGTTAGCTTTAGCACCAGAAATAATAGTTGAAGGGCTGGATTCTTTTGCTAAAGTTTAAGTAACACGAATGCACATTGTGTCATTTTCCATTGAAGGAATTCCTGGATAGTGGTAGTGAATTGTCTTTTCTGAATGTAAGCATGTGTGAGAAGTGTCATAATCATGTGGAAACTATTTTGAATTGATAATTACCTGCTCACATTAAGGTAGAGATGTTAATAGAAAGCATTTTGTGATATTGTAATCACATCTCATGTATGCACATGAATAAGTGTTAATGGATCACTTAAATATTAATTATTTATTGACTAAGGCTTTAACTAATCATGCTATAAAATCTTGTTAATGACATCAAAACAAGAAGCGATGGTGACTTACGAAAATGAAATATTATGCTTAACATGGTGGAAGATAAATGAGTAATGGTTCATGCAGATGGGTGCAATGGTTCACGTAGATGAGTGTGAGGTGCAAGATGGTCCATTGTATGTTCGTACATTGTAGGTACATCCATGCCACCAAGATATGAAGATATGAAGACTAGCGGGTAAATGCTATCATATTTATTGTAATGGATTTAAGCTAGATATTTGTATATTTCCTTGTAATATTTATAAACGATGGTTAAGGGATGGTCTCCCTTATAAGCCATTGAGGGAGGGCTAAACACCCACATGAGTGTTTAATAATAAAATTAAACGTTTACTGGTTTTCACCCTATAGGGTTTTCAAGGTATATTGGTGTTCAATGATGTGATTGATTATTGTGTCAAGTTGATGATGTTGATTATTTTCTTGTTGTGATGTTCATAATGTCAAGTATGTGATGACTACATTAATAATAAATGAATGCAAGGTATCTCATACAATTTTATGTTAATGTACCTTAATGGAGGTTGTTAATGGTTAAGAAACTTACTATTCTTACACTAAGGTTACACTATGAACGGGTGAAAGTTCTATGTAATGATGAGTAAGTAATATTTAATAGTGATTTGGATAGTTACCCATGGGAAACTTGTATAATTTTTTTTTTTAACTCCTGGCATTTCCATGTGAAGTTATCGGTGTATGTTACATATGCATAAAATATTTTGATATCCATATTGCATAACGTAATTTTTTATCATCTTTATATATAGAGATTAAGTAATTCAAACTAAGGTTTTGGATTGATAGTGAATAGGTACACTTTTAATGAACTCTTTATGATAGCCTTGGAAAAAAAATATATTACTTAATAATTACTTCTTAGAAAATATATTCATGTGTTCTTACAAATAGAGAATGTGCATAGTCCCCACACACACACACACATATATCCATGTTAACCACTAATTTATCATGTACTAAAACGAATCAATTATCAAATATTTTAAGAGCAATTTTTTTTGAAATTTTGTAATTTACGGGTAATTTTCATAAATTTGTTCCTGTGGAACTTAAATAAATATATACTTATTATTAATCTGCAACATTTATTTTCACCCATTCATATTAATATTAATTTTTTCATTTGTGTAGACATTTTCATATATATAAAGTGAATAGTATTATAATAATGCTATAATATTTTTCTTATATTTTATTATTATTATTTTTCCATGTAAAATATATATAATTTGATGAGATTGATTTTTTTAATATTTTTCTAACATTTTATTATTATTATTTTCCCATATAAAATATATATAATTTGATGATATTCATTACTTCAAATTTTATACAGATGTAGATAATTATTTTTAGATCAATTTTATGAATTTTCTTTGATAGAATGTTGATCTTAAAATTTACTTCGTTCGAAACACTAAACTATTTTTATCATTGCTACTTACCTGGTTATTGATATTTAATGAAATGAATTTATTGTAAGTTAATGTTTTGAAGGAAATAAATGTTAATCCATTGAAATATATGCAATTAGCAATTATAATAAGGAAAAGTTTACTAAACTATATATTCGCATTTTTTGTTAGATCATTCACTGTAAACGAAAATTAATTTATTACTATATATTCGCAGATTTTAGATCATTCACTGTAGATTAAAAAATAATTTATGATTTTATATGTATTTGTTATTGCTATATGAAAATACATGAAATATACAATCAAAACATATGATTATTATACATCTCTTGGATCAAATGTTATAGGATTTCTTCACGAATGAACGATATAATACACGATAATCAGTTTTTGTAGAGATGGGCCGATAAGCTTCCCATATTATATTATAGATGAAAATAGATTTATACTATTATGAACCGAAATCCTTCCGCTGCTCATCAAATCAATTAATTATTTAATCATTCATACTTCGTATGTCTTTTTCTATGTGATTCTTGTTCTGCATATCGTCTTTCCGAGCGTCGAAAATGTTGTTGACATATTTGGTTCGAGAAAATCGATATTAATTCTCGATGTATTTTCCCAAAATAGTTTTAGCAATCAACGAACTTTCAACGGAATCAACATATATTAAAATAGATTAGAGATGAAGTCTCTGATTTTAATTTGAATATAAGGTGATATCCACCGAGATTTTTTTATTTATGGTATCCATCTATTCTATTGATACATGGTATATAATAATATAATTGTAACACCCTCAGTTTATGTAGTTAAATTTCAAAGATAGACATTTGAACCTTGATCCTAAGGGGAGTGGATCTCAAAGGACAAGTATTTTGTGGATGTAATTAAATAATTAATTTGAGGAAATGAATAAGATGATTTTGTGTAGATTGACCAAAATGAGATTTATGAGATCACTTGCTAAATCCATGAAGATGGACAAAGCAAATACTTTCCCCACAATCTTTCAAAAAAAAAAATCCTTGAAAGAAATTATTTCTAAATTAGATTTTTGAGGAAAAATCTAAATTCCCCAATGAGGAGGAAAGTAGTTGGGAAGAGGTGAAAAGCCGGAAAAGCTGGGAAAAGCTGAAAACAGCTTTAAAGAATCCCTAAAATGGGAAGCCTAGGCAAACAGGAAGAAAAGCATCCTGATATTTTGGACGCAGAATTGGAAACAGGCTTTGGAGAACAACAACTTAAATAAGCTGCGCCTAAACAGATTGAGGTTGATCTGTTTTAGGAGGTGATTTCAGCTCGGGGGTGAGTTCTTGAGGACAGAAGGACTCTAAGGTTGGGAGGTTGGTTGACTGCAAAAGTGGTATGTTCTCTGCTTTACTAATTAATATAAGTGATAACCTTGCACAATCATTAAAAATGTTAGCATACTATGTTGAAAAACAGTGAAGTGTAATGAGTTTCCTTACTTTTAACAGAGACGAGCAGGAGAAATGGTTCTCCTAATCTCTGTATGGTAGTAGAAATTAATACTAGAGAAATACTGTTTCCCAGAATCTCTAAACCATTTATTTGTTTAGATCTGGAAAAAGTGTAAATGCATCCCTACTTCAGTTAATACAACTTTAATCTGCTTCTAAATCTAGCAAAGAAAGAAGTCTCATGCAATACTAGGGTCAACCAGAATTAAAGCTATTAGACTTCTCGAAACAAAACAATTCTCAGCAGGAAGCAGCAGATAATGGAACAAAATTTGAGTTGTAAATGAGTACTGTAACCAAAACTATATCCTGGACAAAGACAACATTTTATAAATTAATTCTGTTAAAAGAGAACTCTACTATACATTCAACAGAAATCTTTCACTGTAATGAACTGGGCAAATTACAAGTTAGAATGTTATGCATAAGTTTTCTGTGTACAAAAGTAAGGAAATTCGCTAACATATATATGTATAGTATTAAAATCTTCTTGCCCTAGAGTTAACATGGAATTACATGGAACATTTAGATAAGAACGTTAATACAGTGAAGGATGCTAGGAAGTGTCAAATTTATACTTTTAACAGTGAGAAATTAGCTTCAGGAAATATCTTGACAAGAAGAATCATTAACTCAGGGTCGGAACAGCGCATGCATATATATATATATATATATATATATATATATATATATAGTAAAGAGTTACTGTTAGAATAACATATCTTCTTGGAATGATATTTGCTTAATTAAACCAGCATAACATAAAAGGAACCGTATTAAATAAAATTATGAAGGATATACATACGAACAGGGGTTCAAATAGTGGTAAAAATTTCCGATTTAAAATGAACTTTGTACATTCCTTTCCCAAGTAAGTGAAACATTGTATTTTCACCAGAATTACAGGACTATTCACTCTTCCTTGGTGTACATAATCTCCCACAAAGGCTAGGTAAATATTAGTCCTGAAACTTGAACATTTGTAAAATTTTATGGTTAATATTTACCCTTATAATTATTAATAAAACATCAGTTTAATAGACGTGGCGTATATATATATATGAACCAAAAAAAAATAAAAAATATTGATACTACTAATCTGGAAGAACAAAACAATAACTCTGGAAAAAAAAAGGGCTTGGGCGTAAAGGTATGGTTGCCATAACTGTAAAGTATCCATGCACAAATCTAATTACCACGGTCTCTGCCATAGACTCGATAATGACAGGGAATCGAATTCAAAGGGGAAACATCTTACTGTTGAAGGGTTATTAGATATAATCTCCTTCGTATGATTAAGATTGTTATGACACGAGAAATAGAAAATGAAACGTCTGTGCTTAAGTTGCACAGCCAGAAATTAAACGAATGTCTGGTAACATTTTTTATACAGACATGATTTCATTGAATATAGAAAAAAAATAAAAGATAAAAATGTACACAATGAGCTGAACGCACATAGTGGAAACAAAATGGGAAATCATTTATAGGACCCGTTGTACCTATAACAAAACAAGACGTGCCATTGTAGGAGATTATAATAAGTTCATTAATAATCGTAAACAGGAAAGAGGTGTAAATAGAAATTGAACCGAGAGCTATATTACTCACCAGAGAGGGAATCGAGACGCAAGAAACTATCATTCGTTTTTGTGGAAATAAGAACACCTTCATGCTTGTGTATCAAACCCTTTTTTCACAATATGACAGGAGCCATATCGATCTGGAAAAAGAGTTAGGTCGAAGTCAACTAAATCTATTAAACCCTATGAGTGGAAAAAATGAAAATAGAAAGGGCGGGAACCATACTACCCATTGTGTAGACTGAAATGGGAGACGTGGTTGAGAAACAAAATGGTGGAAATAACAATAATACCGAACGAAAAACCCCACAGTTTCTGAACAGAAATCAAAAGCATAACCAACCCTACACTACAGAGATAATCTACAAGTAAATGAATGCAGAAGCAGAGTGGTGAAGGTAAGTAGATTACCAACGGGCCGGCAGTGAAACGCACGCCCTGGTATGCATGTCTACTGGTGGCAGATCCCTAGTGTCTTGAGGAAAAGATGAAAATGCGAGACAAAGAGTAACAACCACGGTAAATGGAACCCCAATGAAAAGAATGGGGTTTAAAACGAAAACAGGAACCCTAATACTGGAAATCGAAAACTGTATACGTGGAATTAAGATCAAAGGTTAACGCAGGTTATGAGGACTCAGAACCCTAAAACTGCAACAACAGAGAACCCAACGAAATCCCGATGGGGATTGTAGAAATCAAGTCAAACAGATAAGTTCGTACCACTCCTGGGGTATTTAATTTTATTCAACCAAATTTCGAAGTAACTAGCAGGCAAAATTACTGCTCTGTCTGAGCCTTTCCATGCCGAAGTGACCCTTACCAAGTTTACATCCAGCTGGTGGTGATACGTGCCATCCGCTCATGAGTAGAAAGTACGAGAGCTGAAAGAAAATTTTTTCGAGGCGGTACCGAGGCAAACGCCATTATGAGAACGTAAATTTCCAGCGAGGGAATGTAGAATGCATGCCCCTCTCCAAGCTCAAGGACTAAGAAAATTTCTGTACCACATACTTCAATTTTGTGCATGGAACTCTGTCAATGCAAACAAATCAAACAAAATCTCCAATTGAAAGGAAAGTCGTCATGTTATACGTACATAAAAGGTGAAAGTTGATATGGGCGACTTATATGTAATTATGGGTGAGAGTTCACGCGTTAGAGGTCTTATATGACATGGAGTCACATTAATCATATATGGTAAGATTGTGACTATAGATAACGATTTTATATAACTATATATATAAAATGAAAATGAATGGTTATTGAATTAAACTCTGATTGTTGTTATACCAAATATAATTTGAAATGAGAGGTTAGATTCTTGTCTCAAATTAAAAATCAAGATACTATGGGGAATAGAGAAAACTTAGAACTTGTGTTTAAACCAAGGTGTATGGACTTGTTAGACAGTCCTAGTAAATGAACAGTATTTAGTTCATCACTACATAGTAATTGATAACTTTGAAAAAAAAACTTTGAAATGGGAGGTGTGACAGTAATTCAAGAAAGCACCAAAAATATTATGATTAATGGTTTTTACTTTTCAAAAGATTAGATTAGTCTACACCGATGTAATTTTTTATTATTATTCTTTACCAATGCAAAATTCTAACAACCGATTTTGTTTTGATTATCTATTAGATGAGTTTTAACTAATATATTCTCTAATGCTTTTATATTTATATATATATATATATATATATATATATATATATATATAAACCAATTTCAATCTCTTCATATTTTGAAGCTCTTATTTCTATCTTCATGACATATGCATTGAAGCATAATGAAAGAATCGTTTTTTTAGTTAGATTCTCTGCCAGCCCGCACATTTATATGACTTCCATCACTTTCATTACTCTCAATCTTTTTTTCCACCTAGTTTTGCACAACCATCAACCAACACCAAAGCCCTAGTTCTGTTAGGTAACGAGTTAAGAAAATTATGTGTCCATAAGAAAATATTTCCATTGCATCTAATGTTTTGTTTAGAATTGTGACATTCAACAGGAGGTGGATAATCCTTGGCATGTCGGTGTCCCAAGGGTGTGGAAGCAAAGAGATATTTTTGAGCTTATTTCTCATACTATGCATGCATATCGAAAAGTGTTTACAAGTAATTGAGACCTTATAACACCCCACCCCACATTTATCTACTTTTACAAAATTACCAGGGTGAACATCAACTGAGATTTATTATGCATGACCCAAATTTCAAGATTCAATTTGAGAAATGGGTCCCCTTGACCAGAACATATTCCTAAACACCCACGGGTGCATGATCACACTGCTATCTACCAAAATTTACATGGTGATCATTTTCTCCTGAGACTAGAACACCACTTGAACTAGTTTACACCCCAACCACACATATGCAGGCCTACTAGTGTGGACAGAGGCCTCGAATCACATGCACAAACAATATTCAGTGTAGCTAGAGCCAAGTTTTCCTATCTCTAACGGTGCAGCCACATACCTTGTTTCAGGATTTTTGGGATATATCACAAGCTGACTGCCTATAATTAATCAAAACATTTTTAACAATATCTACGTGTCTATGTTCTCTGTTCTAGGCTCTAATCTCATTCAAACATTCCCAACGCATGCTAACAATTTAGGCAAACACTTTGTCACTATGGTAATAGTATGTCATGAACACATAGTTTGTTCATTATTTCACTAGCTTCATAATATTTTCATCATGAAGACTTTGGATCGTCTCATACTTAGTTGCTAAAGAAAATATTGTCACATTCAACCATATAAATCATCCAAGAGATTGAAGAACATGACCAATATCAATAATAATATCACATCACATAACAAGAATATACCATGCATGTAACAAACACTTAACCAGAATGAAGCCATGAACAATGAGTCACATAATAAACACAATAAACCAATACTTGTATTCATTTATCTTCACTAAATATTAACACACATTCACATATTCATATTGAAAACCAAGTTAGGGACTTTCACGTACCACCCGAAAATAGATAGGGGCTCAACCAATTCTCTCTTATAGCCCAATCTTTGACATGCCATATTCCAAGCCTGAATTTGTGATTACATGGAATAAACCAAAACATAATCAAATAGGGAATCTAGATGAAACCACCTCAACCATCAGGCCATAGTGATTTCACCCAAAACATGGTCTAGAAATCACCAAAACAAATACAAGCTTGGATTCCTCAAAATTTCCTTACAATAACTAGAGGAATTTTTCGTGTCTCCTTCGACCCATCAAGAGCATACCAGGAGAAAACCATATCCACGCTCAACCCTTGGTATTTTATTGTGACTACCACAACCAGAATCTAAAATCTATTGGAAATCCAGAGCTCAAGCGAAAATGGAAACCACTACATCATGGCTATCCAGGAAATGACATAAAACAAGGTCTTACATGATTCTCAATCTCAAAAAATCCTATGCAAATGAAAAAAAAATTGATGGAAAAACCAATGCATGAACCACGCCTTCAAATCCCACCAATATAATTAAACATGCACAATGTTACTTGCAAAATTCTTCCTTCTGACTTCTCTTGTTTGTTGTTTTTAACACCTTCTTCTTGGATGCCACGAGAATTTATCTTTCATTCCTTTCTTTCCTTGCTTGTGACTTTTCTATTGATTATCGCTCGCTTATGTAAAATTTCTCTAGTGTCTTATTTTCTTTCTCTTTTTTTTCTCTTTTCCCCAAAGGTGATGCTAGAATGTTTTCTCTCCAATTTATTTTCCCTTTACTTAATTTTCCCTTGCATGCATATTCTTTCACTATTTTTATCCTTTTATTTTCTATTCCTCTTCCCCACCTGTTGAAGTGGAATTTCATTGATTTTCATCTATTCATTTTTAATTTTCCTTATTTACTTTCTAACCTATTATCATTTTCCATTTATTGCCTCTGTCTCTGGCCAATACCAATTTCCATAACCAATAAATAATTAACCACAAGTGGATCCCATTGTAATTCTTTTATGTTGATTCAGCTCGTAATACATGTCCCATGACATTTTTTTTATTTTAGCTTTCATAACGTGCATATATTATTTATTTACATGGAAGTTTAACTCGGCTTCTGTTACAAATCCCTCCCCTTTGGGGAAACAATGTCCTTAGTGTTCTATTACTCTTATCACAAGACAAAATTGTTGAAAACATGACAAAAATATTACTTATTAGAGTTTTATAAACACTACTCGATACAATATTTACAATGACACACACACACATACACAAACACCCCCATATATATAGCAAATAAAGAACAATATAATTTATGAATCTGATCATTCATCTCCCATGTAGCTTCCTTGGGCCCAAAGTACTTCCATTGCACATTACCTTGTTCTATTGCTCAGTTCTGGGGCATGAAATTCTTCCATTGTAGCCTATGCATTGAGGCTCTGGATGGAACTCTCCTTTTGGTTCCACCTGCAATACATAACAATAAATCACATGATCAACATATCACACATATATTTTATGCAGAGACACATAAAAACCATCATGTATTTTCAATGATGGAGGACAAATAATCCTAGATTCCATTGGTCCAATTGTTTAAAGTATTTCAAACGGTCCACAATAATGAGGCGAAAAATTTGCACATGATCCAATATCTAGGGAGATCTTATTGTGTTTGATAAGACGTATACATGCTCTCCACCCTCAAACTCCTTAAATATTTTATGTTGATCCACATAACTCTTCTGAAGATCTTGTGTTTCCTTCAAAAAAAATTTTTTTATAACCTACATCTCTTGCTATATCTCTTTAAACACATTGATTCCAATCAACACCCTCCTCATTACATCAATCCACCTAATAGGAGTATTACGACACCCATAGAGAGCCTGAAATGGCCTCATCCTCAAGGATTATTGATAACCTTTATTATAAGAAAACTCTACTAGTGGAAGATACTCCTCCCACTTCCTTTGTTGATGCATGACATATATCCTCAACATATCCTCAAGGATCCTATTAATTCTCTCATTTTGTCCATTTTTTTGTGGATGATAAATTGCACCAAATGCTACATTTATCAACAAGCCTACAAAAAATTCCTTCAAAAACATATAAGTGAACTTAACATCTCTCTGATATAATCCTTTTGGAAACTCCATGCAACCTCATTATCTCATTAAAGAATAATTAAGTCACTTCACTAGAAGAATTAGTAGACTTAACTACAATGAAGTGAGCTACCTTGCTTAACCTTTCAAGCAAAACCATGATGGAATCATGTTTTCTTGAAAAAATTGGATATGTTGTAATGAAAATTGTGGAAATAACCTCACATTTCCATTCCGGGATTGGAATATGTTGCAACAAACCAGTTAGATGCTTGCATTAAAATTTCACTTGTTGAAAGTCCAAGTGCTTAACAACAAATTTGGGGACCTATTTACTCAAATTATTTCAGTTATAGAACTTATTAATAACTTTCAAAGTGTTTTGGTATGTTGGTTAGTCTGAATATGGCTTAATTGAAACTCTCTCAAAATAAGATTCTTCAATTCACTACTATTAGGAACATAGATCGTTCTCTTGAATATAACCAAGAATATGTTGTGAGATGATGCTACTCATCCTAATCATCCTCATTTTAATGTTTCAGACTCTACTGCAGCTGCTGGGACCTCTCATCATGTTACACTTCATGTAATATTTTCTCTTTCAAATATATCCCATAATAGCTCACCGCTAATATATGATTCACCCTCCTACCGAGAGCTTCCACAACCCGGTTGTCTTTTCCTTTGTTATACCAAATATCAAATTAAAACTCATAGAGAGTATCCAACCATGTAGCTTGCCTTTCATTCAAACTAGGTTTTGCAAATAACTACCTGAGTCCACTATGGTTGCTAATAAAATTGAACTTCCTATCAAGGAGATAATGTTTCCACCTCTCCAATTTAGGAATGGTAGCTTCCAATTGAAGATCACGAGTCACATAATTCTTCTCATTCTCATTCAAGTTATTTGTTTCATAGAAAACCACCCCCCCTTCCCACACCAGAACTACACCATGTTCCTTCCTATAGGAATTTTTACAAACCAAAAAGTCCTTATCAATATATCCAATCCTCAAAATTGGAGAATTTGTACGAAGTTGTTTCAACTGATCAAAACTAGTTACACACTCATCAATCCATTCATAGTTATTTAATTTCCTTTACAAATATGTAATAATATAACCAATATTGGATAAGTTTCCGATGAATATTCTGTAATAACCTGCTAAACCTCTCAATGATCTGACTTCATTCACATTCTTTGGATTTTTCCACTCGATGAAAGTCTTAATATTTTCTGATGATCTGACTTCATTCAAATCTTTGGAGTTTTCCACTCCATGATAGTCTTAATCTTTTCTCGATTCACTACTATCCTCTCATTGGAAGCAAGATATCCAAAGTAATGAATCTGAGTCTGAAAGAAGATACATTTTATAAGAAAATTCTAAGAAGGTGTACAAAAAATACTTCACTTAATTCAGTGGTGACAAGTTACCCTAACAATAACATATCATTTTTAATACTTCAAATTTGCAATGAAAAAATAAGAAAACCCCGCATAAAACAAATACCATATGAAACCCGAAATATATAACATAAAAAAAGAGTTGTGTAGTACCTGATGGAAGACTTCAATTGAATAATAATTTTATTAAAACACATGGTGAGGAATATTTACAACATGGGTTTGTAGCTCCCCATCCATGGAATGGGTGCTTTTGATGTTATTGTACTTCAATAATCTGTTTCTTTCTCTCAATATGTAGAAAATCCAAAAGCAAGATGGAACTCAACTAAGAGCTAAAATATGATAAGACATAATTGGTGATGATGATAATGATCATGGTGAAGAATTACTAGAAAAACCTCTTATTTATAACAAAGTCTTGAGCTAAATAAGAATTGGAAAATAATAAAATATTATTGACCAAATAAAAATCTAGTCGTTAGGAATATTTTATTATATTTTTTGGAGAGGGAAAAAATATTCAAAATGGTCAATAATATTTATTTAGAAAGTGGTTGAAGTAACTAATAGATAAAAATTATTTATTAATCATTTTGTGAGAATTAAGAAAGGCGTGAATTTGAAATAATTATTAAATATTGGTTTACCAATTATTCCATAAAAAAGAATATGTAATAATAAATAGTATTAATTTGTTTAAGTATTTGAAGTTGATTAAGTGAAATTTGTTAAGAAATAATTATCAAATAATTATTTATTTATTATTTCTAGATAAAATTAATTAAATAATGATTTATTCAATTATTCTCAAGATATCTTTAAATTTAATTAGAAATAGTTTAACAAAAATGGTTTACTAAATTATCTCGGAAGTGAAATTAGCATGGTAAAATTAATCCTACACAGTGTATTTCGATCCCCCTAGTATGAAATGGCTAGGTGGTCATTTCTTAGGTGATAACACTTGGCATACAACTTATGCTCTCTCAACAATCTCAATGTTGCTGCCATGTGCTTTGCATGCTCTTCCTAATTCTCCGAATAAAACAATATATCATCAATAAAAAATATCACAAAATTATCCAGATAAGGTCCCAACACACTATTCATCGTACACATGAAGGTGGCTGGAACATTAGTAATATTGGAAGGAAGCACCACAAATTCGTAGTTCCCATACCTTGTACGAAAAGAATTAATATAGATGCATTCTTCTTTGATGTGGACCCGATGATATCATAATCTCAAATAAATATTTTGAAATATTGTTGTTCCCTTCATCCAATCAAACAAATCGTCAATCCGACGCAATGGATACTTGTTCTTAATGGTCACCTTTTTCAACTACCTATGATCAATGCACAATCTGAGAGTATTGTCCTTCTTCTTTACAAAAAATACAAGTGCTACCGAAGGACATATAGTTGACCTTATTTATCACTTATCAATGATCTCTTTAAGCTACAACTTCAATTCCACCAACTCGGGAGTGCTCATCATGTATGGTGCCTTAGATGTTGGTATTTCTTAGGCATAAAATCAATAGGGAATTCTGCCTCCATATGAGGAGGAAACTCTGGAATATTTGCAGGAAAGGCATCTAAAAGTATTGTAAGTTAGGATACCTCCTTAGGAATTCTCCATCGTCATCATCTAACCTAGTTTCACTAGAGGGACGAAGTACAAAAAATAATCATCCTTGCTCTGGTTGTGCTTATCCTGCATGGTTGTAACCATTCTCACTAATGTAGGCTTATTATTTCCCTATAAGACTCCCTTTTATCCATCTTCACCCAGACACTCAATGGTCTTCTCATAGAAATCTACTTAGTTCCTATGGATAAAAAACCAATCCATGCCAAAAAGAGTAGTATATGCACCCAAACGAAGAAAAAATAGTTATGTTGATGTAGACATGCCATTAATATCAAATACATAATATTTCACTCAATAGTGAACCCTTCTCTTGGTTCTTATTGCCAACTACACCAACTAATATTCTCCATGCACTTCCCCAATTTAGGACAAATATACCTATAATTTGGTCCTAGATCAAAATAATAGAAACAACTTGAACTGAAAGCTTACCTTCCATAACGATGATAGATGTATGGTGATATGCCAACATGTTATCAAATGTTGCATAGATTCTGGGATTGCTCTAACCTACATACCCAAATGTTTGTGCCTCCTGATAACTATAGATCTAAGGCCTAACACCAGTATATGATGGAAAATACCTCTTGTGATGGTATCCACCACAAATTCAACACTTCAATGGTTCTATGACACTACCTTTATTATGCTACTCCATAGGTTGACACCCATGTCCTTTCTTAGTTGCGTTGGAGTTCTTATGAGGACCATATTTTATTTCTCCCATTCACCATGAGATCTTCGTCGCTTCTTGGGACAATTTCCTTTAGTATTATCACCACCCTTCTAGTCAATCTTGAACAAATGCATGCACTTTTACTAGTCATAAAAATGATTCAACTTTCTGATGGCATCCTCTAGTGATTGAGGCTCATCAAACTCAATATGGTCTTTGAATGATAATGGAAATCCACTAATGAACCTTTCGATATTTTTTTCTCATCCTTATCTTATAGAGTTCCTTGGCCTTTCCACCATAATATCCTATAGATATGTACTTATCTCTGCAGAGCCTTTCAAATTATTCCCAAGTTATCTTCTCTTCCAAAATTCCCCTTACATGATTGACATATTCTCACCATATATCTCTTTCCTTTGAGATTGAAAGTGGTTATCTTAACCTTCATATTTTCTAATTAATCATGAAGTCTGAAAATGTTTCTCATTCCATTAAACCATTCTTTTACATCTTTTGATTTTTCCATATTACCATCAAAAGTAGGACGCTTGGATTTTCTAAATTCCTCTGGAAAATACTCCTTCCTACTATGATGATACTGGTGGTGATAGCGATAGGGTCCCTTAGAAGTAGATCTAGAATAAAATATCTGTGTATTAGCCCACTTCTTGGGTGTATGTAAGATTTTTCCACTCATTATGTTGTCATCACAGTTAATGGTATACCTTTTCTTAGATCGACTTCCATATTATCCATTAGTTTTTTCTTCTTATTTTTCTCCATGACTCATCCCCAATTTTCCATGCCTATGTAAATATGAAATGTTGTAAAGAGTTACTGCATTAACCTAATCTTACTTTTCTTGAGATTTTGCAAGCCTTTATTTTTCTTCAATCAACCACTCATTTGTCATCAAAAATCGGATTATCCACGATATCATAGAAGACTTGTCAATTTTTCGAATCCCAACAGGGATCCATCTTCAGGACGAGAAAGAATGAATGAAAATTGAAAGAAGGAAGTAGGGGGAACAAGATATAAATAGAGAGGGTAATGATGAGAGAGGAATCGACAACAACTTAAGCTAAAAACTTAATTTTATTAAAAAATTGATTCTAAAAACCCTACTTTCTAATTTTTATAATTCCTATTTAGTAATTATTTAAAATTCTAATTACAAATTTTCTTGCCTAAGGTCTAAAATATTAAATTATTAATTTTTTTTTTTATATAAATTATTTCTATGTTATATTCTAATAAATCATTTGAAATTACTTTTTTAAAAATTATTAAAATTCCTATTCTATTTTTTTTTTTAATTTAAAAACTATATTAAGATAAAGAACCTAGAGAGACTAAAATAGTAGAGCTAAATTTTTATAATAACCCTACAAGATCTATCTCTAAAATGTTCATACTAACTAAGCTTAACTTAATAATTAAGAAGATAATAATAAAACCCTTATAAAACTATTTATTAACAAAATTACTAGATACTTAAGCTAAAACTTATAATCCTACAACTAAAATTAAAATGATAATCCTAATTTAATTCTTATTTTTTAGTTAAAAAAAAAACACCTAGAATTACTAAAGAAGCTTAATAAAAATATTTTGTATACTAATTGACATAAATTAGAGAAACTAAATCTTATAAATTAATATAAAGGGTCTAACCCTAAAATAAATCTATAAACTATGAGGATTTAACTTAATACTTGACTAAACCATAATAAATTTTAATAATAATTGTTTTTTCTATTAACTAACCCTAAATTAAACAATTAATTATGAAGATTTAACTTGATACTAAACTAAACCTTGATCAATTTTAAATATAAAAATATACTTATTGACTAAAACTCCCTCTATATTCTCAATTTTTAGACTATATTTTAAATAAAAAGTTTGATTTGAACACTAATTAAATTACAATTAGCATGCATTCAATGATAGCAAATATTGATTAATTTTTATTTAAAAGTAAAAACTAATAAATATATATTACGAGTGAGGGAAAAAAGAGTTCTATCCTAACCCTAAACTAGCTTACTAAAAATGAAGAGAAGTAAACCTACCAACTCATACCTGAGAAGTGGATGATCTTAAGTGGCAAATTTCTCTAATAAGGGGTCTCCAGCTATCACTGATCTCATATCCTTCGTCCCTGTTGATGTTATCCGGGTGTTTTATAATTTCTGGCGCTTCTCTAACCTTACAAATTAGATAGTGTTCCTCCATTGCAATGATTTTAGCATCCTGAAGACGCAAGTGATGCTTTGTTTTCAAGAAGTGATCAGCGAGGGTGGAGGTTCGTGATCGCTCATGCTTAATATTAGCAACATGCTCTTTCAGACGCTTTTGAAGAGAGCGTCTTGTTTCACCAATGTAACTCTTTCCACATGAGAAGTCGATTTTGTAAACACCCTTAAATTTCCCCTCACTAATGCTGTCTTTAATAGAGCACATATTTTGTCTAATGGTTCCAGTTTCTAAGAATTGAGAAAAAATGTTACTTCTTCCTAGAACCTTGGAGATCTTATCTGTTACCCCCTTAATGTATGGCAGAACAACTCTTCCATGGCTTTCTTGAGTATCCTGACGTCTCTTGGATATGATGGTGCTTCTTTCTTTGTTTATGGATTTCCTGATTTCCTTTTCCTTATATCCTATACCCAAGAAAATAGATGTTAGATGAGAGACTTCTTCTTCCAGGTGCTCTTTATCAGATATTCTAAGAGATCTAATGGAAAGAGTGTTTAGGACCCCAAATTGCTAAGCAGGATGATGTAAGATTCAGCATGAAGGTAGCTGTCTATATGGTTTTTCTTCCTAAAAAGTTGATGCCCTAATGTTCCATCCTCCTTTCTGGTAACCAGGACATCCAGAAAAGGAATTCTCCTGTTTTCTTCCATATCCATAGTAAACTTGATTTCTGAGGAAATTGAGTTAAGGTGATTGAAGAATTTCTCAAGGCTATCTATACCATGTGACCACTTTATGTTAGTGTCATCAACAAATATTTTCCACCAACCCGGACTTAAAGGAAAGGATGCAAGGGATTTCTTTTCGAAGTTTTCCATAAATAAGTTTGCCACAATTGGTGAGAGTGGTGAACCCATTGCGACACCTAAAACCTGCTCATAGAATTCCCCTTGGAAGCTGAAGAAGGTAGATCGTAAGAAAATCTCAGCAAGCTTGGTTGTCTTAGGATCTGTGACTCCATTAATAACCTTTACTGCTTCATCCAAAGGGATCTTGGTAAACAACGAGATCACATCAAAGCTTACTAGGATGTCATTCTCCTCCACATTCTCTTTTTCAATAAGTTTGATGAAGTCACTGGAGTCTTTAATAAAGGATTCAGTGTTTCCCACTAGAGGCTTGAGAATTTTCACGACATATTTTGCTAGTTCATATGTGGGGAATCCAATGGTGTTGACAATTGGTCTAAGGGGAACCCCTTCTTTATGAATCTTTGGAAGCCCATAAATTCTCAGAATCACTTCACTAGAGGGGGTCAATTTCTTCTTCAACTTGTCATCGAGATGAGAGTTCAAGATTTCCTTCTTAACCTCTATAAGGATCTTTGGTAAGGGGTTGGTCTTCAACTTCTTATAGCTTCCGTAATCAAGATGTTCCCTCATTTTCTTAATATAATCCACCTTGTCTAAAACAACAATAGCCCCTCCCTTGTCTGTCTTAAGGACTACAATCTCGTCATTATTGCGAAGGGCTCTAAGAGCGCCTATCTCCTCCTTGCTAAGGTTATTTCTAGGGGATTTATCTTTTCTTAGAATCATGGAGCATTCTTGTCTAAGGGCTTCTTTGTCATCCAGAGGTAAGCCTTGAATGCCTTCCTTGATACTGCACAAGATGCTTTCCTTTGGAATACCCTTGGGGGCAACAACAAATCCTAAACCTTTGCCAAGAATCCTGCAAGTCTCAAGACTTAATTCCACTGAAGAAAGGTTTACGACCTTTTTGTTATTATCATCCAAGAGCTTCTTATTGATAACATATGCGGGCTTCTTAATAATATTACTATCCTCCTTATATAAAAGGTTCTCCATAATCTTAGTATGAACCTTGTTATTATCTTTATTGGAAAAAGTCCTTTCATTAATCTCTTTCTTCACCATGCTCCTGTTGTCGTTGTTACCAACTTTTGAATTGGATTGCGAAAAGCCACATTAGGGGAATTTTGAGGTCTAAAATGGGCCTCCTAAGGAAAATGTACAATCAAAATTAACTTTATGAGAACCAAACACATTTTAGGGGATGACATCATCCCTAATGGTTGAAGTGGCATTGCTTGAGTTAAAGGCATTTACTTGTCACATTCTCAATCGTGGATAAAAACTCATGGTTAACCATGGTAGTGCTCTAAGTACTTTTAAATTAAAATTAAAGTACTCCTAATAAATGTCAATTCACACTTTTTGAATAAAAATATATTATTATCATTTCATATTTCTTGAAAGAAACAATTCATATCATTATACATTTATTTTATTATTTTTATATGGTATATTAATTACATATTATTATACAATTTAAATAATATAAATTTTAATTAATAACATATAATATAATCAAGAATTCATAAATTTGTATTTATGTTTTATTTTAAGTTATTTAAGTACAAAGGACAAATGAATTAGTTGTTCAATGATAATAATTTTTTCTTGAAAAAATCATTCTTATTTATAGTTACATCAATACAATTTTTTTATTAATTTTATTTTGGTACAACTTTTGAAATGGATTTAACTATGGTTACATGGATTGTGGTCCAAAAAGTGAATTGCAAATTCATAAATATTATTTTATTAGTTTAACTATTATTTTATTATTTCCTTAGGAGGCCCATTTTAGACCTCAAAATTCCCCTAATGGGTCCACGTGGGCTACGTGGGCTGCGTTGCATTGCTTCTTCCAACTGAGAGTTGTTATAATCCCTTTTACCTGATTTTGAAATGGATTCTGAAAACCACTCATTATCAGCTTTACAACCTCTGATCTCCACCCTCAAACTTCTTAACATGTCTACTAGAGCAAGAGATTTTCCTTATCCCTAATTTTCAACTGATTTATTCCATCTTACTATACGGGGAGTCATCTGAACTATACTCAATGATTCTTCTCTTCATATCTTGGCATTCTATTTTCCTAGAACATGCCACTATTAGAAAAACTAAATAAAAGGATTAATAAAAATAATTACCTCAATCTCTTTTTGGTGAGACTATTTCATATTCATAGGTCAATATAGATTAGCATGATACATGATAGTATCAATATCATATTAGTACACGCATGAATTAAGACAATAACAAAAAACTACAACATTGTCAGGTACATGGATATAATAGAAATAACTACATAATAATTGACATGACTAACAGTAAACACAAATGACATGCATGCATGTCAACAATATAGATTAACATAATAATCCATATTTACCCTATGGTCCAGTGTTGTAAAGTTGCTCTTATACCACTCTATAACAACCCAGTCCACATTTATCCACTTTAACAAAATTACTAGGGTGAACATGAGTTGAGATTTATCAGGCATGACCCAAATTCCAGGATTCAGTTATGGGAACGGGGTCCACTCACCCAAAATTACCACAAACTAACCAAGGGTTCATGATCACAATGTTATATCCCAAAATTTACATGATGATAGTTTTTCCAAAGACTAGACAACCCCTTGACCTATTTTACACCCCAAATGCATGCATGTAGACCTTCTAGTGAATTCAGAGGCCTCCATCCACATGCAAAACCCATATTTATTCTAGCTAGAGCTGCGATTTCCTAGTTATGAGGGTGCAACGACAGACCCTATTATGATATTTTAGGGCTATCATAGAAACCAACTCTGTAGAATTCAATAATGTCTATGTGTTTATCTAATTTTTTCCATGCTCTATTCTTGTTCAAAATTTCCCAAGATATGTTAATCATTTTGTCAAACACTTTGTGACTATGGTGCCTCTAATTCATGAATGCATAATTTTTTCATTGTTTCAGTAGTTTCATCAAATTTTCATCAAGAAGGATTGTATCCATCTCATACTTAGCTTCCATAACAAATATTATCACGTGAAACCATATAAATCATCCAAGAGCCATGGAAAATTTCAAGGGCCAATATTCGTTTGTGGGCTAATTTTCTATGATTTTTCAAAAAAGAAAGGTTCACGAATTCCTATTTTTTATAAAACTTATTCGCCCAAATTTTGAAATATAAAATTACTTTACCTTAAAAATAGCCAACATTATATATAAAGTATATATAAAGTCATTATCAATTTTAATACTGTTACAAATTCATCAATAAAATTTTTATAGTTTGCATATTATGGACCAGTGATATTCGCCAATGTTTTTAAACTTCAAGATAATTTTGCATCATTAAAATTTTTCCTTCAAAGAGCTTGAAAAAATGAACAATATTAATAAAAAGAGCACATCACATAACAAGAAATATACCATCCATGTAACATACACTTAACCATAATTAAACCATGACAAACTAGTCACATAGTCAACATAATAAACCAATAGTTCTACTCATTCATCTTCATTAAATATTAACACATATTAACATATCCATAGTGTCAAACAATTTAGGGAATTCCACGTACTACTTGACCATAGATTGGGGTTGAACCAATTGTCTCTTCAAGAAAAATAATCCCTATTCCATATTCCAATATTGAATATTGGATTACTTGGAATAAACCAAAAAATAACCAAATAGGGAATCTGGAGGATACCACCTCCACTGTCATTCCATAGTGATCTCACCCAAAACTAGGTCCAGAAATCACCAAAACCAATAGCAGCTTGGGCACTTCAAAATTCTTGACCATACCTAGACTAATTTTCTTATCTCCACCAACCTATGAAGAGAATCCCAAGAGAAAACCATATCCACTCTAAACCCTTGGGATATTCCTAAGACCACCTCAACCAAAATACAAAATCTATTAGCAATCGAAAGCTCAACCAAACAGGGAACCGACTACATCATGGCTATCTAGGAAATGGCATAAGGAAATGTTGTACATCATTGTCGATCCAGGAAAATTTCATGTGAAGGAAAGTGAAAGTGACCAATAAACTAGTACATGAACCATGCATTCAAATCCCAACAGGATAATTTAACATGCACACTATTAGTTGCAAAAATCTTCCTAGTGGTTACCCTTGTTTGTTGTTTTTAACACCTTCATTTGGGATGCCACACAAATTCCTTTTGCACTCCTTGCTCTCCTTGGTTTCTTGATTTGTCTCTTTTCTATCTCTTTCTTGTGTCCTAGTTCTCTAGTGTGTTTTTTTCTTTTTTCCTTTCTTTTCCCCAAAATAATGCTAGAATGTTGCCTCTCTAATTTCTTTTCCTTTTTCCCATTTTCCCTTGCATGCATATTATTTTACTATTTTTATCCTTTTATTATCTCTTCCTCTTCCCCACCTATTCTTAATGGAATTTATTTAATTTCCCTTTATTCATATTTCATTTTCCTCGTGTCCTTTCTATTTTGTAATAAATAATTTTCCATAAATTTCTTTTGCCTCTTCCCAATGCCAATTTCCATATCCAATAAAAAATTAACTACAAGTGGATATGAATGTAATTTTTTCCCCTCATTAAGATTGGAATGTGTGTCTCATGACCTTTGTTTCATTTTTTATTTAATAATGTCCATACATTATTTATTCACATGGAAATTTAAGCCAAGGATCTTAAAAACCTCATATTTAATTTCACTTTCATTCTGTTCATCCTTTTTCAAAATTTAACATAATTTGCAGGTTATTTCTTTATTTTCCTTACTGATAGTGATAGTAAAACTAGTGAATTCATCTATTTCTTCTCATTTCAGGGTACCCAAAGTGTACTATCAAAATATTTTAGAGTTGGCGACACTCTACTTCAAGAAAGCCATTAAAAAGAGATGAGGAATGCCACCACGAAATTAACCAACGTAATTATTTTGGATATTTTCATAGAATGTAGTATATATCAACTTTATGTCTGCAATATGAAGAGAAATTAATTACTCAGTTTCAATTTTGTTGTAATTCCTTCTTTGATTGATTCTGCACCATAGTTGGTTTAAACATTCTGAGTTCCCTTTACTACCCTTCAGTGGAGAGAGGCCAGAAGAATGTTTCTTTGTATAACGTTTCTTCATAGTAGTGACATGCACCTATGAGCCCTAATATGCAAAATACAGATTCATGTTTTCGAAAGTGACCTTCATGAATACTGTTCTTGATGATATGTATGATGCACATGGAATCCTGGATGAATTTTGAATAGAACGTAATATTAAATTATTTTGAATATTAAATATAGAAACTATTTGTTAGATACATATATTTCATTTCCCGTCGAGATATATTTTCCACTTCTAGTGGTAGAGGATATAACATTAATTATTATATCTTTTAGAATAGTGCAACAAAACCCTTTTTTTAACTAGGTTTGTAAAAAAATAATTACTCTTGATTTGTAAGAAATAACTATTGTTAATGAATTCTAGACATTAGTCTAAGTCAAATGAAATACCACTGAAGCAAATCCTAAGAAAATACTTTATTAGTTTAAATATCATTCTTAGCTATCCCTAAATGCATTTGGAGAAAAGATAAATTTTAGTTAAGCCTAATGTAATGAAACATATTGTTTAAAACTGTCAAGTAAATTAGTTTAGATTTTACCTAATTATATCTACTTGGTATGCTAAATCAAAAGTTTAAAATGAATTTGTGATACCATGCAATGTTAGAATACATGCACAGTTGAGAAAATTCATGACATAGAGGGAAGTTCGAAGTTTGAACTCGTCATTGGATGTGTCATCATCAACTCACTAAATTTTCTTGGCTAATGTTCTTCTTCTTCTAGTACGAGATAAAATCTCATATATCTGGTAACTCTCTACCCTTTCTCCAATTTCTCAGTCCTTAAGCCTATGAATTTAGTGTGTGAGTACAATATTGGTTGTAGCGAGGCAAGCCAGGTAGAAGCATAAGAAACTTACCCTTAGTAGAGCGTATTCTATCTAGTGATCGACTACTCCTTTTCATCATTATTAATTTAACTTTGACCTTTTTAATATGGTATATGTTTATATCTAAGGTTTCATTTTAAAATGTTATATGTTTATTTTTTAATTTGATATATTTTTTTAAAATATGATTGGTATATAAAATGAAGTTTTTATTTCTTATAATAGCATATAGACTCTACAAAGATTTAATTGACAACTATATATACATTTTTTGTTGAATTGTTTTTGAGATCCTTAGCTAAGATGAGTGGTATCGAAGTGTGGAACCATTATCTAAAATCACCTAACTTCACCATTATCTTTATTTTATTAACCCCATATACATTCAAGAATCTACAAAATGTAAGTAACAATTTTTAAAAATGGAAAATAACTATTTGTAAAACATGTTTTGAATTTTAATATATATTTGTTTCAATTAATAAAAAAATACAAACTTTGATATCATTTGATGGAACTATGCCAAAATTATCTACATGTAATGTAGTAGAAACTACATATCATGGAAGCATAGGTAGCATGGTAGCGTAGTTGATACTAAAGTTCTTAATTCACAAGGAACAAGTTTTTTTAATTTTTTATTTGAATGAATATAAGTGGAATGTAAGAAACAAATATGCAACAAATTGACCTTTGAGTGATACAAAAAAGTGATGTTTTTTTCATAATACACGTCATCCCTGGATCTCAGTGCAAACATTTGGATTGCATGCTTCAGTGGGATATCATAATAATTTTATGAGTAGTTCTTATATCGATCATAGTTTAAGTTAATTTAGTTATGTGTAAATCAACTACACAAAATAATTAATATAATTCATAAAGTTTCAATTCATATAAATTCATACATAAATTGAATTAAATTCTCTTGTAATCATTTGGTTCAGTCTAATAATTAACTCATACCTTTTTAAAAATTTATGTGCCAAGGACTAGAGTGCCATGCAACCCTTTTTTAATAAATATTCTGCTTTCTTTTAATATGTTGTCATTTTTTTAGTTTGTTTGTGTTTTTTAGAACAATCTCAAGAATTTTTTTTTTTCTCATCTCTCTTGGGTGGATTTGTTAGATTACTACAATAAAATTTTACAACTTTTTGGATAACATTTTTTGAGAATACCTTCAGTTGATGTTTATAGCCATCATAGAACTCACTTCCATGATTACAAAACCAAACTTTCAAAATAAGAAACTATGCAGAAGATATCCATTGAGTAGAAATCCTGGAAAATTTTGGAATAGTTGTGATTAATTTGTTAATGTAATGGCTAGAAAATAAAAAATAGAATTGAACTGAACAACAGAACTTGTAAGCCTAAATATTTAATCCCTACATGTTAGGTCTCTATATTACTAGTGTATTCCCTTATTGTTGTTAGTGTAGCCCCCTTATTGTTACTATTGTACCCATGTAACCCCCATATTGTTATTATTGTGCTCTTACATTATTATTGTTAGGTTGGCTAGGGTTGTATTGTGACCCCATCGACTCTTATATATAGAAGGAGGTTTTTTCATTTGTATCATCCAAGAATTTTTCATTTATGTAATTTAAAGGAGGTTTCCCCCTCATAGTCGCTTATTTTTAAGGCTTTGATCTCTCTTTTCTTCTATTTTTGGAGTTGGTTTCATAACATTTGGTATCATAGCTATGGATTCTAGGGTTTTTCTGCTCCAAACAAGTCATCGTGGGATTTTTGCTATAAAATATTTTCTACAAATGATCAGAAGCAGAAATGTTTACGATGAGAAGCCGAAATCTTTAGGACCTTCATGTAAAAATTTTAGATCCTGGTTCACAATATTTTCAGAGATATGATCTTTGGAAGTTAGGGTTTTTACAAGTTCCCGAATTTCATCTAAAAAAGGTGACCTTGGGAAAATAATCGTAACTCTCTCTTTGAGGATCAGATTTGAATTCTGTAAAAATTAGCTGCAAGTACAAGGATTTTTTTTTCATGTTTATCAATTTCAAATTTGAAAGAGGAAAATATGACATGTGGCATGTCATACAAGTTATCTCTACCAAACAAGTCCATAATTAGGTCATTGTGTGAGATTTGACAGAACTTTGTATTGAAGAATCCAAATCAGGTCAAACATATGGCATTCGAAAAAATATTCAGAGGGCTAATACAAGACCTAATTTCATATATCGAAGATCTGAAATCATAGATATAATTCAGTTTTGATATGGAGCTCCTCAAAAGAAAGAAAAATGTGTGTATTTGTTTTTCAAATTGCATAAGTCTTGTTTGAAAAATCAGTTTGAAGTGATTCCAAGGGCATATTGAAGCAGAGATATTAGTATTGGGTTCTAAAATTCTTCCAAAAAATAATTCAACCATTCAGCCCTACTAATATGCTACTATTTCTCATGAAGATGAAGAAGTGAAACATGATATATCAAAATTATAAAAGCAAGTGCACAAAATTTAGCTCTCGCAAAAAAAATAAAAAATGAAATGGGCGTTTTGAAGAGAGGCGTGGAAGCTAAGATGGATGGTTTGAAGAAGGGAAAGGAAGCTAATATGGATAGTTTGAGGAAAGGCGTAGAAGCTACGATGGATGGATCTAAGAATGGTATGGAAGAAAAAATGGAAGGTTTGAAGGAAGACATGGAAGGTTTGACAAATTTGATATCAGAAATGATTCTTAATGGTGAAAAGATAATAGAGGAAACTCATGAAGAGAGAAAAATAAATGTTAATCATGATTTCATAAACTCGAATGTTGGATGGAAGACCCACTATATTCCAAAGATTGATATGAGGAATTTTGATGGAACGGATCCCGTAACATGGATGCTACATATGGAGCAATAATTTGAGATCAATAATGAGGAAAACACACAAAATATATGCATTGCAACTTTGTATTTAGAAAAATAAAATTTTTTATGGTACCGATGGAAAATTTTCACTTAGTCAAATTTTCTGGAGGAAATGATAGTACATTATGAGGATACAAAGAGAAACACCTGTTTTAGCCAATTGATAAATCTAAAACAAAAGGGTTTCATGGTGGAGCACATTGAGGACTTAAAAAATTTGAATATAAGAGTAATTGATATTCCAGAGGAACACAAGATTGATGTCTTTATAGGGAATTTAAATGATAACATCCAACATGACGTTCGCCTTTGGGAACTTGATTCATTGGAGAAGGCATTTAGGTTGGCAAGAAAAATTGAATGTAATATTATGGCGACAAGGAAGGCTACCATGCACATCTATAAAGATGGAAGTGTTGCTACTCCTATATTTCCACAACTAACAAGGTTGACACCACAAAAATTGGACAAAAAGGAGCAAAAGGGCTTTGCTATAGTTGTGATAGAAAATACACTAAAGGTCATAAATGTGCTGAGAATAAATTATTTTACATAGATTGTGAATCGGAGGAATAAAATGAACAAGAAACTTTAAACGAAGATAATATACACCATGAACCAACACTAGATAAATAAGGAATGAGTCTGACCATATCGTGTAATGCATTGGCAAGAATTACCACTCCTTAAACTCTCAATATAGAATGAAATATCATTGATTGATTTGGGCAGTACCCATAATTTTATCCATTGTAAGCTAGCCAAGGAATTGAATTTCTTCCTATACCCAGCATCATAATGTCAAGTGATGGTTGCAAATGAAGGAACTATAAATTTCTTTGCAAAATGCCATAATATCAAGCTAACCATGGGGGGATATGTATTGAATATTCCAATGCTTTCCATTCCAATGGGAGGTGTTGATGTTATACTAGGAGTACAATGGTTATAATCTTTGGGGATGATAGCTTTTAATTTTCAAGAACTTTTCTTGAATTTTTTTTCAGAAGGAAATGAAGTCGAATTATGGGGTATTGCAGGGAAGCAAGGAAAGATAATGAGATCTAATGTCATGAAAAAAATCCTGAAGAAATAAAAACAAGGTGTAATTGCACAATTATGCTCACTATAAGTTCCAACATCAACATCATATATATCTCCAGATCTCCAAAAAGACTTGGACAATCATTCCAATCTATTTGAAACTCCCAAAATAATTCCCACCTATTCGTGATCATGATCATGCCATTCATTTGATTCCAGGAAGTGTTCCTCCAAACATAAGGCCTTACAGATATCCTTATGTCCAAAAGAGTGAAATTAAACGTATGATTGAAAAAATGTTATAGGGTGGTATCATTCAACCTAGTCAGAGTTCTTTCTCTACTCCAGTAGCATTGGTGCACATGAAGGATGGATCATGGCACATGTGTCCAGATTATACGGAGCTCAATAAGCTCACTATTAAAGATAAATTTCCCATTCTTGTGATTGATGAATTAGTGGATGAATTACATGGAGAAATTTATTTTTATAAGTTGGATCTTCATTCAGGATATCATCAAATTAGAATGAAGACTAAAGATATTTTGAAAAAAACATTTTGAACTCATGAGGGTCATTATGAATTTTTGGTCATGCCTTTTTGGCGTAACAAATGCACCTTCTACATTTCAATGGTTGATGAATTACATTTTCAAACCCTTCCTTAAAAATTTTGTGTTATTATTTTTTAATGATATACTAATCTACAACACGTCTTGGAACGATCATGTTCAACATGTTGATAGGGTGCTCAAACTTTTGGAGGAGAAACAATTATATGCAAAAACCTCCAAATGTTTCTTTGGAGTACAAGAGGTGGAATATCTGGGTCATATTGTATCTCATGAGGGTGTTAAGGTAGACCCTAGAAAAATTAAAGAAATTAAGGAATGGAAAGTCCCCACAACCATAAAGTAGTTGCGAGGATTTCTCTAGTTAAGAGGGTATTATCACAAATTTGTTTAGAATTATGGGAGAATAAAAACACCTTTAACAACATTATTGAACAAATATTCATTTTCATGGACTCCAGAAGAAACTAAGGCCTTTGAACATATTAAAGAGGAAATGTGCCTAGCATCGGGCTTAGCTACACCAGACTTCATAAAAACCTTTATTGTGGAGTGTGATGCCTTAGGAAATGGAATTGGTGTTGTTTTAATGCAAGAAGGAGGACCCATTACTTTTGAAAGTCGTCTAGTCAATGGAAAGTATTTACATAAATCTATTTATGAGAAGTAAATGTCGACAATACTACATGCACTAAAGAAATGGTGGCCTTACCTAATGGGAAGACACTTCAACGTAAAAATTGAACATGATAGTCTTAAACACCTTTTGGAACAAATACTATATTCAGAAGAGCAGCAAAAATGGGTCACAAAGATGTTGGTTTATGAGTTAGAAATCATCTACAAAAAAGGGAAGCTAAACGTTATTGCAGATGCACTCTCAAGAAAGGATGAAGAGGTGGAAGCATTGCTTTGTTCCATTTATATTATCCAATCAGATTGGATAATTGAAGAAGGTGATGAATGGAAGAAGGACGAAGAAGTGTGGACACTCATTCAAAATTTGCAGCAATATCCTTGTTCCTTTGATACATTTAGTTTGAAAAAGGATTCCTTGTGGTACAAATATCGCTTATATCTTTGTAAGCATTCCCAACTAAAACAAAATATTCTTTTGGAATTGCACAATTCTCCTTTAAGAGGACACTCGGGATTTTTGAAAACTTAGCATAGGGTGAAGAAATAATTTTTTTGGCATGGCCTTAAATCTGATATTTAAAATTTTGTGGCAAAATATCTCGTTTTCCAACAAAATAAAGTTGAGAAAATTAAGACCCTTGGTCTTCTACAACCTTTATCCATTCCAAGTCAACGTTGGGAGTACATTTCAATGGATTTTATCAAAGATTTACCTAATTCTGAAGGAAAGAGTGTCATCATGGTGGTAGTTGATAGATCTATGAAGTATGCACACTTTCGTGCATTATCTCATTCATTTAAACAAAGTAAAGTTGCTATTGCATTTATGCAAAAAATTGAAAAGAGACATGGAAACCCAAAGATTATTGTAAGCGATAGAGACCCCATTTTTACTGGAAATTTTTGGACGAAAATATTTTCTTGTTTGGGTACTCGACTAGGTCATAGCTCATCTTATCATCCTCAATCCGATGGTCAAACTAAGATAGTGAATTTTTTTTTGGAAGGATATCTTCGCTATTTTGTATATGATAAACAAACATAATGGGTCAAGTGGTTACCTGTGGCTGAATGGTGATATAACACTTGCTTCCATACTGCAGAAAAATAACCCCATTTCTAAAACTTTATGGATATCATCCACCATCCATCACATCACCTTTAGGATAAAATTCTAAGGTTCAAGCAGTGGAAGATCACATCGAGCATCAATAACAAGTTCTCTAAATCTTAAGGGATATCCTAAATTTGGCTCAAAATCGAATGAAAAATAGGCAGATAAACATCGCAGTAAGAGAAGTTTTGATGTAGGAAACTGGGTATTTTTACAGCTACAAACATACAAACAAATTTCCCTAAAGAAAGCTAGGAAGGATAACAAATTATCGCCAAAGTAATACGGTGCTTAAAAGGCATTGAAAAATATTAGTACTATGGAATAAAAATTGGAGCTTCCTTCTTCTTCGCGAGTGCATCTAGTTTTCCATGTTTCATGTTTAAATAAGGTTATGGGTGACAAAATTCTAGTTCAAACAATATTTCCAAACCCTGATGAGGAAGGAAAAGTCATGTTGGAACTTGGAGCAATCACGGAAATAGTTACTCAACAGCTATGAAATCGATCAATTTCAGAGTATCTCATCAAATGGAATAAATTACCCAGTGAATATTCTACATTGGAGGATGAGAATTTTATACAGAAGCATGTAGAGCTAATCAACCATTGAGGAAAACCCTTTTTTGAAGGAGAGGGGCATCTTAGGTCCCTATATTACTACTGTAGTCCCTTATTGTTGTTAGTGTAGCCCCCTTATTTTTATTGTTGTACCCTTGTAACCCCCATATTTCTATTATTGTGCCCTTACATTATTATTGTTAGGGCAACTAGGATTATATTGTGACCCTATGGACTCCTATATATAGAAGGAGGTTTTTTCATTTGTATCACCCAATAATTGTTCATTTATGTAATGTAGAGGATGTTTCCCCCTCGAATTGGCTTATGTCTAAGGCGTTGATCTCTCTTTTATTCTTATTTTGGAGTTGGTTTCATAACACTACGACACTACATGAGGAATTTTAAGATAAAAATAAAACAATGAGAGCTACGGTTGGATATGGGGATTATTTGTTTGGTATATTTCCTCACATTTATAACACGATTATTCAATGTGCTACACTACCGAAGTAGGTTCCACAAGTTGGATTTGTATTTCAACTAGAAAGCGACTTTGTACTTGATGGGGAAATGTTTCTACAAGTTTGAGAATTGGTTAAATTTTGATAGTTGGTATCTAGTGGGTAGAATCATCAGAGGATACCTTTACCCTATTCTTATGGTCATTGTCACTTTTATTTGTTGGACTCTCAAATTTATTAACTTTTTAGTGTGCATAATAACGTGTGTTTATGACACAACTTTTTTTGTCAAATATTGCTCTGGTTATTTTATTTTTTCGGTACGGTTATTTGGATTATGGTGTTGGATTCACAACAATGGATTTGATTTCCATATGTCTCATTTTTATTCCTCATTTTTTTTCCATGTAATATGACAATTAGGGGGTAGTTATATTTTCCTTTCTTTTAACTTAATACTTATTAATGAAGGTTGTTAACACTAGATCCATAGCGTAGTTGATCACCAAATATCTAATTTTTTTATTATATGTTTTATACATGGAAAGTTTATATTTTCATGATCAATTTAATTCCTATATATGTTGTGGTTCTTCTGGTGATCACGAGATATTCATTGTGATTGTATATCATGTACAGTTGCATGCCCTTCCTCAGAATGTTTTTTGCGATGCAAACAAGATTTGTATACTTTATCATGTTTAGTCTCATGAGCACATCGATGCCATGGGGATCCTTTTATTTTTAGAGATATTTTACTTTATAGACGATTTTAAACATTAAATATCTTATAAAAATCTCCTTCAATGTTTTTTTAAGCTAACTATGACAAGTGCAATAGGGTTAGGGGCACTAACACTAGGACATGGAATGACATCTAACTATATGTTCCTTTGTATTAGACATTCCCATTCCCTTTTTGATCCAACATATTAAAAATATCATATACAAATAATTCCCTATGTTTCATAACATCAACCAATAGATTCATCGTCATTTATGTCTTACTTTCACATATTTATTTTCCTTCTTTAAGTGGTGCTCTAATTTTGTTTCAAAATATTGGAATATGCCACTATTTTTCTTGTGCTATATGTACTTAGTAGATTATATTTTTCCAGAGTGATGGTTTGTGTGACCCTTGTCACAACTCTAGATATACTCCTTATTAATTCTATAGAAATATATTAAGCTATGAAAAACTTGGCCACTCTATTTCACAGTAAGGCTAAATCTGCATGTACACCTACCAACAATGGCTCATATGATGTGAAGGCATTTTTGAAGGTTCTATAAATAATAAATTACCATTCTAGAGAAAGGGTGCAGAAATAATACACTTCGCTATACTTATGAGATATGTCACCCACTACATCTGGGTGACATGAGAGGCATATTTTTTTCCCTCTATAATTCTCACTACTACGGGCGCCTATGGTGAGAATTTATATCTAATTTCTATCATGAATAATACTTCCGGTTGCGAAAAAATACCCTTAATGATGCCAAGGTAATGCCATGCTGGGACTATTGGTATCAAATCATGAGAATGGGAAAGAAATTATTGTTGTTTCCAGCAATACATGGAACAACACACACATTACCACTATTCAAAGGGTGATTTCCTCATATAAGCATGAAGCCTATGATTTCATTCAATAAATTGATGTGGATTATGTGTTGGTTTTATTCGAAGGAGTTACTGGTTGTTCTTTTTATGATATTCATATTTCTTTATGGATGGTTTGCAATGGAGGTTGAGTGTTTCATGTTATGAAGGATTTTAATTATGTTTTTCACTGAGAGTACCATGCTAACAAAGTGGAAAATTCTAAAATGTTGAATTTTCTTATGTATAAGCTATGCTACTATAGATTTTTGGAACTTGGTATTGATTAAGATATGTCTACTAGGTGTTTTTGAGCTATGGCGGATAAAAAAAGAAACAAAAATGTGAAACTTGAGTACTTGGATAAGGGCTTTACAACATGGAATTAGATAGTCAAAATTTACAAAGTTAAGTGACAAGTTAATGGGTCTTATATTTATACAATAACCTGGCATAACCATAAATCAAATATCTCAAATTCTATTTTCTAGGTGATACACTGTAAGTATCACAATTCAACCACAAGTATTACAAAGTAATTCTTTCCTTAGACCTTTATTTATCATGGTTATAGATTCCCAATAAACCCACAATTATGGCTCAAACACATAAACCTACTCTATAGGATTTCCATTGTGAACTAAATTTATATTTATCCACAAACCCATGGTTATGGGTCAACAACCCAAAACCCTTGTCTTTTTTTCCACTTGGCACATTTGGTTATCAATCATTGATAAACCCATGATTACATGTTAACCCTACAAAAACCTTGTCTTCAAAAACACTTGGTTTTAATTCAAACAAAAAAACATGGTTATATGTTAACCACACAAAACCCTTATCTTCATTAGTGCAAATTCAACATAAGATTATAAGGAAGGAGCTTGATAGAATGGGGACCATTTATTCCTAAGGGGAGAGGATTGGTTTGAATTTAAAGTGGTATCCACCCATGGTATTTACCCATAGTGTTGAATCATGTAACTCAAGAAGGCACCAAAAATACTATAAACAATGGGCCTCCATTTTCAAAAGGTCATACTCATCCACCGTGATGTATTTGTAAATGTTTTCATCATTTAATAAAGAGTTATCTTTATTTTCATATATTTTAATATATTTCGTGTGTATATATATTTTTAGAATACTTTTAATAATATTTTCTTCTTTCTCTCATCTATGTCAACATTCAAGCAACATAGATATTATCTCTGAATATATGAATCAATATCCTATGTAAAATGATATCTTCCCATGCCTTTTTCCCTTGTTGTTACTAAAATAAAACACCAATAAAATAAAATAAATGATAAATTGCACTCTGGCACAATTGTAACTATAAGATGCTACATTTAAGCAACTCTATATAATTCTAATTAAACATTTTTCCAACCATTATGAGTCTAGTATTCAAACAACCAAGACCATAACAAATGGTAGTAATTACATTCTCAATCATGTAAGGTACCTTTAGAGAGTGTTTTCATATAATCCTACAACCTTATAAAATAATTAGTTTACAATTGTTATTGTTTTAAAATGATATTTGATATTTATGATACCCTATTGAAGATGTATGAAGGTGGTAATTTATTTCCAATGCTAGTAATAATATTCTCAATCATGTAAGGTACCTCTAGAGAAAGTTTTTCCATACAATCTTAACACTTTTTAACATAACCAATTTACAATTATAATTATTCTCACATGATCTTATATATTAGAATATTTTATATGGATCATTGCTTTATTTGATAATATATGAACTTATTCGCTAACTTTGAAAATAGTTTTATGTTGCTCCTCATGTTTTTTTTCTATATTTCCCACTTTGTCCATAGTTGAAATTGTGCCTAGAAATTAGCACTATATCCTTTTCTATTGTGATTTTCTTTCTCTTATGTGATTTTCTTACTATATCCTTGATATTCTTATCAAATATAAATTTTCCACGTTATCCACATCAACAAGAATGTATGTGTTTACATATTTAATAGTAATTACTCTATAATAGTTGGCTTTACAATTTTTATGGAATGTAAATTTCTTGAATTGACACTCCTATAGGTTTGCAATTACACTCCTCAATATTTCTTATTTCCTTTATTCAATCTTTCACCTTTGGTATTTTATTCAACCATTTTTGTTTCTCCCTCCTCCTTAGTTTTCATCTTTATGTTTCAAGTTTTTATTAGAATTTGCTTGCTATTTGGAAACTATTTTATTAACAAATATTTCTTCTTCTAAACACTTCATAGCTTCCTCATTATTTTTGTAGATTTTATTCCTTGGAACCAATTTCAACTCTCAACTTATACTCCACTTTATCCTTCTCCATGTTTTTTTTCAAATGTTTTCTTATTTTCCTCTTCTATTTTTTGTAGTATATTATTGATATATTTTCATATTCATATGAATAATTTATGGCACTTGTAACGTCCTCATCCCCTATATGATAAAGGCCACTACATTGACATAGTTGAGTACTAAGAATTTCTTTCACAAATGCCTCGAAACTCTAGTACAACCTCGAATCACATGTTCATTTTCAAAACCCCTATGGAAAAAATAGCCCATGGTTGGTACTTTATGATGAAATAGTGCATTTTTTACCTATAAATTTAGCTGTACCAGTTCTTCCATGGGGAATGCACCCATCCCTAGTATTAATTCATTAAAATATAACATACTTATAAACATGCATAACATCATACAATATCTAGATATGAGCACCATTTGAAAATTTAAATATGAATTTATGTAATTAACAAATATTAAAAACATGAGAGAATGCACAACACATTGGAATAACTAGGGTTTGTAGGCATAATTATACATACACATTCATCACATGGTACTGAATTACAACAAATACCCTAATCAAGGGTTTATTATAAGGTCCATAATCACACAGAAAATACCATGTATCAACACATTAACATAATATAATACTAGAATAAATACACTTATAAGAAAATAGTAACTAGGGTTTGTAGCTAAAAGAAACCTGAGTGTGGAATACGATACAAAAGTACAATGGATTGCATAATCGACATTGATTTGTAGCTAAAAAATAATTGGTTTTGGGCTCTCCATGTTCCACCCATCGATATACCATGTCATTCATAAATATCTACCATGGGTCACCCTTTATCCAGGGAAAAATATATAGGAGACAATGTAGAAATTGAGTAAGAAAATAATGTCAATGGAGAAGCTACCCATCCAGAAAAAACAGCCCCAACCACATGTTTCCACTCTCTCAAACCTACGACAGTGGAACGCCCATTCTCTACACCTTGCTAGTCCCTCAAAGAATCCAACCTCTGAAGCTCGCTTATGGCTATCTAAATATGGTCTTAGCCTAGCCTTGTAGGAGCATGTGCTACTCTCTAGTAACCTCTCCAACTATCAATCGAAATAAATTCCAATTAATCCAGAACCCAAGCACAAGCTTCTCCATCTTGTTCCAAAAAAATAAATTTCCTAAAATAAATGTAGTGAATGAACCAATAATTCTATAATGCCACCTTATTACCTCCTACTCTGATAAAACAAACAGACACACACACAAACATATATATTTATAAATTCGTGATATATCTCTTCCATGTCGCACCCCCTAAGACCACCTGGGACTGAGGTGTCATTTTCATAAACACATTCCATATAACCTTATTGCTTGTCATGACTATTAGACCATAATGTAGCATTGACTATTATATATGTGAACTAATGATTAATAGTCCATGTTGACTATGAAATTATAGTATTTTTTAAGACATATTTTCCAAAACTTTCTCTTTGGGTTTCCCATAAAACCCTGCAAGGGGTGTCTCCAAATACATGTTTCCATTACCTGTAAATGTCACTGACAATAGTAGGTGGGGAAAACCCCTACAACCCTCTTCAAAAACTGGAGTCCAAAGACACCTAGAAATAATACCTTTAAATCTGGAAGACGAACAAGCCCCACAACCAATAAAATGAAACTTGGATATTGATTACAACAAATCCATTGCTACTACACCTATTGTACATGCTTCAAATTTTGACCTAGTTATTTCCTCATATTCATAATCATGCTTAAAGACCAATTGAAAATAAGTAAAAAAAAAAAAAATCTCCTCAGCTACTACCTCCTTTAACATGTCTATGGGATTCTAGCTAGTATATATATTTTCTAACTTCTATTATCCATCATCCAAAGTTTATCATTTTAGATGGCACTTTAGTTGTAAAATATTAGTAATACATTGTAAGGTTGATTTCTTTCTGATATAAGTGGAATTATCTCTACCATTATACAACCTACTATTCTTCTAATTAATTTCCAATTCCTTCATGAGAATTTATGACCAAATATTCTCTTTACTAGCCTCTGTACCAACAACACACTATCTCTATTATTAAATGTGAGAAAACCATTTGAAATTTTGAAGCTTCAAAGTATTGTCCCTAAGTAGTAGTGCATCTAAAATACCTTAAGGATATAATTTACTACCTTTAAATGTCATTTTACTAGATTGTTAATAAGCCTGCTCACATCTTCCATTGCATGTGCAATAATTAGACTTGTGTCCAGCATTGCATATATTGATCTACCAACCACTGATGAATATACAACCTTGAACATGTTGTGTATATCCTCTTGTGTCTTTGGACACATCTCCTTAGTCACATTGAAATGGGTAGTGAAAGGTGTATTGAATATTTTAGGATCATTGGTTTTAGATATTTCCAACATGTCTTATACATACTCCCAAAAAATGAATTAGATAATTTTCTTTTTAGCACATTTATATCCTAAATGTTAGACCCTACAATAAGAATGTCATATATAGATAATAAAAATAAAATATAGCTACCATTATATACTCTCTTCAACTAAAAAACGTGGTTAGATTGAGATTTACGATAATCTTGTTCTATCATAAACCTACCAAACTTCAAATAGCACTTCCTTGAAGCTTATCGTAAACCATACAAACTCTTATTCGTTCTACATACTAGGTTTTCCTTTCCTTTGAGATCATACCCCTATGAATGTTGCATATAAATATCTTCCTGCAAGTTCCCTTGGCGAAAATTTTTCTTTACAAATCACTTCTCAAGATGTAAATATTCTACATTAAAATAATTTGAATGAAAGTCATTTTAGGCAACAGTAATTTTTTATTTTTTTTAGTCAAAATGTATATTTTTGTTTTATCTAACAAATCTAAAATAAGTCTAACCTTATACCTTTTTTTTCTTTGTCTTCTTCCTTCAACCTGTAGTGACATTTGTTCTACAATGTTATTTTTTGTGTAGTAAATAAGACCACGTTGCAAATCTAGTCATGCTCCAAAGAGTCCATCTCTTGTGTTATTCATTGCTATAATTTCTTTGACAATTTGACGTACAATGCTTCTTAAAATACCTTTGGATCACCAAATCCAATCAACAATACATTATACAATCAATAAGACTACTCTTAAGTGGGTATACTTAATTTGGTTGATATTCTTACAACACTTTTAGGATACCGAGGTACCTATATTTGTTGTTGTTAAGAATTTTTATTTTCAAGTACATTTGGAATTTATTTTTACGATTTCATCAAGAATTTTGTGTTATGCTTCTTATTTTTCCTATTTAATTCTTTGAAAATAATCACTAAAGATGACCTTATAATTGATTATCACACCTATAATTGCAATTCTTTTGTGATTTTCATAATCTTGTAATAAAAATAAAAATATCATTAGCTCCATATTGAGTAATAGTAAAATTGTTGGATTTATCCCCAACTTCTTTTTTAGTTTCTCTATCAATATGGAAAAATGATTCAGAGCAAAAACCATTTAAAACTGAGTGGTTTAGCTTTTTAGTTATTGATTCCCTATCTAGAAATCCACCAACCAAGGAACATTAAGTTTTACACCAATTTTTGGTCATGTAACCACGTATAATTAGATGGATTTAAATACACCATGTAAGACCAATTTTACCATAGTAAGGTTGCTTTATATAAGAAAAAATGTAATAAACCATATTTTATTAAGCTATTTCTGGTCTGAGTAGAAAACCCCATGAGGAATAATTAAATAAATCCTTACTTATTTGATTTTCCTCTACGAATAATTAATTAAACCTCTGTTTAATAATATTTCCGGTGATATTTAACCCAATTAATAGGAAAAAATTCGACAAATCATCATTTATCTTATTATTATGTAGGAATAATTAATTAAATCATTATTTAATTAATATTACTTGTTAAATTTGACTAAATCATTTTGGAATAATAAAATAAATCACTATTTGTTTAATTATTCCTCAATCTTGTCCCTGAAATAATAAATAGATATTTTATTTGTTTATTGTTTCTAAATAAAGGGATTTAACCAATTTAAATTCCTTTTCCCTCCAAAAAAATGTAATAAAATATTTGAAGCAGTTAGATCTAGATCTTGGTTAATAATAATTTAATATGCACCATTATTAAGGATAACTCAATATTTTGTTATAAATAGGACGATTTTCCTTTCATTCCCTACCTTTGATCCTTTTATCATGGCCAGACTTTCATCCTCGTATCATTGTCACACTTTGATTTACTTTTATTTTATTTTTTCTTATTGAGCTCCCTTTGAGTTCTACACGTCTTGGGTATTCTACACTATTGAGAGAGAAACTCTGAAGCTGAATCTTTTGAGGACAAACAAGATCGCATCCCATTTAGGGGGACTATATCTATTCTCCTCCCAGGTGTTATATAATACATAAATTCTTTATAATTATTTTCTTGTCCATTGGATATTTTGGAGAAACTCTTATTTCATTTTGTTGTTTAGCTGCTTTATTTTCATAGATATGGGTTTATTTTGCATTGGTTTCAACCGTCTATTGCAGATATGAAGAAGTTAGACAACCATATTTGTTTTTAGGGTTGTTTTTCATGTGGATCTAAAGTGATCTCTTTTTGTATACTTACGTTAAGAACTCATACCAACAATTGGCATCTCCACGGGGTTTTATTTAGATTTTCCTATGTGACCATCTGCTTCAATACCTACAGTTTTTTATTCAAATAATTTTTAGCTCCTTAATTTTATTTTTACCTTTTTTTTCCCTAAAACAATAAAAAATCTAACTTTCACATGTTTCTAGGTGTTTTCCGCGGGTAACAGGTATCAGCCGCAACACAGACGACAAACATTTTCTGCAACTTGCCGTCAAGACTTTTGGCATTGTAGCTTGCACTTTTCATCCCCAGACCTATGATTTTAGGGCTCAGATAGCATCTATTGGGCCAAAAACTGCGATTTCACCAGTTGGCAGGTCAGTACCTGCGAGTTACAGTTTTTTGCTGGTTTTTTCTGTAATTTTCAGGGTTTGCCGCAAGTACTATTTAGGGATGATTGACCTCTATCTCCACCTATCTTAGGCCCGGATATGCTCAATTTTTATTTTTGAAGTGGTAACAAGCCTCTTAGGGCTTCAGTATGATTCCACCTTTTTTGGAAGGGTTTAGCTGAGTAGGTAGTCAGAGATTTTGTAGTACTTTCAACCATTTTTCAGGGTCTGGTCCCTCTTTCTTTCAGAACCATTCAAATAAATTATTATCTCATCGAGAACTCCATATTGAGTCTTGTTTCTTCTCTCCCTTAGAGTCCCTCTTGTTTCCCTTAGGGTTTTAACCTGTCGCCTCCAATTTTGTAGTAGTTTTCCCTCTGGTTTCTTGTTGTTTTCTAAACCTCTTTTCAGTAGATATGAGTCATTAGATCCCTTCCCTTAGACCTTAGATATTTTTCCTTTTCTTGTGTTTTCAGTCAATTTAGCCTACCTCTTAGAACAATTTCTTAGGAGCCCTTATTTTTGGGTTATAATTTATGCATATTTAGCCTTTTTTTATTGTCGCTTTATTTTTATTTACAATTATACAACATTTTTTATTTTTTCTTTATACACAACCATCTAGGCTTGATTAAAATTAACACACGTATCACACACAGGCACACCTAAAGTGAAGAGTGCTTGGTTTACACTGCCAAGAAAAGACATAAACATCGTAAGTAATTTATCTGCCCCTCAACGCCTTTTTTTACTTCTCTTCCATCTTATTTGGGTATCTGTGTCTTACGATCATTGTGCCCCCAAACCATTTATCCTAGAGACTCCTAGGCCTTCATCCTCAATTTACGTTAGGAAGACTTAATCCGCCTCGTAGACGTCGTGTTAGTCCTCCGCCAAGTACCTATACCGACTTTGATTCTAGTCCATCGGTCCCTCACTCTAATTCTGAACCCGTTTTCCCTCTACCACATTCTCTCACCATGTTAGGTGCCAATGCAGGTACTAGTCCTAATGCTGGTGGTAGCCCCAGACCTAGATTTGGAATAGCTATTAGTGGAACTAGTACCGGAACCATCCCCGCTAGTCCCTTGCTAGATTTTATAGTAGGTTTGAGCCTCCCCAATTTTAGCCAGTTAATTAATGACCTTATGAACCATGTTCCAGGTTGGTTTGTTATGCCAACTAAGATTCCTTTCGAAATTCCTAAGTTTAAAGGAAATGATATAGAGGACCCTACTAATCACGTCTGTTCCTTCCACATGTGTTTTTCGTCCAATTCTATCACTGATGACTCTATCCGTCTTCTGTTATTCCAGCGTACGCTCACTAGAGATGCTACAAAGTGGTATGTCGACCAGGCCAGTGCCTCTCATTCCACTTTTGCAACTCTTACGAAATAATTTATGTCCTACTTCCAGTTACCTCTCCGATACAATACCAGTACCAAATTTTTTATTGCATTCTGTCAAAATTATGCTACCTACCTTTCTGACCATGACCAAGAATGGTGTAGAAGGAGGACCTTATGTAGAGCTTCCACATTCAACGACTGTGTCTATATGGATTGGTTTCTCATGATGATTTTTCCCTCTATTTTTAAATATATCGCATCTCAATTTCCTTAGAAAGAGGAAAAGCTCTCCAAATCACATTGAAATATGACCTCATCTATGAAAAGTCTTCTTATGTTTATATCGTCTTACTAGATCTGCCTAGACCTGGTGGTGCCAATGCACAAGGGGAATATCACACCACTGATGGTATTGGTGGAGCTATTTCACATTAGTATACTCATCCTCCCATGGGCTATGGTTTCCCTCAGGGAGGGGAAAACTCCTCTAACACTTATCCCCCTCTCAATAGCATGTATCTAGGACAAAGTGCATTTTCCCCATCACATCAACTGATGCCAGGGCTTGCAGTCACTCATCCTATTTACCCCAATGTTTCTCAACCTCATTTCTATTTGTATCAACATCCTGGTGCTCTAGCACCTCCAATATTAGTACCCTAGCCTCATATTCTTTCTGAACCTGTGTTTCAGCATCCACCTACCCCTTCGAGTCAGGTGTATGCACAAAAAAGCACGTCTGATCCTCCAAATTCCAAGAAAAAGGGGAAACACGACCAAAATCAACCTGTGCAAGGTAATCAAGTCTGCCACCTAACTAGAGAAATTCTAACAACCAGCAGCAAGGCACTTAGCCCAAGTAGTACATACCTCTTCGTATGGACCAACCTTGTTCTTTTTATGGTGTGCATGGCCATTATATTCACGATTTTCCCCTTTTACCACAAATGCGTCATTTCTGGGAAGCACAAGAATCATCTAGAGGATAGAAAGCTATGGTTTTAGCTCCTTCAAATAATGTGCCTGTTCAACCGACTATTTTTACCAATCATTTCCCTTAGCAAGGATATTTTCTTACCCAACTGCCTCAAGGTCAGGTTGTCCCTCAAACCTTTCAATCTGGTACCTCTGATTACTAGATTCTCATGATGAATTTTGAAGTGGTTAATACCGCTGATGTCAACCTTCAAACATGGTTGCACCAATATGGCAAGCCACCTGCTTCCTATGAAACCGAGTCTCAAACCAAAGTTTCCACAGAGTCCAGTTCTACACCTAATTCCCCTTTACAAATCCCTCAGCCATGATCATAGGTCCTTCCCACGGTCCCCAAAGGGCCATTATGTCGAACTTTGCTTCTTCCAAAGCCGCCCATAATTACAGCATAAGATATGACTTACCTGATCCAGATTTATGTAGGAACGCAACAGAATAAACACATAACCATAAATACAGAGATGCAGTGGAAATAACACTTCATTTCATTAATATCAAAGAACTGAAATTTGCTTATAGATAGAATGGAAATAAAACTAGCTAGGGCACTAGTAGCTATCTCTGAGAAGAGATGTGGCGGCTAAAGGCCTCTAAACTGCGTTACAATGAGGCTCGAGGGCCTATTTATTATTGAGAAACAATGGATAACCCTAGACATCCCAAAAACCTAACCCTAGGAGATGAAGCGCCAAAGCTATGGGCCCCGTTTGGGTAAATTGGTGTTTCAACTTCCCAGGGACGTAACTTTGGCATACTATCTCTGTTTGACGCACATGATACATCATTAGAAAGCTCTATCCGAGGAATACAACTTACAAGACAAATTTGATGATCAAATTTTTTGGCTGGCGCGATGCCCAAAAAACGTCGATTAGGGCCTCAAAACGACTCTAGGAAATTCGAGGACACAGAAAAGCTGGCTAAAAATAGTAAGTTATGCGGCGAAAAGGCGAAGAGACAATGGTGGGGCCCCAAGTGGAATAGGTGGGTGACCACCAATATCCACCTGGATCATTCCTCCCCGCTTAGGAATCAATGGTCCCCATTGCGTTAATTTCCTCCATGAGATGAGGAAACTTCTACTAAACTTGGTCCCTGGTGAACCACTTTCCTTGGTGCAGGAGTTGCCCAGCTTTGACAACCTGATAAAGTTGGATCCTCTGTTGGCGAGTGTTCTTAATTTGCATGTCCATGATACAGTCTGTGGTGGCCTGTTCCATGTAGTCTGGGTTTAACTCTGTTGGTGTGAGTTCTTCTGCAATGTCCGAAGTGTCCAGTAGAGGTGGGAAGTAAGGACGAAGGCGATCCACGTTGAAGACTGGGTGTAGACCAAGGAATGGTGGAATACTAAGCTCGAAATCATTGTTCCCTACAGCCTTGGTGATGGTGTACGGCCCGTATTGGAGCGGGAGAAGCTTGCGGTGAGGTCCAGTGAGGCGCTCCTTCTGCAAATGCAGCCATACTTTGTCGCCCACCTGGAAGTCGTGTGTAACCCGATGTTGATCATGGCACTGCTTGTACTTTGCATTGGCTCTATCCAATACATCATGAAATTTTTGGCAGATGTGTTGAATGCGCTCGATGAAGCTACTTGCTTTGTCAACTTCAGACTGGACGTGTGCTGAATCGGTCTGAGCAGCTGCAAATGGCATGTCTACATCAATGGGACATAGTGGCTGGAATCCCAAGCCCACTTGAAAGGGGCTATGGCCAATTTAACTGTGGAGAGACCGGTTATAAATATGTTTTACATAAGGGAGGCTCTTGTCCCATGTGTGTGGATGCTTTGAATTGTACATGCACAGAATGTGTACAATCACTCTATTGACGACCTCTGTTTGGCGATCTGTTTGGGGATGGAAAGCTGTGGACTTGGTGAGCTTTGTGTCCATCATTGACGAGAGGCTGGACAAAAATGTGCTGAGGAACCTGCTATCTCGATCTCATATGATAGACTGTGGGATCCCAAAGTGCACCCATACTCGTTCAAAGAAGAGTTTAGCAGTAGCTTCTGCTGTGATATTCTTCTTACAGGCCGCCATAATGAGCATCTTCGAGAATCTATCAACGACCACGAAAACACACTCATTGCCATTCTTAGTAAAGGGTAGGCCCGACATGTAATCCATGGAGATGGATTCCCACGGTCGACTAGGGGTAGGTAGTGGAGTATATAGGCCTTGCTTCTTGATGGTCGGTTTGGCAATGGCACAAGCAGTGCAGGATCTGATGTGCTTCTCGACATCCTTTCGAAGGTTCGGCCAATAGAAATAATTCTGTAGTATTGCTAGATTTTCTCAACCCCGAAATGCCCAGCGAATCGACTGTAGTGTGCTTCCCATATCATCTTGGCACGCTCGCTTGAAGGAACACAAAGGTGTCCCAGGTGACATAAAAGTGCATCTTGGAGGTGAAAATTTTGAACTTCCATGCCCCCCAAGGGTGCCTTGTATGTGTGGCCAAATTCTGGGTAACTCTCATAGAGAAGTGGCCAATCAGAAGTCTCGTGCCCACAAGAGTTGAGCATGGCGGTGAGTGCCATGATCAGTGGTCGGCTGAGGCAGTCTGCAACATTATTGGTGCTACCCTTCTTGTACTTGATGTTCAAATGAAACTGTTGCAGATATGTGTACCACTTCTGATGGCGATCATTCTGAAACTTCCCTTGTGTCTGTATGAACTGCAGGGGCCGGTGGTCTGTGTGGATGATTGTTTCCTTCCCCAAAATGTAATGCTTCCATTGTCGATAGGCTTGCACAATGGCATACATTTCTTTGTCATAGGTGGGATACTTGCAAACTGTCTCAGACAATGTCTCACTGTGATATGCTACTGGATGTCCCTGTTGAGTAAGAACTTCCCCAATAGCATAGTTAGAGGCATCTGTCTCGATCTCAAACAGCTGCTGCAAGTCTGGTAAGGTGAGCACTGGGGCAGAACAGAGGCGATTTTTCAATTCTTTGAATGCCTTCTGTTGAGGTCCCGACCAAAAGAATTTTGCTCTCGCTCCTCCTTTGTTGACTTGACTGAAGTTCCAAGTGATATGAGAGAATCCCAACACGAATCTACGGTAGAAATTAGCAAGACCCAGAAAGTTGCGAAGCTCTATTATATTAGTCGGGGCTGGTCAATCCCGAATGACTTGGATCTTGGCTGGATCCACATGCACCCCCCTTTCATCAATAATGTATCCCAGATATTGAACCTGGGTCATGCCAAATGTGCACTTCTCCAAATTGGCACACAACTTGTGTTGCCGCAGTGTTTGGAGGACTTGTCGGATGTGATGAAGGTGCTCTTCCCAAGTCTTGCTGAAGATCAGAATGCCATCCAAGTACACCACTATGAATGAGTTGGTGAATGGCTGCAAGATGTCATCCATCATCCTCATGAAGGTTGCGGGAGCATTCGTCAACCCGAAAGGCATGACCAGCCATTAAAAAAGGCCTTCCTTAGCTTTGAAGGCAGTTTTCCACACATTAGAGGGTTCAATTGGTAACCGGTGATACCTAGACTTCAAGTCGATCTTACTGAAATATTTTTCACCTTAGAATTGGTCCATAAGGTCATCAATCTATGGGATTCGGTACCTATTTCAGAAAGTGATCTTGTTTAGCACCCGATAGTCAATACAGAGTCTCCACGTCCCATCCTTCTTCTGTACCAACACGATCGGGCTCCCACAGGGCGATGAACTTGGTCTAATGTGACCTTTCTGCAACATCTCCTGAATCTACCTCTTGATTTCATCATTTTCCAAAACAGAGCGTCGATAGATCAGTCCATTGGGTAGCGACGCACCGGGGGTCATATCAATCAGGTGCTTGACCTGACAGTGCAGAGGAACCCCAGTGGGTGAGGTGAGGATGTCCCCGTAATCCTCCACGACCTTATCCATTTGTTGTTGTCGTGCAGAGGGGCATGTCTGGAGGTCGTGGCCACAATCTTCTTCTTGCCATGGGGGCGGATCATCATGAAAACAAATTTCCTGGTTTGGGAAATGAGCTTACTGCATTGTTTTGTAGTAACCAAAGAGATAGCCGTAGGAGGTGGTACCTCTAGTATCCTGTACAACTTATTTCCCAAAGTAATAATAATAGCACGAGGTCGAGACTCATACACAGCATGACGCTTCCACAAGTATGGTTGCCCTAATAATACATCAGAAACATCAATAGGAGCAACGTCACATAATACCTCATCCGTGAAGGGCTTGATGCTATAGGGAAGGCGACACTGCTGGCTGACGCGGAGATCTCGTCCTTGGTGAAGCCACCCGATGGTGTATGGATGTGGGTGAGTTGTGGTCGGCAAGCCCAACCACTTCACGGCGTCTGCTGAAATGAGGTTCCTTTGGCTCCCATTGTCAAAAATGAACTGTACAGGGGAGCCCTTTACCCACATCTAGGTGTGGAGGAGACGTTCCTCCTACTCTGGATCTTCCGGTTCCTCCTTCTGGACCTTTGTAGCGGCAACAGTGGTGTTGGGCTCCGCATCAATAATCTGTTTCCCTTTTTCATTCCCCTTTTCAGGTTCTGATTGGAGTTGGAGCATGCATCTGACTCAGAAGCCCTTATCTCGACCACTAGCGAATGCTTGGCCCGACACTCAGTTGTGTTGTGAGTGGAGCTCTTATGGAACTCACACTACTTTCCCGTGTCCTTCTTTGGCTTTACGGTGTTGTTATTTTCTTGTGGCTTTAACGGGTTGTATTTAGCCGCCATGCCTTGGCTATGTCCTTTGTTCTGCGGTTTGGAAGCACCTTTTCCTTGATTTTGATTCGCAGATCCAAAGTCTCGCTTCTTCTGTTTGAATTTCTTCTCAATCTTGGCAGCATACCGGTATGTCGTACCAAGCAAGGAGATGTCGAGGAACTCCATTTCCTCCCCGAATGTATACGTACGGATAAGCTGCCGATACTTTAGCACCAAATGTTTCTTTGAATCTTTGATACCCAACTTTGTGGGCAGGGTATGGAACAGATTCGTCAGCTCGTGCACATCTTGATCCCTTTATTGTCGCAGCGTGGTCCATTGTATGTACTTGTCCTCATAGCTCCCCATGGGATAGTACTGTTCCTTGACGGTGTCTCAGAAAGAATTCCAAGTTGGTACGGCCGAGAACAGAGAGGGTTCTGTCTGGTCCTTGTTCTCACAGTAGGTTTCCCACCAGTCCTTAACATGGGGGGTAGCTTTGAGGAGTGCAAAAATAATCTTCTCCCGGTCTGAAAAGTCATGAAAAGAGAAATATCCTTCTAATAGATTCAACCATCTATCTACGGAATCTGCGTCTATTTGACCCTCAAATATGGGAATGTCAAAATTTACTTGTACCTTAAAGGGGGTCACAACTCCAGAGTGGCTACTGGATGCAGATGCGCCGCCGGTGGGCATCCGTTGAAGGATCTCAGCAAAGTTATCCATCATCGCATTCCTTTGTTTTTCGAGGGCCTCCTTGAGCAATATTTTGATAGGATCTCCTGCTCCCTCATCTTTCTTTTCGTCCCCCATGGGTGTCCATCGAGGTTTGCGAGGCTGATCTTGCAAAGGTTCCACCAGATCAAGCCCTAGCTCCTTATACCCCGACCTCGTTGGGGACATGCAAAGAAGGATCAAGAAAAAGCAGACCCCTCTGATACCACTGATCTAGATTTATGTAGGAACACAACAGAATAAACACATAACCATAAATACAGAGATGCAGCAGAAATAACACTTCATTTCATTAATGTCAAAGAACTGAAATTTGCTTACAGACAGAATGGAAATAAAACTAGCTAGGGCACTGGTAGCTATCTCTGAGAAGAGATGTGGCAGCTACAGGCCTCTGAACTGCGTTAAAATGAGGCTCGAGGGCCTATTTATTATTTAGAAACAATGGAGAACCCTAAACATCCCAAAAACCTAACCCTAGGAGATGAAGCGCCAAAGCTATGGGCCCCGTTTGGGTAAATTGGTGTTTCAACTTCCCAGGGACGTAACTTTGGCATACTATCTCCGTTTGATGCACATGATACATCATTAGAAATATCTATCCGAGGACTATATCTTTCGGGTGCTTCAATACCCAAAAAACATCGTTCAGGGCCTCAAAACGGCTCCGGAAGTTCAGGACCCGAAAAACTGCTAAAAATAGTAAGTTATGCCGAAACTGAAAAACTGAAAGAGACAATGGTGGGGGGCCAATTGGAATAGGTGGGTGGCCACCAATATCCACCTGGATCATTACCATAATCTCATGTTGTTATGTCAACGTTGGAATTCCTCCAGTCGTGCCCTTCACAATGTAAATCTCTATTATATTCTATGGGAATTGCGGATACTTAATATGATCGTTTGATCATCTTTTATGTTGAAAAATTAAAGCATCACCCCTTACCTTCATCCATCACCTTCCAAATACCAGTCAAGATTAAAAATTCCCATGTTCTGTGTGGTATCATTAACGAGGACGCATCCACCTATGTGATGTTTGCCTCTATTTGGAAGCAACTTAGATCACTTGATTTAGTCCCAGCCCTTATCACTTTGCATGCTTGGGATGGTCACTCTTCTAAGCCCCTTGGCATGTTCCGCAATTGTCCTGTCACTCTTGTGGGAAATATTTCTTGCATCTACATTGAATAAATTGATGCCCCCTTGGATTAAAACATATTTTTGGGCCATAGCTACACCTATGCAATATCTATTGTCGCATCTGCAGTTCAAAATGGAAATATTGCTACCATAGATTAGTTGACATATTACGGACCGAAGTATCAGATCTCTCCCGAGTCTATTATCTCTTCGGTGGCCAATAAGCAATCGCTCACACCTCTTACTAGTGTTTCACCTAGATTCTATAAATATTCCACCTTAATGGGTTCATTCCCTGGTCCTCTCCCTCTTATCGCAGATCCCAACTCGTCGAATGTTTTCATGATGAAATCATCTTGGACAAGCCATATGCAGTCTGGTTCAACCACCCAATAGCCTAAGCCTCTGCAACCTGCTGGTGATCACTTGCTGGAGTCTACAGGGCCTTACTTTCAAATAAAATCCTCTACTACTGGTGTCTCTATCACTCATTTTCAACCAGGAACAGTTCCCCCTAGCCTTAACCAGATGGGAGTAATTCCACCAGGCCATTACCCCTCTAGTCAGATATTGTTTCTAGCTCCCACCTTTGGAGTCTTCTCAGTGCATGTAATGGCTACGTTGAGCCTTCACGATTTGAGCTTGGGGATCCCAGTCTGGCACATTGATCCTCCATCCAAAAACCTACCTAGTCAGCTCAAATCTTATACCTCTTTGACCCCAATCCCACCAGTTTCCACGACCCCTACATTTTCTTCAGTGCCTCTTCCAGCTCAACGGGAATCTACTCCTATTGCCAAAGCATCTGGTTAGGGGGGAAAGGTCAGAGAGAAGGAACCTAAGGATAAGGCTTCCCAAAAAAATCTTTCTCCTCCTAATCCTCCAAATAAGTCACCTCCATTCTCTTTCTGTGATGTTGTTGTGCATGCCACCCATAATGTTCCTAGACTTCCTTCTCTCAAACCTGTGGTCAACGAGTCATTTCCTCAATTCGATATATAGGAGGTCCATGTTACCTTACCAGATTCAGCTAAGAAACTCAAATTATTGTGCAAAAACCACCCTTGTGATTTGTGTAATATTTATGGCCACTATTCTCACCTATGTTCCCATCTTGACGACATCTGTGACACCCTTCAAGTTGTTCAAAAAATAGAAGCCACTCGTAGTGGATCATGTATGGCTCTACTTGTACGTTCTACTTTCGTATAAATGGAGGACGTTGTCATACCTCCTCCCACTATCGAGATGAAAACACCTTCAGCCACAATCCTCTATATGTCATCATCGATGAGATCCTTCGTTGAACACCCCTTCAGGGAGTTCCCTTCTATTTCGACTGAACATCCTTCAGCAATCACCTTGGGATGAACATGGATAGATGTTTCATCTACTATCTCTTCATCTACCCTCTGTAGCGATGCGTATGTGAACCATGTTTCTCATGATGACACATCGGGTAGCTTTGGTGCGTCATGTTGTCTCCCTTCTTGTAGTCCCTCCATCTTCCTTTAAGATGAAGACATTATGGAAGGCATTACCATGCCTAATTATCTTTGGGATGATATGCACCATTGTGTACATCCTTCTGCAACACACCCATGATCAGTATGTTGTGGAGTGTAAAGACTTCATCCATAATGAGGTCGATTCATTATATGAGCCCTTACTTCAAACCCATTCATTTGAACCACATACACCTTGTGGCCATTACATTGACACCCAATATCTGGGAAAGTGGGTACCCATATTTGAGAGTCCAGGAGAATAAATTCTCCACAACCCTCCTAGTGAATCTGGTAGTTTCGACTCTAGTACCATCATTATTTCATATTTAGAAGAACCCGTAGAGCCTCACATCAGTTCATATCACTTGAGGGATGATCCACTTAATCTTTGCTTCATATTACATCAACAACCAACTCCCTTAGACATTCTTTTTGACTAACCTCTAGCTAGGGGAATCATTCCCACCTTAGCATACCAGATCACTTCCCCCCACCACTTATGCTTGGGGGAACTATCGCGTGCTTGGGCGCATGATGGCACCCTTGGCCACCTTCTCCCTTGATTTTCATAAGTCTCGACATAGACCACGTCAATCTAGGTATGGTCGATTATCCTCCCATTCCTTGGATATTTTTTCATACCGACCTCTCCAGAGAGCCATATATCGTAGTACTTGATACCATATCTTCAAATATTATAATTTATATGAAACCTTACATACCACTTGGTCCCCATGTTTGACTTGGTGGGAAGGGATGATTGTAGATATTCTATAGTAGTTCATTCCTGTATTCGTTTCTTACCTTGATTCTTCACCAGGAACCATTCTTCCAAGAATAATTAAGGTTGCCTTCTTGAAATTCATGAATCATATTTCCAATATTCGATTTTTCCACTACGATCATCACAAGATTTAGGGCCTTCCCCTATTAAAAGAGAAATCCTAATTTTTCTTTCACCAATAGTTACCAAATCGATTGTAAGGTCCCACCTTACCTACCATAATTATTATGGAGAAATATTATATTAAATCAAAATGTGATATATATATATATATTTTTTTATTTTTTTATTTTATTTATTTATTTATTTATTATTATATAGAAGTTATTGGTGTCCTTTACACTACACCCTAAATTCTACCAACTTATCTTCAAAGCTACAAAGTTCAAGGTTTATCAAGATCCAAAAAAAATACAACCATAATACTTGCTTCTCAAGACTAAAATCACCTTTAAAATATAAATTATTTAGTGGGATGAATAAATGTCAACCTTTATGAACCACAATTTACAATAAACTAATTGTTAATTACGTTGTAATTAAATGTGTTCAAGAGTGACTAATAACATGCTTATGAATTATTTTCTTAAAAGGATAATTTAAATTATATAGAGTTGGCATCTCATAATTTATGAATTCATATGTGAGCTGATATTGCAACAAATTACTTACTGCAATTTTAAATTTTCAGCAAGACCCTTTAACTCAATGAGTTATTATACTAGAAATACCTTGATTGCAAATATTAAATTAACTTAAGCCTTTTGTTTTATGGAAGGTTCATAAACGTAATTAGATGCAACCATTGAACATTATGAAAACTGATTTAAAAGCATGAAATGTACAGCCATTGAGGCATTTCGTCAAACACTTACAACCATTATCTCTTTAAGGTGTTTTCACAATAATTAGCTAACATGAATCCAAAGTTGCGTGACTTTTTTTTTTTTTTTGTAAGTAGTGCCAATAATTGAACTTAATATATTAGTAGACTATCAGCCATATTCATTGTTGAATCTATACCAATGAATATAAGTATTTAGAAATTTCAAACATAGCTCACAATATTGTAAGGTACAGCCATTGAGGAATTTTGACAAATAGTTGGCAGTCATAAAACAAGTTGCCATATGGTTATTTAAATTTTCAAATTATTAACCATTTATACTTTAAAAAAATTTTCCAAGTGGTTAGCCTAAATCAGATTCATCACTATAAATTATCAAGCAGTTCCAAAATAAAAAGAACCAAACAGCAAAACAAAACAACAGGTGGTTCTACATGCAACAGCAAATCTGCAAAACAGAGCAGATTTGGGAATTGATGTCCGAAACCTTGATTTGTGAAATAAAAGTTGGGGTGAAATGGCCTTTTGGTACGGATACCCCCTGAAGTGGCGCTGAATCGCAACAGGGACACCTAGATATGCGATTCTTTAAAACAACAAAATTTATAGCCTAAATGTTTCATTTATGACTTTTGTCAAACATATGGAATGAAAACTTACAGCTACACCTCTACATGAGGAAAAACAACCCAGAGTTATGCTACTAATATATGCTCATTCAAATCACACATTTCTAAATCCACCATATGAGTTCTTGAAACATTTTACCACCCACAAGCTAATTCATTTGACATGAGTGAAAAGTTTTTTGCACCAATTGCTACAATTTAAAAACACATGGAAGCCCCGAATGCTACAGCCATTAAGGCTTTCTATCAAAATTCTGATAGTACTATTACAACAACTTGAATAACAAAACATTGAAGAATATGAAACACAAACCATAACTAAAATTTATCTCCAACTTACCTCAAGCATTTGATCTTCCAAACTATACTTTAGTTGCCATTATTTTTGCATTTTCTTTTAAGGGTTGATTCTGTAATTCCTCCAAGCATATTTTGGGTACATGTCCATTTTCTTACTTTTGCAAGTTAGCACTTATTCGTGCATAAATAAATTTATAACATTACTCATTCACAGATTTTGTCAAACACTTTGCCAACTATCCTAAAACCATTTATAAAACATGCATCTATTAATTACTTGAAACAGAACCATAAATCATGAAATGCTTACCCAAGTCCTTTGGAATTTATTTATTGAAATTACCTTCAACAATATTTGGCTTTCCTTTCTCAAATGCTACAATACCAAGATTAGTACCATAAACTATACCAATAATAACTCCAATATTGAGATCTAAACGTCCATACATATCGATTGATCTAGTCTTCATTTTTAACTAATCAATAATATTTTAGATAACATAAGCCTAAACCAAAATTAGATGCTTACAACAATTTAAATGTCTAGCTTTTATTTTATGCTAAATCTATACTATAATTTTAGGACAATGGAAATTATACCTGAAGAGATATTCAGCTCCAATCGTTGAGAATATGATCCACCTTCGATCCCTTAACCAACTCATTTGAACCATTCGGTTTTCCACCCAACCATATCCAGGGAGAACTCCTCCCCCTGGAACCCCCGAGCTGTAAAATCTCACAACCAGTACCAAAATACAGCAATAGAGAGAGAGATGCAAGGAAAACCCATGAAGATAGTTTTCACTTCCTCTAAATACCACTCATGTTCAACCTCAATAGATACTTAGTAGATTAGTAATAAATTCAGATTTTTTTTTTTTTTTTAAGTAATTGGATACTCTCCATATCTCTCCCTTTCACAATATTCCTCAAGTCTCTTCCACTCTTCGCATTACCCCCTCTCCCCCCCACAAATGAGAATACATGAGACTCATATATAGGAGGAGCAACAAATTCATGTCATAAAGGAGGATTAATATGCATGCATTGTATTCCTTTTAGAGGAGTGTAACTTATGCCATTAAGGAGAGGTATGCATGCCTTATTTAAGGAGAGTGTAACATATGCATTAAAGTGAATGTAAGAGGAATATTTTATGACGCATATTTAATGAGTGTAGGAATATTTTATGACATATATTTAATCAGTGTAAGAGGAATATGCCATTCCTTGATGAGTGCATAAAAGAGAGTGTAATGTAATATTTAAAATAGAGAGAGTTACATAGAGCCATGAGAGTCATGAAGGAGAGAGGTGTGAAGTGATTGAGAGGATATAATTTCCTTTTAATAATAATATCATAGTCTCATAAAAGATAATAATAATATTAATAATATTAATAATATTGAGGATTAAGTCGAGATTGAACTATTACAATTGATTAATCATAATTTAAGTGATTTTCCTTCAAGTATACTTGTTTACCCATTGATTGGAGGTGATTTACTATTTTTGGAAAGTCATACTTGAAATGGTAGACATGACTTTCTAGTTTTGGAAATTCACTCCAAAATTGTTAGGAATTAGATTATTAAGGAAATTCATCTACGAGTTTCCCATGAGTGGTATTTTTCTTCCGGATAATAGGGATTCCGCACCCCTATTGTATGCATCTTTGTGCCTTAGTAGATTGAGGACTCCGCGCCCTGATCTACTCTAAAGATCCAAGATTCCACACCTTGATCTTTTTTTTTTTAAATATTCAGGACTCTGCGCCCCAAACATTTCATTATAGATTCAAGACTCCGCATCTTTATATTTCATGGATTTAGGACTCCGTGCCCTAATTTCCATGGCTTCTCATATATTCTTCTTTGAAACTCCGCGTTTCACTTTAAGTTACTGATTGTGAGCTTATACCCATCGGATGGTTCGTTGGTAAGGTCTTCTTCCAAGACCTGCACACATCACAATCTCAATGATCAAATCAATCAAATGAATTTCATAATTAACTTATTCAAATTTTACCAAATATTGTTCATGACTTCCACAGTCATTTTGGTTTTGGAGAAATGACTTCCGCAGTCATTTATAACTTGAGCATCCCTGTTGGCAATGACCAAGTCCCCTGCCACATCATGCTTAGTAGGAGATTATGCACATATAATCATACAAATCATGTATCATCCATAAATCATAATTAACCATATGTTCCACATAACCATGATCATCCATGGATGTGTGTCTCAATTCTAAATCACCATTCACGTCATACACCTATGTCCAAAATAGGATACCAAAAGAGAAAACATCACTAATATTCTCTTAACCAGAATCAATCCTTGTGCACACAACCATAGATATTATCATAAGCACACAACAACCAAGTGACCCAAACCAGGTCATAGCATATAAGCATGTACATAAGTCTTTCATACATAATATTATATCTAAATCACCATCTCTAAGTGTCATCAAAGCTATCTCACTAATAAGGGACACTACATCGATGCTCTGTTTTATGAACCATTAGGACTGTTGGAAAGCTCTCAAAGAGCTCTTAAATGGGTATTCATTCATTTTTGGTGATTTGATAATTCATCCAAAAGCCTTTTTTCCAAAAAGGGTCACTTCTCCGCCTCTCAAAAATGAATTTATATACCTGCACCACTTTTACTTGGGGCACCTCTTAGCCTTCATAATTGTCGATGCTTGTGTCCATTTTTGTCATGAGTAACCCTCTTTTGCTGATGTTTTTATGGTCCCCACCAGGACTATTCTGTGTGGCAGCATCATCGAGTCTCCCTTGATCAAAACATCTGATTTGACTCATCATCGCATACATGGCGATTTTCCCATGTCCCTTTTACCTCCCGTTACAGTACTCCATCCATTCATTCCTTGTTCGTGTCTCGTGTAGCCCATTTTGGTCGCCAGTCCCACTGTCCCCCATCCCCTCAGGAGTCAAATCAGTCGCTGCCAGGACATCCATGCCTTTATTCTCTGACAAGGGAAGATGTTCATTTGCTACACTTTATCCCCCATTCCATCATGATCCCTAGTATTAGTCCATCAATAACTCTACTAAATTCCCTCATGACTTTGTTTAGGACCCTCATTTCCTCACCTACGATGAATCTCCTTCTGTCGACGTTAGTGCATTCATTCCAGAAGTCACGTCTAGAGGGCAGTGTATCTTGGTTCCATCTTTCATTATTTTTCGGTGCCTCAGATCAGGCAAAGGGATTCCTTATTTCCCTTTGACTTGATTTTTTCTCATCTGCTCCACTTCAGCATATTGATCCAGCAGATTGATGCAGTGATTCTTGGGTATTTGTGAGATGTTTCATACCTCATGAGTGGGTGGCCCTTCAGGTAGACCCTCACATGCTCGAATGACCTCATTTTATTCTACAACCTCAGATGTGGTTGTACATATTTGATGGGTTCGGCCCCAGATGCTTGCAGTGGCTATAGCATGCATGAATCACTTAGATGATCCATTTATATTTTTAGAGCCCAATCCTATTTATCAAGGCTTCACTGGTTTTTATTATATCTCATGTACATAGATATTATTGTTTTCAGTCCTGGATGTTGTCCCAGGTGTAGTATTGAAGTGGTATCCATTATATATTTTTCATGCCCATGTTTACACCAACATATCATGTAATTTATATCTTAGTTTCATTTTGCTGAGCGAGCCATTATCTTTTGTACTTTTTTATCAAGGCAGACATATGTATGCCTCCCCTGCCTCATTTTATATAGGTACTCATGCATTAAAGGAGACTTACAATTTTTGGTCTCGCGCCCTCAGGGTTGTTATCCTCTCTCACTTTTCTTCGCATATGTATCTCTCTCTCTATGACTCCCCTTCGGTGTCTAGTGATTATGGTCTTACAATGTAATTCGATCATACAATTACCTCCTAGCACTCGCACATTAGGGGGAAAGTCGTTACACCAATTTTTGGTCATCTAACCATGTATAATTAAAGGGATCTAAATACACCATGTAAGACCAATTTTACCATAGTAAAATTGCTTTCACTAAGAAAATAATTAATAAACCATAGTTTATTAAGTTATTTCTAGTCTAAATAGAAAACCCCATGAGGAATAATTAAATAAATCCTTATTTATTTGATATTCCTTAGGAATAATTAATTAAACCTCTATTTAATAATATTCTTGGTCATATTTAACCCAATTAATGATAAATAATTAGATAAATAATTATTTATCTTATTATTCTCTAGGAATAATTAGTTAAATCATTATTTAATTAATATTCCTTGTTAAATTTGACTAAATAATTTAGGAATAATAAAATAAATCAATATTTTTTTAATTATTTCTTGATCCCATCCTTGAAATAATAATTAAATATTTTATTTGTTTATTGTTTCTAATTAAAGTGATTTAACCAATTGAAATTCCTTTTCTCTCAAACAAAATATAATAAAATATTCCAAGGAGTTAGATCTAGATCTTGGTTAATAACATTTTATTATGCAACATTATCAAGGATAACTCAATATTTTTTTATAAATAGGATGTTTTTCTATTCATTCCCTACCTTTGATCCTTTTATCATGGTCAGACTTTGATCCTCTTATCATTGTCACACTTTGATCTACTTTTATTTTACTTTTACTTAGTGAGCTCCCTTTGAGTTCTACATGTCCTGGGTATTCTACACCATTGAGAGAGAAACTATGAAGATAAATTATTTTAGGATAGCCAATAACCCATCCCATTGAGCGGCACTATATCATTTCTCTTCCCAGGTGTTATATAATATGAAAAATTCTTTATAATTCTTATCTTGTCTAGTGGATATTTTGGAGAAACTCTTATTTGATTTTTTTGTTTAGCTATTTTATTTGCATAGATCTGGGTTTGTTTTGCATTTTTTTTGACCGTCTATTGCAAATCTAAAGAAGTTAGACAACCATATTTGTTGTTAGGGTTGTTTTTCATGTGTAGCTAAAGTGATCTCTTTTCGTACACTTACGTTAAGAATTTATACTAACATTAACGACAATTATTTATTAACAAACAACAATATCCATAGAAATGATATATCCAATATCATATTCCTTACAAACTCCATGTTTTTCCTATTCATATTTTATAAAACACAATTTTCTTATGACATTTATTTAACTATCTTCACTCCATTAATCCCATGCTATAAATAGTAGATACCAAACTTGTTTATACAATATCAATCTCTATTATTTGATATGAGACACTTCAATTTATTACTAGTCTCTTTATTAACCAAATGTTTTGATTTCCTAAAAGTATCAAAGACATCAAAACTCTTTGTAGTGAAATACACCCAATTTTTCCTAGTTTCATCATTATAGAAATTAAAATAATAATAAGAGCCACCAAGAGATGATTTATGAGATTGTTTCCATACATCTATGTGTGCAAGCTCTAACTTTTCACTCTTCTTTCCTTCACATCTCCAACATATATAACTCATTTCTACTTTCCATAAACATAATTCTCACACAATTCGAAATCAACCTTCTACAAATCTAGAAACAAAATCCTTGAGTGGAGAATTTGTGATAACATGTGATTCTACTTTTTTCCTAAAAGCATTTGGCCCAAAACCACATATCCCTTTAGACCCCAAGGATTCCTTTGATACAATTAGGCGATATTACTAATTATTATAAACAAATACTATTGATGAGTTCTAATTCAATAATACATCACAATTACTGCTTTTTTTAACTCCCCATAAGAGCCATAATCCAAAACTACCAACAAATCGAAATAGCACATGAGCTCAAAATTATATGATCCCTCATACCTAGTTTTAAATCAACACCGTCCTGTGACCATAGGTTCAAAACTTAAACTAACTCAAATGGAATTTTTCCTGTGATATCATTGTTGAGACTCTCGGATCAACCTATTTTGACTTTACATGAAACTTAACAAAGGGGGGTACAATAAAAAATATCTTATTGTGGGACCCTACTTAATGGGAAAGAATTTATCGATGGTATAATCATGGGCAAGGCCCAATTTATAACCCAAATTTATCTCAAGCCTTCCCTTATTTACCATATATTAACAAAGGTCAGAGTCGAAAATCAGAAACCACTCTCGATACAAACCCCTTTAGTAATGTCGCCCCTTCAATGTGGATATATGAATCATTGGGCCTCCCAATGGAATTTCACTAACCATTCACATTATCAACCTTGTTGAAGGTTAAACTATATTTCACTCATATTTAGTGATTTCTTCTGAATATGCTTTATCTTTCCCCACCTGGTTTACCCAATTGAAAAATAAATTAACACGCAAACAAAGTAGGAACGACAAATTAACATGCATATAAAAAAAGATCAAACACACACCATAGTGGAGGATAATACTACATAATTTCTATTAAAATAGGATCTCTACTTGTGTGGTCTAGTTACACAATAATTGTCTCATTTACTCTCTCTTGGACCTCTCTTAGTCCTTAGCCTCTTTAGATTATCTTTACTCTATCCTCTATTCAATTTTCTCATTATAACTTCACCTCATTCTACATACCTTTAACTATATATATATATATATATATATATTACATCATCGGGACTATAATTATCATTCCTCTTGAAAATATACATATGTCGCTCTCCTAGAAGTCACAAAAAATCTGAGCCTAATTACTTGTCTCTTTTACAATGTGTTGCGTGGAAAGTAAATTTAACTCATCAAAACTCCCCTAACAACCTAGATTTCCCTTCTAGAGCAAGGACAGTTGTACTTACATGCAAAAATTCAATTTGTATAGATTTTTATTTGAGGGAATTTGATCCCTTTACAAAACACCAAGACCCCTTAGGTCTAGGAAAAAAATTATAAGGTTGGGTTTATTCTCCTACATCAAACTTCCAAGGGGAGAAGTATTTACAACCTCCTATTCATGTGCCTTTATTGAAGTCCTCCTAGATCCCAAAATTGATTTCATAGTGCACCATTTTCCTTCTTGATATGAACTTGTACAATAAATTATACTATGTTGTTGTTTTTCCTTCTTACTATTCCTGCTCTTAGGAGGCTCTATCATCGACACACACATCTCATCAATTTCCATGTATAATTTATATAATTGTTGGAATGTTCTACCCTTCCCTAGCTGAAATTTTTGGATGCTTCTCTTCACCCACTACTACCTCTCTTCTTCATTCATGTCATTGATGGTCAAAATTATAATCTGTTCTTCAAAATTAGTTTTAGCTAAGTCTGTAAATTCTATGCAATAATCATCACCCATGTTCATTGTCAACATTTCCTTTAAGAAACTTATATTTTTCTCAAAATCACTAAACATTAACTCTTAATGTTTTCCTTCGGGTTTACCTTCATCTCTAGGAAATATCATAGATTCTATCTCACTACTTACAACTTCATGTTCATAATCTCCATATGTAACTTCAAAAAATTGATTAGTTTGACAATAAAAATTCATATAGGTCTCCTTTGATGCTATGGGAACATCTTCTCTACTATGTACTAGTTAACATTTCTCTCTACTAGTTGTAATTCCTCCATCTAGCTCAAATTTTTTAAGAAATTATTCCATCAAATAAATACCTTCATCATATTTTATGAACATGACATCTTAATTCCCTTCTTAATATTTTTATAATTTTGGTTGTCTCCAGGATCCAACTTTATCCTTCTCTTGGGACTAATAGGTCACTTCAACTTCTATCCAACAATTGTATTTATCAACTATGTATATGTCTCCCTTTGATTACATTTATGAGATAATGTTGCCTAATATCACTTCAAAATAGAATTTGGGTTTCCTTCTTCTTCAATGCATTCAAAATAAACTCTTTCTTCTCCCTCTATGTTGATGACAGTTATAGATGGTTATTCGTATTCACCATTTTTGTGAGCTACAACAATACACAAAATATCAGTTTTAAAAACATAAGGTTGCCTGGACTCATTCAATGCCTCTCTCATAAATTCTTCTTGTTGATCATTACTCTCCAAAAAATATATAAGAATCTATACAGCGTCTCATTAGTACCAACATCATTTCCAAGGATTTCTTCTTACTGTATTTAACAATAATGAACTCCCTCTTCCTCATAATCATACTCAGTCATTATGATTTCTTCTTCCTTCTTACAAAATACCATCATGTAGCTCAACTTCTTCCTTAGCTCTCTTTAAAAAAAAATCTTAATATTCCATTTAAAATACTTCATTATCCATCCACATATCTAGTAATCTTCACTTTCTTGTAGCAAAATCATCATTATATTATAGATTTGTTCCTTCAAATCAACAAATATATTGTCAATTCCTCTTACTTTATCCTTTTTCTCACTCTGTTATATGATTTGGAATCTTCCTCTATTCTATTGTGCTTCACTTGACCCCTTTCCATGACCATAAGAAGTAATATATCTCTCCTTTTCTATGAGCTTATCCATTCTAAAATGTTATATAACAGTAAGGCTATCCAGTAACAAGTCTATTTCACCTTTCCACAATACACCTCGCCAAGATTCTCTCCTCTAAAATTGGTCTTTTATATTACTATTTCTCTCCCTTAAAACCCTTGATATATCTATGCTCCTCTTGGGATTTTTCACTGTAGACACTTTTAATATATTCACCTACTTTTCCATTTATACAACTCGACCGAATTTTTCAACTATATACTTGTCTCAAAAACTTCTACTTGACCTCAGCTGGAAGTTGTTCTCATATTTCTACTACAAGGCTTACCACAAATTATTTCCTCCTTTACTACTACCTCCACATTAATTAGTGGCAACAAATTTAAGATTAGTTTCCTATTACATCTCATCATATTATCACTTCTAAGAAATTATGGGTTCTTTACTTCACACTACTATAAGAGCCTTTCTCTATAAGTCTTCTTCAATATTCTACTTTTTCCTTTTCCATAATGCTTGACTAAAATTTTCTTCTCCCTTGCACAATATTCTTTACATTTTGTCCCCGTATCAAACCTCTATAACTCATTGCTTTCACCTATCAACACATATTTAGATTTATTATATAAAAAAAATGTTACCTCTACGATTCCTTCGAGGTTTTTGTGTCTTCATACTCCCCTTTAATGCTTAAAAAATTGTTTTTACGTCTTATACAAATTAGAACTCATATTTCCAAAGATTTTTCATGCTATTGGATAGCAATTCAATGGCAATTTATTCTAAATTTTTCCTAAAAATTATTGTGGCCCAAATCTAAAATTCCCTTTATAAACCCTAGATCACCTCTATCTCATTCACAAATCTTAAAACCTCCTTTCAATTAAGGCTATGGATCAATTAGTTTTCAACAGTACATTGTGGTTGATTATTTTCTTATCTCTTGACAAGAGATGCAAGACAAAGCTCCAAAAAATACACAATTTCATGTCAACCTGAATTTTATGACTCTCTAGCTTCATACAATCATAAAATCATTGGTTTAGAACGTTGACTAAATGAAAGGTAAATTATCCTATAATTTCATTGTTAAGAATTTTGAATCAACCTCTTTCTACTTTGTCATGGACTCCTGATAATTCAACTCTTGACTTGAGATCCCAATATCTATAAAAAATATAATATTCAAACTTGACTTCAAGTAAGATATTAATTTATCATTTCTAGGGTTTTTTAATTATTGGATTGAGTTCTACTTATCGTATTGGAATATTCTATCTCGCATAAGTGTGTTCCCTCTACTTATTCCCTGATAAATTTCACACATTCCCAACATTCTTAGGTTGAGAGAAATATGGAAATTGTTATCTATCAATAATATTAACTTATGGGACTAACTGATGCTCATTGATGCTTATAAATCAATGCTCCTCACAATGTGGCGATGGTGGTGGCTACAACTAATGAGAATATTCCTATCTATTGATGTTGTCTATTGATAGCATCGCCCACTACTGCAAAATATACCCTCTATTATTTGGTGACTTATTCCATATGGTGAGATAGAATTTTGGCCAGATATATGGCCCACATTCACTTTAGGTACCGTATGGGTCAATTGTGACCTAAAAATGGGGGGAGGGGTGGAGAGGCAGGGAGGGTATGATATCGAAAAATTTCAACATTAACACTCACTTAATAGGAAATAATCTATTGATAATATGATAATGGGAAATACCCAATTTATGGCCCAAATTTACCCTAACACCCCTAGTCTATCATAGATTAACAAAAGGGGAAGTTAGAAACAAGAAACCACTATTGGAAAAAAATCCATTTTCCTTTCCACCACTCCAATGTGAGTATATTCCATGTCGAATGCTAAACTATTATTTTCCCACAATTAGTTATTACTCCTTAGTATTACATAGATTTCTTGATGCATAGGTTGGTCCATACACATCCATAATCACTCCTTATCGCACATTACCTTACAACTATGAAACTTGACCAGGTTATACCCAACTCCACAATAAAATAACACACAAACATAGTAGGTATGGAGAATTATTATTCAAATACACAAAAATCAGATACACACAATCATGGAGGATAAAAAACTACAATAGAATAGGCCATGTAATATCCCCAAAATTGGAACAACTAGCAAGGCATGACTGGAAAATGAATTTTCCAGTAATGGCTGCTATAGGAATGGAAACCAGGACCTGGATCCCTTAGAAAATTGTGTTTAAGTGTTGAATCTAATAGGAGGCTCCAAATAAATCCTTCTAGGGGGGTTAAATAGATCTCCCATACCTAGTTGTCCTCAGAAAACGCCCGTTGAGGGACTGGAGCGAATGTAAGCACATGTAATGGAATAACAATGTTATTTTATAGCCATGAACACTTGAAGATATTAATATCCAATAAATGTATTATATAGTAGAAAAAGAGTACAATTCCTTGAGGAAACAATAACTCAAGCAATACAATGTAAGCCTCAGCAACACATGTATAAGGAAATGAAGAACTCTGCTATATAGGTATGAACCCAGCCTATGACAACACTGTCTATAGGAGAAACTGCAACATATAAAATGAAAATAAAATGATATAGAAATATTGGAAAAATAGAGGTGGGGTAGCAAGCTCTCAGCCCCTGAAAATAACAATACAACAATCCTTAGAAGGATTGGCTGCAATACATGTACAAATGGAAAATTTGTAGAAATGCCAAAGTTGTTGGGCAGCAGCTGCAACTCAGAAAATAGAAGGAGATGGCTGAAGATGATGATCAATATAAAATGAACCTCCTCCAATAGATCTGTCAAGTGATAGGATGATCCTAACACTGAATCCCTCCCTCAAAGGACACATCCATCCAATGTGTCTTTCTCCCAAGCATTCTCCTCATAAAGACAGAAACAATAGAACCATAGGGAGAAAAAATGAGAATCATGCTTGCTTCCATGTGTAACAAGTGAGAAGGACAATGGTCCCTCAACTATAATAGAGACTGAAAAAAAGTGTGGTTTCTCAACCACTTTCCTGCTGCTCCAATATCCTCATAAGTATGGAGGAAGTGAATGATGTAAGGTGTACAATGAGCATGTCCTCCATAACATGCCTCTTCCACAAGTCCTCCTAGGGAATGGCCATCAATCATGCTTATGGCCTCAAGTAGACCATCAAGCCTAAAATAAATAATGCTCCTCCTTGGAGCAACATCCTGCACATATATGGTTAAGGGACATGTTAGTGTCGGTATATTCATCCCTCTGTCATTGATCAAAATTCTCTTGTTGCATTTCATTTTAGGTTTCCCACTCCGTCCATGTCAATTTCATTCTATTAGGAGCATGGATCATCTGACGGTAGTGGCTTTTTCTAAGATTTTTCCCTCATGTCCTTTACCTGCTGGCCCATTCCTTTTCATTGAGATAATTTGCAGTCAATGTTTGTCTCATGGTTTGCAGGAGTAATTTTTTTGAAGAGGCCAGTCCCATTAGGTCTAGGGTTTCATTAATAAGGTCTTCAAAATCCCCAATAATGGTTAGCAATCACATGAGGAGTTTAAAATAAGGTTCCAGTACTAAGAACTTCTTCATCATATGCTTAATAATGTATTTTTCTTCAAAAACTTTGTTTTGAATAAAAATAGAGTATTTCATATTTATGTATAAATGTAATGTAATTTTAAGTTTTCTCAGTTGTAATAATATTTTCACTGGCAACCCTAGTCGCCTTTTTCAAGCTCTAGCCATCCATTCCCTGTAAGAACAAACAGAAAGGACATCATTCAGTCAAAAAGCCAAAATGAAGCAAAACATAGTTTTTTAAAAAGTGTCAAAGTCTGAATCATTGAAAAATGGGTTTTTTTGAAAAGAAGAATAAAAATTCTTGGCATATAAAACATTTTCATCTATTATAAACTCATTTGTATGCTAAGAGAATAGGAGTGAACCAAGGAGAATTCGTGAAGAGCAAAAGAAGCAGTTTTAAGGCAATTTGTGCAAATTTCTCCTATGCGACGCATTGGATGTGTGTCGCAACACATTGGGTCGACCCCCACTGTGTTAAGAATACATGGGCATGGCGCATAGGAGTTACGAGGTGCATTGGGTTTGTTTCGCGACGCGTAGGGACGGAAAACAAATTCATTACTATTCCTCTCACAATTTCAAATCGGCTCGGTTCCTTTTTGTCCAAGTAAGTCAAGCAACCTCTCCATTTCCAATGAACATTTATTTTGTGTTGTTTATGAGGATTTAAAAAAAAATTCAAACCCTATTATCTTGCTCAAAGGATTGTTTCCTTAGGATTTAGAAATTATTTTTGTGCCTATCACTCCTAATTCCCCACCTTGTATTCCCTCATCACTGTTATTCTTGTTCCATTTCCCTATTCCCTCATATTCCTAAGTCACTTATTTCCTATCCCATTCCCATTATCCCACATCCCAATTATAAACTTCCCAAACCCCAATGCTATCCCAAAAAACCTAGTGACTGTCCCTAAACTCTTTAGTTGGAAAATTCCAGTTGGCAATATTCCATCATTTCCCCTACCCTCTCCCTCCATAGTCCCTCACTTATTATCACATATTTGGCAACAAAACCAAAGACACCAAGCTCCTCATATTCATCCAAGACAACATATACTTGGAAATCATGGAGACAAATACCTCTTATGACCAAGAAAGTGACTCCACAACTGAATTGCATGCACCTAGGAGACCTTATAAGAGAGGTAGACATGTGAGGGAGGAACCTACTTCATTGGATGAGCTACAGGCTTGTTCTTTAGCTATTTCATGTTTCCAACAGAAGTCATGTTATCAATTTTGTGAAATGTTTGCTAGAGTTCACCACCATCAAGAGCTGGCTAGATTGTTTGTGTTGCATTTCTGTAATGGCCAAGTCACCCTTGCAGGTGTGACATTCACTTTAACACCTGAGTCTATCTCTCTAGCAACTGGAATTCCAAATGTTGGAGAATAATGGAACAAAATATAGCAGGTGGACAGGGAATACTATGAGCCATATATCAAGCCTAGTTTTGTGAGACAGCTTAGCAGATTTTTTCCCTTTCGGTTCTTGAAAGATTCATATGCTCCTTTGATGAAGCTCATTATCAAATATTTCAGTTGTGAGGGCCGTTTTTCACGTCTCTATGCCTATCATATCAGGTTGCTAATGCATTTTACCAGGGTGAGGATGATGAACCTCCCTTATTTCATGTGCAAGAATATTGAGAAGATGACCACTCTCGTGCAAAGGAAAACTCCTGAGCAGCAGTATAGCAGTATCTATCACTTTGCACTCATCAAAATTGTGGTTATGCATCAGCTCGGCTTGCAGGATATTTCATGGGAGGATTTCATTTCTAATCATTTCTTCACAGCTTCTCAGGTACCTTTAGAGGTTTTTCATGAGGCGGGTGAACCTTCATATCAGCATGAAGGTCGTGAGACACAGACCACTAGTGTGTCGGTGTTTTTCACTTATCATAGGGGCACTAAAGGGTTGTTTGCAGCAGCCAAGTGAGTATTATCTCCACCCGGGGTGGAAGGGGTCTCACTTCCTTCATCAAAAATACAGGTATAGGACAAGGGTAAGAGGCCAATGCATGATGAGGGGCCTTCAGGTGAGCATGAGACAGATTTCATCCTCATTCAGGATGATGGCACTGATTTGGGCCCACAAAGCTCAAAGTTCAGGGAGGTAGCAGAAGGCGGAGATAAGTACTTTGACTCTTAAACTAGAAAGAGCCCAGTGGATTATCAAATACCTTGAGTAGAGAAACAAACAGCTTGAAGATCAGAAAACTATCATAGAGTTGCAAAACATATGTGAGAACTGACAAGTCTCCAAATAGATCCAAACCGAGATGACACCAATTGAGCAAGAGATTGAGGCTGATCGCGAAAAGTGGCTTGAAAGGGTAAACAGTCATTTGGAAAAGATGTTGGAGAAGGCCAACAAGGAAAATAACATTTTAAGGCACATGGCGGATCATTATTGGGTGAGAAATCATGTTTGCAAGGCACGAATCAAGATCCTGAAGACTAAGTTGAAGAGGGCATTAAAGTGTCGGAAAAGGTAAGATAGAATTCAAATTTTGGCCAAGGCTTCCTTGGCCCAACATAGTACATGATGGAGGACACTCAGCTCAAATTCCAAGAAATTTGGGACACATTTTGCAAATTTTGTTTTTTTTGGCCTAAACACAAATTTTTCAGCTTTACGCGTCGCGCCACTTGCTGCGTGCTTATGATTGGGAGCGCCTCTTGGATAAAATTTTATATTTTTGGATTTTTAATGAAACTTAATGCATGCCTACCTATGGCCAAAAGATTTTGACAGGTTTTCGGATTCCAGAAGGGTCAAAAACACCCTAAAAATGACCTTTCTGCCCCTTTTTGGACACATAGGAAGCAGTTTTAGGAGAAGTCATTTTTGGAGGGGAAAATGGAAGCCAAATTCTGAAATTCCACTTTTTCTGGAATGTAGACAGGTAGATCATTCCAAAAAGCCCACTTGGAGAACATTTGGATCATGGGAAGGCCTCCAAAATCAGTTTCAAACTAGCGTGACGCATAGAGAAATCAGGCGCAGTGCATTGGGGTTTTTTGCTCATTTTTGACTCAGTAACTCTGTTTTTCACCTAGTTTTTGACATTTTGACTTTATTGCTTCGAAATGATAAAATAATGATGTAATTTGATGTACCTTGATGGATCTTGATGTAATTTTGTTAAATTTTTACTCATGTCCAGGTATATTCATCCATCAAAAGGTGAATTGCAACTGAATGAATTAGTTTCCTATCTTATAGAGGCAAGCTGTTCCACTGCCTATTTTCTAGTTCTTAGTTTAGATATTGTTGAAACAACTCCTAAAATTGTGAGCTTGACCTCTAGAAGCTAGGATGAGTGGTTTTTTGTCTATATATTGTGGTTTTTCAGTAATTAGCATGGTTGGACATTTGGGATTGCTTTGAGCATCATTGTACATTGCTTCTGAGTTTGGCAAAGGAATAGACAAGGGTTTGCAGCACTCTATGGGATTCTTGTGGTACTTTGCTTTGATAATTTGTTTCTCTCTGTATATGTAAGTCTACTGATTTTTTTGGTATACTATTTTCCCTCTTATTTCTTCTTAAGTTAAACAAATAAAGATAAAGCTAGAATCCATTAAAATTTGTAGTTCTCTACCTAGAATTTGTTTAATTTTCCATGTTTTCAACTGTTTGAAGAGGATCCTTGAAGACTTCTTGACCTCTTTGATTCCACACCTATCTAATCTCTCCATTTCATTAAAAATTTAAGTATCAAATCAATTTCCTACCTTGCCCCATTCAGATCTCTGCAAGACTGAGCCTCATTCCCCAGACCCAAAATTTGCTTTCCATTTGATCCAACAAAACACCTTTAAAATCAACCAAACTCATTTATTCATATACCTAGCCTAAAATCAGTCTTTATTCAAGTCATCTCAAGCCTCACTAATCATTTTTTGTGGAGATTTACCAGGAGAGAGCCCTCTCCCGATTTGGTAGGGCTAGCTACCAAATTAAGTGTGGTTTGATGTTACCCTAGACTCTGCCTTTTTTAGCCTGAGGGAGATTTAGGAAATAAAAGGACATACAACATATAAATATTCATGAAAACAATCATCACCCATACCATATGTGTTTCTCATACAAGTGGAGTGGCTCATAAATGAGTCTCCTCTCATCTCCAAAGAGAAAAGAGGTGGTTGTGCTAACTCCCCCGAAGAGTCATGTCTCTTCTCCATCTTCATCTGGTCCATGCATCTCCTCATATGCTGATATATCTACTCCCCAAATCCCATCCAAAAATACCCCTCCATGATGGTGTGTTATGTTCTCATAGAACAAATGGGGCTGAAAAGGAAATCCTCATGCTCCAGATGTGGTAACTTCTCCTTGATCTTGGAAGCTCTAGGAAAGAAGATCCTACCATGATAAAAGATGACCCAATCTCTAACTAAATATCCCTCCTCATGCAACTGGTCATCCAAGATCATGTAATTGAAAATATCCTTGGAATACTCCACCAACAGCTGGGAGTTCCAATAGGGATCTATCCTCCATAGTGACAGCGTTGATGATCTCCCATGAAGAACACCTATCATATGGTCATCCTCTTCTCTAAAATTTCCCATTCCAAAGATGCAAGTTGGAAGGCTGCTATCCTTCCCCTGCTGCTTCCGTCATAGTGTAGAATCTGAAATGGAAGTGGGTACTGATGATGTTGAGAGAATTCTCTCTCTCTCCTTGAGTCTAACCAAGCCTCCAAGCACTATATCAAGCTCTCCAAAGGTTCCCACTCATCTAAAATCAATGAATGGTGCCGCAACATGTGAAGCATCCATCCTCCTCTGCTGATCCAGTGGTCTCCCAGGAAAAATGTCTCCATGCAACGAGACATCCTCAACAAGAGATGACTGAATATATGAATGGAGAGAACTCTCCATGCTTCTACTGTGCAATCCAATCACCTTCTTAGGTGCATCAAACTCCAATAATGAATAGGGATGTGTACTCCTCATCTCATGATGTTGGGTCTCCTCCATACCTCCTTGTGTCTCCATGGTTCCACACCTCCTCAAAAATGGCACATGTAGATCATGAGTTGTGCCTTGATCTCCACATATGAGATCCTGGGGACTCCCTTGCAAAGATGCAAGCATCCCTCTATTTGGAGCAAGAGCTCATCCTTCCTTTGCATGAGGCACTAGATAATCTCTAGACATGACAGTGTTGTTGCCCTCAATCTCTGCAACATGAATGGGAAACCCTCTAATGATTGGATCCCTTTTTGAAAAAGAGATCTCCATGTTCCCTAGTTCAAAGGTGTGAGATGGAAGTTTCTCTTCTGGCAAAGTATGGTGCAAGTTTTCAGCCTTCTCCCTAGTTTTCTGAAATGGTACTGCTTTCTCATGCAAGGGTTTTTCTTGAGTTTTCTTGTTTATTTCCACCATGTGTGTCTCATGAATCCTCCTATAAAATATTTCTACTAATGCCTCAGTGAAACTAGCATAGGATGTAATTTTTACATTTCTTAATGAAAAGGATTCAAAGATCCACCAGGCATAAGCCTTACCTCTCAAATGCAGCACTGCAACTTTGATGGCTTCATCTTCAAGAATGTGGTGGTGCTGCAAGAAGGTCTCTAACTCCTCCACCCAAGCTTTGGCTGAACATGTAGGTGAACCTTCAAAGGTAGATAGAATGAATCTATCCTGCTGCTCTCTTCCTTTCACCTTCATCTTGTAAAACTCTGAAAAACTGAGATGATCTCGAAATTTCCGAGTTTGATACTCATACTCCTTCAGTAAATTAATAAGGGTTTCCCTCCTAGCAACCTCTTCTTATCTTTCCATCTCTCTCCCAGCAATCTTGGGCATGTGACTGCGCTGTGTATTAGGATGTGCATCTCCTTGCTCACACTCCTCATATGTCAATCTAGAGTTTGCTTTTGATTCAAAGTCTTTTGGAGATTCTTCATACATCTCCCTGTGAATCTTCTTGAAGTATTCATGAATAATATGTACAGATTTAGGAGGAATATTTCTAAGCTTATCCCCTTTTCCTTCTCCAAAATATGGAGTCATTTTCCTACTTATTTCTTTGTCTCCTCTTTGAGGGTAGGAAGTGCAGGGGCCTTCCCCTTCTATTTGATTATCCTCCTTGAGGAGGTTCTTCATGGATCTAAAATATGATGAGATAAAACTCATACTCTTCAATATTTTGATCTTCTTGGTCTGAGACTCATAGGCTGAGCCAAGAAAGTTTCTCTGATACCACTTTAATATCCCCAAAATCGGAACATCTAGAAAGGCATGACTAGAAAATGCATTTTCCAATAATGGCTACTACAGGAATGGAAACCATGACCTGGACCCCTTATAAAAATGTGTCTAAGTGCTGAATCCAGGAGGAGGCTCCAAAGAAATCCTTCTAGGTAGGTTAAACAGATCCCCCATACCTAGTTGTCCTCAGAAAATGCTCGTTGAGGGACTGCAGCAAATGTAAGCACATGTAATGGAATAACAACATTATTTTATAGCCATGAACACATGAAGATATGAATAGCCAAAAAAATTATCATATAGTAGCAAAAGAGTACAATTCCTTGAGGAAACAATCACTCAAGCAATACAATGTAAGCCTCAGCAACACATGTACAAGTAAATGAAGAACTCTTATATATAGGTATGAACCCAAACTATGAAAGCACTGTCTATAGGAGACACTGCAACATATAAAATTAAAATAAAATGATATAGTGATATCAGCTCAAGAAAGGAGGGGGAGAAAGCTCTCAACCCCTAAAATAACAATACAACAATCCTTAGAAGGATTGGCTACAATACATGTTGGGCAGAGTTGTTGGGCAGTAGCTGCAACTTAGAAAATAGAAGGAGATGGCTGAAGATGATGATAAATCTGAAATGAACCTCCTCCAATAGATCTATCAAGTGATAGGCTGATCCTAACACTGAAGATCTTGCCATCCAAAATGGTGGTGCAAACCCCCACTGCAGATACTCACTAGAATAACGCATTCTAGAGAAGCGACTGCGTTGTCTATGATGGGAGATGCTTGGCCTGATGCAAAGATATGAAAATAATCTCTTAAATCCCCTTTCACTAACCTCCCAGAGGAATAGGATCTCCCTCCTATGAAAGATGAGGTAAGGAAATGGTGTTGTGGAACCCTCCACTACAACACCCAACAACACTATGTTATACTTCAGAAGAAATAATGCAGTGATTGAAGAAGTGGCTTTGAACTTGAGCCAAGATGTGGATAAAATGAAGTGAAATCCTTTAAGAGGCCTCTCAAGAAGGAGAGGAAATCCTAAACAGGAATCCCTCGTGCTAAGCAGCACTGTTACTCAGCTGAACAACCGAGGAATGCAAATAGTCTTCAGACAAAAATCAATATGCTCAAAGATGTCCCACTATGGTTGCCTCTTCCTCCTTTTATGAAAGTGAATGCCTCTTTTCCCTAGACCCCACACATTAGGGTTTCTTCCACAAAGAATCTTTCTCCCTCTCAAACTGCGTTGTCTTCCCAAGCAAGCTACACCTCTTAAGCAGCGTTGTTGACTTGGTAAAACTTGACCTTGTCCTCATGCATTTGCCCCTTTTCACATTGGAAGGTGTAAAATAAAGCTCATGCATTGATCCCTTTCACACTATGAGGAATTTATTCCTACTTATGTGTCTCTTTACCCATTTTATTCACCTCCTAGATGATATAAGCAAAAATTAATATTCCAATTTGTTGCATGAAAATTTAGGAATATTACAGGCGAGTAGTGCTAGAATCTAGTGGTTTTGATTGTGTGAACTAGATTGAAGTGGTGGTGAAATATAAATTTAAGCAAGGGATGTCCACATTGCCACCTCAATTTGCATTGAGAATAGCACTAGGCATATCACTGGGAATAAAATGAGAAATTGTTTCATCCATTCTTGCTTCCCTTGTACGTCTATTTGTACTTCTATTTTTCCTCCCAATTGTTCTTCTTCTTTGTGTTCTATCGTGGCATCAAAAATGACTTCTTTTTTGGCTTCCTCAGTAATGCCAATCTATGATTCCACCATAACACCAACTATTCCTTGCAATATGGCACTGCCTATTGCATCGAGATTTACTTCCATTATCGGATGTTATTTAGATTCTAATATGGCTTCTACTATAGTGTATTTTGTTTCTTTGATTATTTCTTCTTGGTTTGCTACCTAAATGGATTATTTGTTCGCTTATTGGGGAACACCAAGTTTTTCTTATAATACTACTTATGTTATTACTTCTTTGTTTTCTTTCTTGAATTACTTCATATTTTTCTTCTTCCGTAATGCCAAGTTTTTCTTCCATAATTGCTTATTTTTTTGGATACCTAAATTTATTTTATTTCTTCTTCTTGAGTAATGCCTAGTTAGGTTGATAGTATTACTTACATTATTACTTCTTGGTTTGCTACCTAATTTTTAATTTTTTTTTCCTTAGATAACACCAACTTGTATTTCCAAGAATTCTTATGTTGTGCTCCTAGTTTGTATTAAATTGTTTCTTCATTTATTTCTTGCATAATTTCTTCTCTATTATCCTTATTGTTTTCTTCATCTTTATCACTTGGGTTTTATTATTTTTTAGAGTCAGCGTTTGCTTCATTTTATTTTTGTGATTTGCTTCTAAATTAGCCTCCAATCTTGATTCATGTTAAGAAACCAATTTTGCTTCCTATTTAGAATTAGTAATAGCTCCTATTATAGCCTTCAATTTAATGTGAAAATTTACTTCATTTTACAACCACTTTTTTCTTTCATTTTAACAACTCCTGATGCTTCCTTTATACCTTTCATTTGTTTATTTAATATTTTTTATTTCAATTAAATTAGGTAAGTATGTCATACCTCTTAAATAATATAATTATAGAGTAATTCATGTTTCATTTAAAATATTTTATAGCATAAAACTTATAAATAAATTTTAGGGAAATCGACATCCATACAAACTAATAATTTTTTTTTTTTTTTTTTTTTTAACTCCAACCAATATTTCATTATTACGAATAAAAAAAAATCATTTCATGACTAGCTACACATAATGCTAGCCCAGATTCAAATCATAGATATTTCTAGAGAAGTGTTATTTCAGGCTTCTTATAGTTATAAACCACACCAGAAGATTGGAATAAAATAACAAGGTAATTTTTTTGTTGAACTATAACCTGTATTTTTATATTATTAATAAACAAAATTGTTGGTCCATCATGAGCTACATATAATGTAGACCCAGATAATACATTTGCAAATGATATAAGTGAAAATTATACATGTCAAAATCATACAACTCAATCGTATTTCCGATGAAAATGATACATATGATAATAAACATGAAGAGAGGCATAATAATGATTTATAAATAATGATCCATGATGGAGTCCACATGATCAATGTAAGTGGTGACTACCAATAGTTTTCTCAACATAATCATCGTGTTTATAATGTTCATCAAAATCACGATAATCATCACTGTCATCATCGTTGTTGTCTGCCTCGGTGTCTTTTCCATCTACCTCATAACCTTTGTCTTGAATGTCTAAACTAAACCCAACATAATATATATTGATTTCTGAATCAACTTTATCTTCTATAAGACCATTTTTCTCCAACAAAAAAAAATGAAAAATTATTATTTGTTTCGTGCAATATTTAAATTTTTTTGTTACATTTCTAATATAACAACATATGAAATAGAACCATATCATATTCATCATATCAAAGTTCACATATATAAAATAATACAATTTCAATTAAGTTACAAATAATATATCATTGAAAATATCTAAAACATGACACAATTCTAATAAACATTAGAAAAAATTTGAACGACACCGTACCTTTCTGTTGACTAGCTTTTGTGTTTTGTAGTGAACTAGCCCTTTCTAGAAAGGAAGGACCCTAATTTTTAGTACGGATCACTGGTTAGGAAGGTACTGTAGCTATTTCATTGATTTCCTCCTAGTTATAATTCATGTGTGAATTTTATTGCTATTATTATTAGTCTTTTTGATGCTTTAAAGATTGAAAAATCCAACCTTTCTATTATGTAATAAAATAGGTCCTAGATCGAGCCTTTTGTTAGTGCGACAATTATTTAATTCCTAGTACAGTTTGATTGTGTGTTCATGTCATTTGAATGTGTGTTTCAATATTTTTTTAGAGAATGGTTTCTATGAGTGCTCTTCTTTTCTAAAAAAATATGACAATGTCACATTTTTCTTTTATTCTACATTGTGTGTTTATTTATTAAGAGTGTGAACAAGGTTTGAGAGTGTAACAACTAGTGTTGAGTTGATGAGAGTGTTATTACAACAATTTAGTTTGAGATTCATTGAGAACTAGTCGTCATTTCCCCTTTAATATATTTTTCATAACACCCTTTCAATAAAAAAACTTACCATGATTGAAAATTAATGTGAAGATTTGGAACTATTTCTCTCAATTGGAAGGAAAACTGTTGTGCCCAATAATAAGCTGAAGACAAATATATGCACAACTTTCACATAATGCAAGTGCAAGAAAAACTTGGAGATTTGTATGAAATATGAAGAAATATTATATAAGGGTCAAAGTAAACATATAATAATTCAAAAGTGTGTAAAATAATTAAATAAATAGTGCATGCTTATAATCTATTAGTGATCCAGGTTCGTCAACTACCGGATTTACCCATGATATTTTAATTCTCTTATGTGGTTATCATTGCACTGAAAATATCATTAAAAGAAAACATATGCATTCTTATGTAAGAGGAAACATGACGATAATCAGAAACACAAGAACACTAGACATTTGATGACGGAGTTCACCCAGTGTGGGCTATGTCTTTGGGCCCGGTGTCATGATAGTGTATGTCACTTAATATAATGTTGTAAGATATTATGATTTAGATGGACAACTCTTTTTTATAGCAAGGACATACGCCCTCAAACATCATTGGCTCTGTCTCTCCATGAGACATTCTACTTATAGGAATTCTCACTAAATAAGGTGCTCTCTCAACGTGACAAACTAACAAGATCTCACACAATGTGGCAATGAGTATCCCTTAAACATAGCTACATAGGGATCTGAAAAACCATACATATAAATACAAGCTAAATACATCTCTCATAATGTGGAAATAATGATCTTGCAACATAACATCAAGCAGGGATCTCAAGACACAATACATCATCTCAGAAATTATGGAAGTAAACAGGACATGACTACTTCAGGTACCTTCACTTCTAAACTTGGCCAAAAATAGAATGCTTAGCTACAAAAAAAATTTGTGCCACTAAATTTTTGGCGTCAAGTGGTGTAAAATTGACTATCCATTCGTTGAATTATGACACCGTCAAAATTTGGGCATAAAGGAATCTTTTAGATTCCCCCGTGATTCTCCAAGGTGCTACTCCAAGGGTTGAATGGAAATCCGCTTCTCAAATGGTGAATTTGATGTCACCATTGTATTCCCTATGAAATTTAATGAAATTTGACTATAAATTTGATACCATTCTGATAAAATGAATTTTTACCGTCTTGGGAAAATTCTTTAGTTCATGGTTCCAACATTGCATCTGGACAAGGTTCTTCCTAGGTCATGGTTTCGTACTTATTCTACTCCACCTTTTTCTGCTATTTTCCTCCCTCTTCATTGTTGAATGAGTGCCTCTTATGTAAGTATATATGTGGGCGTATTGTACAATGTCAAGGTGTTGGGCGCATTGGTAAATAGGGAAATTAGTTAACAAGGGCTGAGGGGATAAAATCATGCCCCCTCCAAAAGTTGTCACACAAATATATATTTTGTTGAAACAATTAATTTTTTATAGTGCAATCAACCTATTAATGGCAGATGTTTAATCGTTTGTGGTTGGTTGTGAATTTTTAATGGTTGTGGGTTGTTTAATATGGTTTGTATAACAAACATACAACCCATTTTCATACGTTGCTTTAAATGTTTTAAAGAAACCAACCATACATGTATTTGTTGAAATTAAACCATACTCTTTTTGTTTAACATATTCATTGAAATGATTATGAACATGTTTTATATGGTTTTGTTTTATTTGAAATATTTTGATTTCTTTTTTGTTATTATATAGTTATATTAATAACTATATATACTAAATGATTTTGGTTTTGTTTGTGACATACTTTAATATATATTTTTAGCTTTTATGAAGGGTAAGGATCCAATGACTAGTGGAAAATTTTCAATAGATGATAGGCCATGTGTCGAATTCCATGTAATCCGTGGGTCCCACCTACTCACTAGGATGCCATATGGCACACTTTGGGACCCACTTCTCCCTTGTCTTGTGAAACTTTAAAGAGCCATAACTCTCTCATATGAGCTTGGATTTGAGTGTCGTTCACACCGTTGAAATCAGGATGACGAGGAATATGATCTTGTCATGGTTTGAGAGTGTTCTGGACACTTTGGATTTTGACCATTTATGAGCTCTATGGGTCTTACACATGTGTTTGGAGCCACCTAGACCATTCCTCCTGACTTAAGAGATTTTGATCCTCCAAAAGAATGAACATAATTTGCAACTGTTGTGTACGTTGTCTGCACCACAAGTGTCGTGACATGTCACCCTTCCTTCTCCTTCACCTTTTTCATTCAGAGCCATAAGAAATGAACTGACACATGCATCCTCTGAAAACATGTAGTACAATATTTTTCAAAGTATATGCCTAATTAAGTGACCAACCTATGACCCAAGAATTCCCCACACTTTCCTCTAGTTTATAGCCGTACTCTATGGTCAAGTTTACATCAGATGGAAAAAATACCTCATATATCAATACAATGCCAAAAAATCATTGTTTCTTCAATGAGTGATGGAAAACACATAATCACTTTTACATTTTAAGTCACAACACATGATTTACAAAAATTAGGCCATGACACATTACCACACCTAGAAAAACCATCTCTCACTTATCAAAGTGAATTTTTCATCTCTCTGTGGCACATTCGCTTGTCAAACCATTGTTTCAACGAGTTCTTGCACTTACACATTTTCCTTTAGGAACTGCTCTGGATGGAGCCTCGAACACTTGGATCTTTTATGGCCACTTTTATTACAATGGCTGCAATGAGTCTTCCTCCTCTAGACTTGCATAACATTCTTATTTTCCTACTGTAGAGAAGGCATTTAATGCATCATCCTATTTTATGTTGCCATTATCTTCTAGAACTCAGCAACTACATGGTTATGTAATCAACAAAACCTACATTTTTTTTGATGCGATCATTTACATTCATTGTTAGTGAAATTCTTGTAATCAAAATGAACACTAGAATTTTGAGAGTTTTTATACCTTTCTTGGTGGTCTCTGGCATAATTATGGTGATGAGAACTTACCTCAGCTCTTCCTCTGCAATATGCGCTATAATAGGATGATGGTGAAGTTTTTTATTCAATTTATTTCCATGACAGTTTCAACCATGTCTTGGAAGATTCTCACAACTTTGAGAATTCTCGTTGTGTACCCAAAACTTGTGAATCGAGGCCTCTGCATGACCTCCAATGGTTGAATCATGCCTTGGCCATTAATTCCAAATCCTCCTCCTTTGTACCCAATCTCAGGAAGGAGTCTCATGCTAGTTCATGTAATGGGTATCTCCATATTTCCAATAGAAATAAAGCCATGTGAATATTAGAATGAAGAAAAATAAACATTTTTTATCTTGTATGTCGATTCATAAATAAGTGACGAAGGCTTCTCTAAGCCTTTGTTGCGCTTCAATTTTTCCAAGCCCTCTTCCACGAATCACAACTGAAGCTACACTCTCTGATTCTCAAATTTCTCTTCTCGTAGAAAAATCCTCAATTCAACGTTCTTTGCTTGAAGGTTCTGTTTGATCTCCTCATGAAAATGATGAGAATATAATGAAGAAGATGAATTCTCACTTGAAGATGTGGATGAAGCGTTGTTTTATGCTTCTTCTTTCTCCCATATCTCATAAGAATCATACATCATGACCATCATTTTGGACATCCTGAGCATGGATTCATAAATTTCTTTGTCACCCTCCATTTCTACATGTTCAATCATTGTTCATGATCATGATTCACATCAGTGAGAATACTACTTTGGTATCATCTTGATGTGAGTCCGTTAGCTATTGGATTTACCATGATATTTTACTTATATGATGTGGTTATAATTGAATTTAAAATATCATTAAAAGAACACATATTCATTCTTATGAACAAGGAAACATGGTGATAACCATCAACACAAGAACACGAGACATTTGATAATGGATTTCACCTAGTGTGGGCTATGTATCCGGGCCCGGTGACAAGATAGTGTAGGTTACTTCATATAATGTTGTAATAGATGGTGATGTACATTGAAAACACTTTTTCATAGCAAGGAAATATTCCCTCAAACATTAGTGTCTTTTTCTCTCTACGAGACATTCCACTTACAGGAATTCTCACTCAAGAAGGATTTCACTCAACATGAAAAACTAACAAGATCTCAGACAATGTGGCAATGAGTATCACTTAAATACAAATACATATGGATATCAAAAACCATACACATAAATACAATATAAATACATCTCACATAATGTGGCAATAATGATCCTGCAACATAACATCAAGCAGGGATCTCAAAACACAATACATCATCTCAACAATTATGGAAGTAAACGGGACATGACTACTTCATATACCTTCACTTCTAAAGTTGGCCTAAAATTATAATGCTCAGCTTCAAAAATATGTTGCACCTATGAATTTATAGCATCGAGTGGTGTAAAATCTACTGTCCATTCATCGAATTTTGACACACTCAAAATCTTGGCCTAAAGGAATCTTTTAGATTCCCCCATGATTTTCCAAATATGTTGCTCCAAGGGTTGACTAGAAATATGCTACTAAAATCGAGAGTTTGATGTTGCCATTGTGTTCCCTGTGAAATTTCTTGAAATTTGATTATATATTTGATACCATTCTGATAAAATGAAATTTTACCTCCTTGGGAAAATTCTTGAGTTCGTGGTTCCACCCTTGCATCTAGGCAAGGTTCTGCCTAGGTCATGGTTTCTCTTTGGCCTTTGTGTTGTAGTTCCACACTTCTTCTGCTCCACATTTTTTCTCTGTTCTCCTCCCTCTTCATTGTCGAATGAGTGGCTCTTACGTAAGTTTGTGGGCGGGTTTTGCAATGTCAAGTTGTTGGGCTCATTGGTAAATAGGGAAATTACTTAACAAGGGGTTAAGGGATCAAATCTCACCCCCTCCCAAAATTTCCACACAAAATATATTTTTTTGAACCATTTAATTTGTTATGATGCGGTCAACCTTTTAATGGCAGATTCTTAATCGCTTGCGGTTGGATATCAATTTTTAATGGTTGTGGATTGTTTTATATGGTTTGTATAACAAACATACAACCCATTTTCATACATTTGTTTAAATCTTTGAAACAAACCAACCATATATGTACTCGTAGAAATTCAACCAAAATCTTGTTGTTTAACATATTCATTGAAAGAATTATGAACATGTTTTATATGGTTTTGTTTTATATAAAATGTTTTTATTTCTTTTATGTTTTTATATAGCTATATTAATAACTATATATATTAAATGATTTTTGTATTATTTATGAGATATTTTAATATATATGTTTGTCTTTTATGCAAGTTGAGGATCCAATAACTAGGGGGCAAATGTCAATAGCTGATAGGCCATGTGTCTACTACCATTAAATCCGTGGGTCCCACCTCCTCGCTAGGATGCCATGTGGGACATTGTGGGCACCACTTCTCCCTTGTCTTGTCAAAATTTAAAGAGCCATATCTCTCTCATAAAAGCTTGAATTTGAGTGTCATTCACACCATTGGAATCAAGGTGACGAGAAATACGATCTCGTCCTAGTTTGAGAGCGTTCTGACCACTTTGAATTTTGACCATTTTTTAGCCCTCTCGGACTTCTGCATGTGTCTGGAGCCACCTAGAGCAACTATATTGGCAAATAAATGAAGTTTTGGCATGCATTTTAATGAACAAACATAACTCAAGCTTGTTTCAAAAAAATACATACAAAACCCTCATTGCAAGGAAAAATTTAATGATTCAACTTGGAGAGTATTTTTTAACTCATAATTAACATCACTTTTTCACATAGAATTTTTTTTGTGAAAAAATATGCCAAATTGGATCGATTTTGTATGGTTAAATTCAAGTTTTTTGCTCTTCAAATAAAATAAAACCAAGACTTGTTCTTAATTTACAGTGTGATAATGATCATTTCTAACCTAAATATAAGAACATTTTCTGCAACATATCATAGTTTTTTTCATAAAGAAAATTTCATACAATGAAATCCAATCCTGTCGGAATGGAAATTGATCATATTTAGCAATGATCACAGTTGGAACAAATAGGCACTTCCAGGAAAAACCAATTACACTCTTGTTAATGAAATTTGAAATGGGACATGATTGGATAATTCCTAACATTAGGATATAATCTTGCATCATGTTTGACAAATATCCTACATAATAATGTTTCCCACTTATACACAACTTTATGTTAGGTCCCTATATTACTATTGTAGTCCATTATTGTTGTTAGTGTAGCCCCCTTATTGTTATTGTTGTACCCATGTAGTCCCCATATTGTTATTATTGTACCCCATAAAATCCCACTATTGTTGTTTTTGTGCCCTTATATTATTATCGTTAGGTCAACTAGGGTTATATTGTGACCCCATGGACTCCTATATATAGAAAGGAGGTTTTTCCATTTGTACCTTCTAAGAATTTTTCATTTCTGTAATTTAAAGGAGATTATTCTGCTCTAAGTGGATGATTTCTAAGTCGTTATCACTATTTTCTTCTATTTTCTAAGATGGTTTCATCACATTTGGTATCAACGCTTTGGATTCTATGGTTTCGGTACTTCAAGTAGGTCATTGTGGAATTTTCACTATAACATTATTTCCACGAAGGCTCAAAAGCTAAAAAAAACCCATTTGTGAAGGAATCCCGAGGATTTTCATGTACTAATTTCAGATCGTGCTTCACAATATTTTCGGAGATATGATTTGTGGAAGTTAGGGTTTTTCTCGGCTACTAAATGTCATCTCAAAGAGGTGGCCATGGGAAAATAATAATACCTCTCTCTCTGAGAAACAGATTGGAACTATGTAAAATGCGGCCAAAAACACATAAACTTTAGTTTCCTATGTACCAATTTAAGAGCCGAAGGAGGAAACAGTGACACATTGCGTGCCATACAAATTTTCTCTACTGAACTAGTCCATAATTAGGCCATTGTGGGAGATTGGGCATAGCTTTGACTTGAATAATCAAAATCAATTTAGACCTATGGAATTAGAAAGAGGATTAGAGGGATATGAAAGGACTGAAGATAAAATATTGGGGATTTGAAAGTACATAGATACATTAGTTTCAATATCGAGCTCCTCAAAATCTAGAAAAACTTGTGTGTTTTTTATTTTAAATTGCATAAATTGTCTTTGAAAAATTATTTTGAAAGTATTCCAATGGTATATTCAAGCATAGATATTAGTATTGGGTTATAAAATGGCCCCTAAAAATAATTCAACACACATTAAGCCCTCAGGAGGCTATACAATGACTCATGAAGAGGAATAATTTCAACATGATATATCAAAATTACAATACCAAGTGCAACAACTTTCTCCCTCACAAATAATAACAAAAAATGAAATGGAAGCCAAGATGGATGGTTTGAAGAAATGCATGTAAGCTAATATGGATGGTTTGAAGAAAGGCATGGAAGCTAAGATGGATTATTTGAAGAATGAAATTGAAGGTAAGATGGATGGCATGGAAGCTAAAATCGATGAAAAAATGAAAGGCAACATGGAAGACATGAAGAATGATCTAAAATCATACATGGAAGGTTTGAAGGAAGTTTTCGACAAATTTGATACAAGAAATTATTCCTAATGGAAAAAAGGTAGTAGAGGAAACTCATGATGAGATAAAAATAAATTTTAATCATGATTTCATAAAATGTAATGTTGGATTGAAGACCCACCATATTCCAAAGATCAATATGAGGAATTTTGATGGAAAGGATCCTGTAACATGGATACTACAGTGGAGCAATATTTTGATCTCCATAATGTGAAAAATGCATAAAAGGTACACATTTCAAATTTATATTTAGAACAAAATACATTTGTATGTATCGATGTCTTTGGTCTTCTAAAAAAATTGTCACTTGGTCAATTTTTATGAAGGAAATGATAGCACATTATGTGGATACAAATAGAAACACCTTCTTTAGCAAATTGATAAATCCCAAACAAAAGGGCTCAATGGTGGAGAACATTGACTTCAAAAAATTGAATATAAGGGTAAGTGATATTACAGAGGAACACATTATTGATGTCTTCATAGGTACTTTAAAGGATAACATCCAACTTGAGGTTTTCCTTTGGGAACCTGATTCATTGGAGAAGGCATTCAGGTTGGCAAGAAAATTTGAAAGTAAAATTATGGTGACAAGGAAGGCTACCACTCACATCTATAAAGATGGAAGTGTTTCTACTCCTAGACTTCCACAACCTACAAGGTTGACACCATAAAAAATGGAAGAAAAGAGAGAAAAAGGGCTTTGTTATAATTATGATAGCAAAAATAGTAAAGGTTATAAGTGTGTTGCGAATAAATTATTTTACATAGATTGTGAAGAGGAGGAGGAAATGAACAAGAAACTTCAAAAGAAGGGGATATACGCCAGGAACTAACCCTAAAGAAATAATAAATGAGTCCAACCATATCTTGTAATGCATTGGGAGGAATTACCACTCCTCAACCTCTCAATATAGAAGTACATATCAAGAAGAAAAACACAATAGTGTTGATTGATTGAGGTAGTACCCATAACTTTATTCATTGTAAGGTAGCCAAGGAATTAAATTGCTTCCTATACCCGGCACGAGACTTTCAAGTGATGGTTGCAAATTTAGGAACTATAAATTTCTTGGAAAGTTCCATAATATCAAGATAACCATGTGGAATATTGATTGAATATTCCAATGCTTTCAATTCCAATGGGAGGTTCTTATTTTGTACTAGGAGTGCAATGGTTACAATATTTGGGGACAATAGCTTTTAATTTTCTAGAAATTTTCTTGAAATTTTTTACGTAAGGAGAGAATGTTGAAGTACGGGGTATCATCGAGAAGCCGGGAAATATAAGAAGCTCTAATGTCATGACAAATATTTTGAAGAAAGAAAAAAGAGGAGTAATTTCACAATTATTCTCACTAGAAGTTCCAACATCAAAATCATATATTTCTCTAGATCTCCAAAAAGTATTGGACAATCATTCCAAGGTGTTTCAAACTCCCAAATAACTCCCACCTATTCGTTATCATGATCATGTTATTCATTTGATTCAAAGAAGTGTTCCTTGAATCAATGGGCCTTAAAATATATTTATGTCCAAAAGGATGAAATTGAATGTATGCTTGCAGAAATGTTAGAGGCTGGTATAATTCAACCTAGTCAAAGTTCTTTACTTTCTCTAGTAGTATTGTTGCACAAGAAGGATGGATGATGGTGCATGTGGCCAGATTATAGGGAGCTCAATAAGATTACTATTAAAGATAAATTTTCCATTGTTGTGATTGATTAATTATTGGATCAATTACATAGATCAATTTATTTTACCAAGTTGGATCTCCATTTAGGATATCATCAAATAGAATGAACACTGAATATATTACGAAAACAACATTTCGAACTCATGAGGGTCATTATGAATTTTTGGTCATGCCTTTTGGCCTTACCAATGAACCTTATGCATTTCAAGGGTTGATGAATTCCATTTCCAAAACCTTCCTTAGAAAATTTGTGTTAGTATTTTTTGATGATATACTAATATACAATAGGCCTTGGAAGGATCATGTTCAAAATGTTGACAGGGCACTCAAACTATTCTAGGAAAAACAATTATATGCAAAAAACTCCAATTTTTTCTTTGGAGTACAAGAGGTGGAATATCTAGGTCAAATTGTATCTCAGGAGGGTGTTAAGGTAGACCCTAACAAAATTAAATCCATTAAGGAATGGAAAGTCCCCACATCCATAAAGCAATTGTGAGAATTTTTTGGGTTAACAAGGTATTATCGCAAGTTTGCCCCATAATAGAAGCACCTCTAACAAAATTATTGAAGAAAGATGCATTTTCATGGACTCCTAAAGCAACTAAGGCCTTTGAGCATCTTAAAGTAGAAATGTACCAAGGACTGGTCTTTGCTAAGCCAGACTTCACAAAAACCTCTAATGCAGAATGTCATGCCTTAGGAAATAGAATTGGTGTTTGTTTAATGCGAGAAGGAAGACCCATTTCTTTATGGATACACCTCCTATAAAGTGTTTCCCACCCTTTTACTACCCTTTTACGATCCTTCGGATCTTGACTGTCTACCTTTCCTTGAATTTATACCTTTCCTTGACTATCTACCTTTCCTCATTAAACAAGGGTACTAAACCCTTTTAGGTTTACTTTTTATTTTGACTTCATCTTTTGACTTCATCATTGACCCTTCTTCGAGGGGCTAATTTTTTTTTTTATTTCATCTTTTATTCATTTTTCTTAATTTTCATCGTTTCTATGCCTTAAATGAATGCGAAGAGGCATTTTTTTCATTTTTTTTATACATATCTTTTTCTCTTCTTTCTTACAGTTGATTTTTTTTCACTTCTTTTCATATTTTTGCTTTTGACTTCATCATTAATATTTCTTCTTCATCCTATCATTTTTATTTTGTCTTTTATTCATTTTTCTTATTTTTTTTGTTTTATGAATGCTTAGAGGCATTTTATTTTCGAAAAAACCTTTAACTATCACAACCTTTAATTCTTGAATTTTGGTGTGATCACACTCAAGCGATGTTTTAGAGCCCCTTTTTGGGTGCTTGTGCACTTTTGGCCCCTTTTTATGAGAAGCAAAGTATTTACAGAAAGCTAATAATGAGAAGGAAATGTTGGAAATACTGCATGGACTTACGAAATGGTGACTTTACCTAATGGGGAGACACTTCAAGGTAAAAATTGACCATGATAGTCTTAAATAATTTTTCAAACAAACACTATCTTTAAAAGAGGAGAAAAAGTGCGTGACAAAGATGTTGGGTTATGAATTTTTAATCATATACTAAAGAGGGAAGATAAATGTTGTTAAAGATGCACTCTGAAGGAAGGATGAGGAGGTGGAATTATTTCTTTTTGCCATTTTGGTTATCCAAACAGATTGGATAACTGAAGCAAGCGAGGAATGGAAGAATGAAAAATAATTGTGTACACGCATTCAAAATTTGCAGCAAGATCCTAGTACATTTGATACATTTAGTTGGAAAAATGATATCTCATATATCTTTGTAAGAATTCCCAACTAAAAAAATTATGCTTTTAGAGTCACACACCTCTCCCTTAGGAGGACACTTAGGAATTTTAAAAACTTAGCACGGGGTGAAGAAATAATTTTTTCGGGGTGGCCTTAAATCTGATATTCAAACTTTTTTGGCACAATGTTTGGTCTACCAACAAAATAAGGTTGTGACAATTAAGAGCCTGGGTCTGCTACAACCTTTATCCATTCCAATTCAACGTTGGGAGGAGGTTTCAATGGATTTTATCATAGGTTTACCTAATTCTGAAGGAAAGAGTGTCATCATGGTGGTAGTTGATAGAATTACCAAGTATGGATAATTTTGTGCATTATCTCATCCATTTAAAGAAAGTACAGTTTATACTACATTTATGGAAACAATTCAAAATCTATATGGAAACATTGTAATTGGAACTAAGAGAAGGAGTGAAAAAGTGACACCAAACTGAAGCAGTATGTGTAGTATATCTAGGGGGTATAATATGGGGCACAGAGAGAGGTAATTAAGGGAATAATATGATGTAATATTGTAAGAATGGTAAATAAATGGGTCATAGTATATAAATAATGTTGTCAACCCATATTATGCATGGACCACAAGTATTTAGAGAATAAAGTGATAAGCTCATTCTATTGGATGTATGGTAATCAATGAACCATGGTATTCTATGTATGAAGCCTATATAGAGGCTAGAGAATCTACATTTAATTTCAATGATTATTTTATTTCAAAACATATGGCTTGTGGAGTGATATCCTTCCTTAATAAGTAGTTGTATGGTTTTACCCTACCTAAAGGGTTTTGATATTAATGAAGATATGAAGTTTTATATTATATTGTGTTATTTCTTGGGCATATTTCCATTTTAAAACATTTTCAGCTCAGATTCATTACATATAGGCTTCATACATACAATAACATGGGTCTCTAATTACCATACATCTAATACAATGGTCTTATAGTGTTATTATATAACTACTTATGGTCACATGCATAATGGTGGTTGATAACTTTATTTACTAACTATGCCCCACTTATTTACCATTAGTACATTATTACATCATATTATTCCCTTGGGTAACTCTCTATGTACCCCATATTATTCCCTTGGTCACCTCTCTATGTACCCCATATTATACCCCCTAGGTATACTACAAAGACAAAATCTCTCCATATCTTGTTTATTCATTTTAGAAATATTAATGGAAATTAGAAATTTCATGCCAATAAATAAATCAACTCAAGGCAAAGAGTCTGATACTTACACTCTCCATTTAGATATCTATATCATATTTTATAAGCAATCATCATTCCCAGTTTACATTTCTTGTGAGTGTGGGGTTCATGCCACTCAATTCAACAATTAATGGCTCTTTAAAAAACATGCATGTGCACACAAACAAATGCACTTTCAGATACCATGATCATATCAAATGTAACAATATTGTTATTGTATTGTATTCATTACCTCCATATATTATTGATCCATATTTTATCATTATATTTTTTTTCATCCATATTGATTCCTTCATAATATGAAAAGTGGAGGAATAAGCTCACCATATCATTTTTACCGGGGGGACCCAGACAATAATTTTAGGGGCTAATATTCGTATATGTGCTAATTTTCCATTTTTTTTTCCGAAAGAAATATTCGCCAATTTCCATTATTTTTAAAATTTATTCGCCCAAAATTTATAATATAAAATTATTTTACCCTAAAAAACGCCAAAATGTTATATATACTAATATAAAATAATTAGAAACTTGAATATTTTCACAAAAATAACATAAAAAAAAATTACAAATTACATATTGGGGACTAGTAAGGTTCACCAAGGTTTCTAAATTTTAAGATAAACTTCCATCCCGTAAAATTTTCCCTGGGTGTCTCGGTTTGGAAAATTAGGGTCTAAAACATTCCAAGGGAATTTTGAGGCATCAAACGATATTTTTTGGGGGTAAAATTTTGTTCCTTTAGAAAAACACCAACACCTATTTTACATATTCTACACATATATACATTTTCAACTATACATGGACCACCTGAATAATAATCCCAATGCAAAAGTTATTCCAACTGGATGTTGATCTTCCTTTTTTCACTAAACAAAATTAAGAGGATTTCATACAAACCCACATATTCATGGAGAAAGGGCTATCCATGTGCTTACGATGACAAAGAATCTATACGAAGCCTTATTGTAAGTTTGGTTAAGAGTTGAGGTATTCAAACCTACCTAGTAGGAGGCTATCTAGCTACGTTATTACCAAGCCACTAGTAAGTAAAGGGGATCAATTTCTTTTCGATTGGGCCACACTTATTTTTACTCAAAACCATTTTGTATTCAGAGAAAGAGAGAAAAGTTACCTCACATTCCTACTGGGTTTTCTCCCAAAAGGGTTTCTGAGGTTGTATTTTGTGTCAAATGATTTTTTGTGAGATATTATTTCAATTTTCTAATGTTGTTTATGTCAAATATGAATTTATTAGTAATATGAATATTTAGAAATATAACGAGAAATAAATCCTTGATAATGAAAATTTCATATTTTTAAATATACTTATATTAGATTTTTTTGGATGAACTATCGAGTAGAATACCCATGATATTTTATGTATCATATTGGTATCAGAGAATCATTCTTTAGGTATATTGTGAATATTAGTAGGGGCTCTAGATAAGCTAAGCCAAAATTCATAAAACCTTAATCATGGTTGAAGATTCTATGAATAGCCCTCTTAACCTTGCAGAGGAGAGGTTTTAATATTTGGAAGCATAATATGTATATATAAGTAATAATTGGAATACCCTGAAGTTATACCTAAGAAATAAGCCTAGGATACTCAGAGAATATAAGGGTCCTAATGTAGAGGAAAAATCAGAGGGTAAATCATAACATCGATATGATATAGAGAACCGACCGAATAAAGGAATAGAAAGAGATTAACCCAGTTCAAGTGTTATGAACCATTCACAGTCCTCATTAAAAATGGATGTGAAGGTAAATATCAAGCCATGTGAGGGAGATATCAATGCCCTGAACCTAGATCACTAGTTCTGATAATTATATGTGTATTTTATCGTCCACTATATTGAGGAAGAATAGAAAATTTCATTTGTTTGGATGAAAAAAGAGGGACATGTGTCGACTTGGTGGGAAAGCCACACTGAGACCTTTACGTCACAATTTTATAAAGTCACAATTTTACCTTGTTGAGTATGTAGAGGACTAGTTTATATGGTGGAACTACTTTCTAAAGAAGTGGTAGAACAGTGTATAGGATTACACCACATAATTTACAAATATGGCCATAATTATAGGTATCCCCTCAAATAACCCACATGTACTCCTAAACTATTAGGAGGGTCTACAAAACCATATACAAAATAAAGTGATTTTCTTCAAGGCCATATCGGTGAACAAGGCTTGGGTACATGCACAATACCTAGAGAAAATAGGCTTGGAGAAATGGAAATAAAATTTCTCAATTTAGAAGGGGAAAGAAGATGTTTGTATGGAGGGAAATAAGAAGTGCAAAGGGATGAAATATAAAAATATGACACCCACAATATACCAGTGTGGATATCCCAACAACCACTAAAACATCGACAATCATACATAGGAGAAGGGTTGGAAGTTGCATCTAGATCTTAACCCAAAAAGCAAAAGGAAATACAATTGGAAGAAAAACATGATGGACATTGATTTGCGCAACTAGGTTAAAATAATACAAGATCATTTGTATGTTAATGCATAAGGAGGTGAATTTGAGTATCCTCCAACAAAAATAGGACAGAGCGATGATTAAACTCTTTCACATAAAAATTCATCGTTGGTGAATCTCATTGCAACAAATTTATTCAATAAACTGAGATTGGAATTTTGTGATTATCCAGGACCATATCCATTGGGATGTGTAGATAAATATTGAAATTTTAGGGTAGAAACATAGTGTAAAAATAGATTTTTATCACCGTTGATTCTATTTATGAAGTATAACTAGATGTATTTCCCATTGATGTATATGGAGTGATGTTTGGAAGTACATAAATTTATATCCATAATGTAATATTCATTAAAATATACAAATAGTACTGAATCACCAAGCATTGAAAATCTGTCACCATCAATGCACACCAATGCAAGTCAAAAATTTCACTAATAAGTGCTAACCAAGTAATGAAATTCTTTTGTTCTTGCAAAAAGTATATTTTATTATTTTTAAGAGAAAATCAATTTATAAAAGACACCATTAGAGGCAAGGCATCCATGGAAAGGTGTACTAATATATAGAAATAAAAATTGGAAGAGTTTCTATAGGCATACATGGATGTGTTTAGGTAGGCTAAAGAGTTACCACCCAAGAGGGAAGTGGAGCACAAGATCCAGTTATTACCAAAATACCCATTCCCAAAAATTGGGTTGTATAGGTAGAATGTCATAGAAGTAAGTGAGGTGAAAAACAGTTTCAACAAATTCTTGAATAGGGTATGATTCAACTAAATAAATAACAGTGTGTCACCCATCATAATTGTACAAAATAAGGATGGGACATGGGGGGTGTGTATTTATTATAGGATGATGAATAGCATTACGGGAAATAAAAGGTAACCCCTTCCTAGGATAGATGATATGATTTTCCCAAGAAAATAATCTCGACTCTTTATCATATGAATTTTTTCAAGAAAATACATTTGATTATTATTTTTTCATGCACCATATCTAAATAGAATGAATTTCAAAGAGCATATTTACTTACCTTTTAATTCATTCTTATAATCCCTCCTTCCTCTCCCTTGGAATGATTCTACATGTATTTTGTCATATACTTACAATAAGTAAAACGAAGAAAATGCAATAGGTTTTCTAAATCCTAAAATCATTCCATAAATCACTCGTAAATCACTCCATAAATTAGTTTTTTCCTAAATCCACAAATCCATCCATAAATCATTCATAAATAACTCTGTTTGTGCTCAACCTAGTCTCCTAAATTGAGTTCATTAATTGTCAACCAGGGTTGGTAAACTGCTGAAGTGTGGTGCATTATATGTGCCTAGGTATTTGTTTCTCACTACGTTGTGTCTAGAGTTTTATGATGTTTTTAGTTTTTATGGTTTTATGTTCACAAGGGAAAGAACTAAATGCTGGTGAAAAGAACCTATTGGTTAAAAACAGAGTGAAGCCTAAATTATGGATGGAAAATCACAAATGTAAATACTGAAACAGAACAAAGCCTAAACTATGGCTAGCAAAATACAAAGCTTGATAATGACTTCAAGGAAATAAATCACAACATGAGCTTAAACTTGTCCAATTCATTCATTAAAGATGTTTTGGAAGAGCTTGAAAAATGGGCAAGTTAAGTGTAGATGAAGTTCTCCTAACTAAACAATCAAACAATCAACTTACAATGTTACAACATCTCATCCATGATTAAAGGTCTATTGGAATATATTTGGAAAAGAACACTTGTAGCACTATAAGATTTCTATTCTAAACTAGCTTCTAATTCTATTCTGCAACTCAATCTAGCACCACTAGGCCTCACTCAAAAGTTATAGCTTTCTCTTTTTAAAATAGTCTTTGAGAAAATGCTTGTTTGTGAAATGGTAAAAAGGTTGGAAGATACTCCTGCCTTTAGACTGATACTAACTTCTGTCCACATAATTATGTATTAATATGATTTTGGAACAAAAGAAGTTTTGTAAATAATGAAGACCGTGGTATTTAAATTTAACAACTAAAAATGCAATGGATAACAACTAAACTGAAATGCTAATACAGTGAGCTGAGACTAAAATAGAGTGCTACTAGTATACTTGGAATGCAGTGAGTAATGTTGGACTAAAATGCCATTATCAAGCTGAAATGTAGTGACAGAGCTGAACTAAATGCATTCTACCTCCGGAGTGCTCTAACTGAATTAACATGCAGCTAGTCTATGGAATTCTACAGCCCATCTTGTTCATTATGAATGATATTTTGGAAGAGTTTGTAGAACAGTCCTTGCTGTATCATCCAATGAAATTGAGCATAAACATAAAATTGAAAGCAAATACAACTAAAATCTAAGACACCACAACTATTTCTTACTCATTGTTATGATATTTTGGAAGAGCTTTGTGAGAGTAAGACTGGCTATGACACTTAGTGTAAACAAGCAACTAAACTTGCAATACCACAGTTATGCCTTATTCATCATGATGATATTTTGGAAGAGTTTATTAGAGTAATTCTAACTGTGATAATTAATGAAAGGAATTGCAACTAAAATATACAACACCACAGCTATACCTTATTCATCGTAATGATATTTTGGAAGAGTTTATTAGAGTAAGTATAGCTGTAATGATTAATGAAATCAACTATAAACATAAACTTCAGAAACTTGTATAAGCTAGAAACGAATCTAAAATACTTATCTAAACCGTAAAAACAAGGTTGCTCAGGAGGCAGGGGCCCTCTACCATCGGAGTAGCATGAAATCTAGTTCAAAATCGACTCAACGCATTCAAGTAAATGCTTCTTCTTTCATTAAAGAGGAATCACTTTAGAACATAGTATTCTTGGACTTCAAAAATCTAGCAGTCAACCATAAAATCTAACCAAAATCTAACCTTGTCTCTTGGTTTCCCGAGCTACATTTATAGCAAATTTACATAACAGAACTTGAGATAATACAGGAATTAATGTCTTTCCATATGAAAGTCGAACTAGAACTCTAAAGGTTGCATCGTAATATGAAAAAGGACATCTGGATTGTCCTTGTCCTATTAGGAGTCTATCTCCTAGTTTGAGTTCCCACGTGCATAACCATGTACATAATTCTATTCAATCTTCATGGAGAGCAAAAAATGCTAAAGGAATGATGTGGAATATGACCATGTGTGGTTTTCTCTGAGAGGACATCTGGAACCTGCTTAAACATGAAGACGGTTGCAGAATTGGTAACTAGCTACAGAATGTCTACATTCTGTAGCTAGTCCTAGTTCAAAAAGCACTACAATGACGAAATCATAAAAACATAGCAAGTTAGTCATAATATTCATTCTTAAAGAAATTTTAACTAATTTCATTGATCATTTGAGCCCGAGATTAATAATGGACAAAATAAATGGAGTGGAATGTGGTGGAAGAAAGAAAATTCTTGGAGCTCAACATACCCCCACTGCTAGATTCTTGCATGTCCTCATGCAACTATTCCATGAACTCAAAGACCTCTGCAAGAACATCCAACCCTCTTCTTCTGCTTTGCATGGTAGTTAAAGGCCTTCTGGGCTTCCTGATGACTAACTTGAACCTTAAATTGGTAAGTGCCCTGATTAAATTTTTGTTTCCCTTTTTCAACTTTTCATTGGCCTTTTCCACTTTCTCCATTTGTAGAGGCAGGGTTGAGTTCATACTGGTTTTTAGTTTAACTTGCTCCCTGAAAATATCATTCTCAATCCTGATATGTCTATTAAGTACTTCTAGCGCGTAATTATATCTTCTTAGCACATCTATTTCAGACTGTGGAGGACTAGGGGTTCTGTATCTACTCTCTGAAGCTTTTCTCTCCAATGTTTCAACATAGTTGTAAATTTCTTGCTCTGTAGGATCAATTTCTAGAACTTCTTCATCAAAATCCTCCTCAGTAGGTGTTTCTTCATCTTCTATGTTTATAACTCCAGTTTGTTTAACTTTTCTTTTCTTTAGTATGCCCCTCAGTCTGTGGCTCCTCCTCGATTGAGATGGCCCTTCTCCTTTTTCTCTGGCAAATTTTATTATGATCCTCTCTTTCTTAAGCTGCTTCTTAATCTGAACTAATTTTTCAGAGATCATTTCTTCACTGCTTTCTTGTATTGTTTTACCAGTTTCAGTTTTGGAGGATTTCCATCTTCTGCTTCTTTTTGTAGGTTGATGTTCAGGTGAAGGTTCTTTTGGTTCCTCAAAGTGATTTCTCACCAAGAATTCTTTCCAATTATCCCCTATTTTTCTCAAATGATGTTCAATCAAAATCTTAACTAAACCATGGTGGTATAAGGTTGTCTCCAGAAATTGAATTCTCTTTTGAACACTTGACGTCATTTTCTTTAAACTTTGAAGCAAGAAATAGGGAAAATTAAGTTCTTCTTCTAGGAAATGCATTATCAACCTAATATGGTAAACATAGAAAGTACCATATCTACCTTCACAAGTGATGAATTTTTGCAGGATAAGCAACATGTTCCTCCATTTGTTCTTTAATGCAGAACTAGGGATACCCTTTTTAAAAACAATGACATCCATACCTGGTGACTTGAGTATCTGCTTCCATGCTTCGTTATGGAATTCTCTATTCTTAAACCACCTTTCTTCTTGTCTAGGCAGTCCTGTTGTTTCTGCAATAAAAGCCTCTGTGACAGTGAATTTAATATCTTCAACTTCAACCTCAGCCCCGTTAAAATATCTTGCAAAATTTTTAGTAACCTCTTTGTGGAAGCCACTGAATTTTTCAAGGAATTGCAACCATCTTGCTTGTTGTAAGATTTCTCGGATTTGGGGATAGCCTTCCAAGTATTTAGTGCCAACTCGTTCTGTTCGCACGATGAGGCCCATAACTCTTCTTCAATATTCAATTCACCAGCCTTCTGCTCACGGTGAGAATGGTCATTAATAAGTTGTTTTTGCTCCCCAAATGTTTCCTCTGTTCATGGTGACAATGGTTGTTACAGAGATGCCTCTGTTTTATAGAATGAAATGGTTAAGAGTTGGCTGCAAAAAAGAGTGATATGGAGTGGTTACGGAATGAATTAATAAGGTGAGGTGAAGAAAACAAACCAATGAGTGAAAATACCACGGAGATATTTTTTAACGAATTCAAAAATCATCATTAAATGCTTAGTGACGTGACTAATCCAATCACTTCAACACTTTAACCATTTAGATTTTGAAATGATGATCGGATATGGGTTTTGAAGTGGTGGAATAGAAGGATTTTTAACCAAAGTTTTTGTGGGGGGTTTGTTAGGCAAGATCAACAAAATTAATTAAAACACTTTTTGAATAATATACAACTAAAATACGCTAAAATTTTTCATGATATGTCATTATAATCACTTCGTACCTTTGCCTTTGCTTTGATTTTCTTGTGATCTTCATATGCTTTGCTCTCCCCTGAAAATCATTACTTTTTGAGTCTTCATAACCTTCTTGATATTTCTTGTTCATAGATATGCAGTATCATTTTGTTGCAAATAAAATGATTACTAGCCAGTGCTTTCAGGCTCTGTGGCTGCAGAATGTCTGCCTAGCTGCAGAATGTTTGACTAGCTTAGAATGTCCAACTGATTGCAAAATGTACCTGTAGAGGACTTGAAATATGGTTTGAAGCTGGAATGATGAAAGGTTGTATGAAATGAATAATCAAATATGGTAGGATGGAGTATGAATGAAATGAATAATGTAGTGGAATGAATCACAACCTTATGAAATGGAGTGAAAAAGTGCCCTGCAATTTTTTTGCGTATTATTCAATTGCAGAAAGGAGATCAAACTTAAAGATCTGAAATGGAAATGAAGTGGACCATGAAGTGAAATGGATGAAGTGTGGATGAATGAATGGAATAAAATATGATATGAATGAATGGAATGAAATGAATGAAGTATGGAATGAAATGAATGAATTATGGAATGAAATGAAGTGAAATGAGATGGATCATAAGTGAAATGGATCAGCACTTATGATTTTGTAACAACTGCTTGCAAAAAAACAAAATGGAAAAGTTAGTGTCAGAAAGATTATGATTTTCACTCTATCTTTTCTATATAAACATGCCAATCAGTGATTGGTTTTCATGTTTATACTTTTTTTTTTTTTTCAATATGTCTGACTTCAGAAAATTCAATTAAGTTGATGAAGAAGAAAGATTCTTCTTCATTAACTTCACATCACTGTTTTCCTGGAACTTCTTGAAAAATTCTTCTCTTGAGAGTGGTTTGTGATACAGCTTCAATCTATGACCATTCACAAGAAAATTAACCTCTTCTTCATCTATTGTCCTGATTTTTATTACTCCATTGTCAAAAATTCTCACAATTTCATATGGCCCAAGCCAATGTGTTTGAAATTTACCTTGTAAATCCTTGAACTTTGAATCAAACAAGAGAGCCCAGTCACCTTATTTGAACTTATTTTCCTTAATGTACTTGTCATGCCATCTAGCCCTCTGCTGTTGGACTATACTGGTTTTCTGAATTGCATCTTGTCTGATCTCATCCAATTCATTAATCTGCTCCAATCTATGCTTTTGTGCCTCTGATAGATCAAGTCCTATCTGAACTGCCATTTTGAAAGTTTGAATCTGGAACTCTATGGGAAACAAAACTTGCTTTCCATAAACAAGTTCATAAGGAGTATGGCCTGTTGTGCTTCTCCATGTAGTTCTATAGGCCCACAAGGCTTCAGGAATCATATCTACCCAATCCTTTCTATGTAAATGGACAGTTTTTGTTAGGATCCCTTCAATAACCTTATTAGTAGATTACACTTGACCATTTGCTTGTGGATGATAGGGAGTGGATTTTCTGTGTCGGATTTTGTACCTCTCCATCATTTATTCAACTAGCAGTGATGTGAATTGAGCGCCTTGATCTGTAAAAATTTCCCTTGGGACACCAAAACGAGTAAAAATATCCTCAAAAAGAAAATTAACTACAGATGCTTCATTAGCAAAAATTAATGGCTTGGCCTCTACCCATTTGGTAACATAATCAGTGCAAACTAATATATATCTCTTTTGTCTTGATGGAGGACTAATAGGTCCTACAAAATCCAGAGCCCATTTTTCAAAAGGTTCAATATGTACCTGAGGCTGTAATGGCATCTCACATGAAGGAGAAGGTTTCCCTACGCTTTGGCAACTGTCACACCTTTTGACATACTCTTTATCATCTTTAAAGAAGGATGGCTAATAATATCCTAAATGAAGGATCTTATAGGCTATTCTCTTATCAGCAAAGTGTCAGCCACAAGGTTCATCATGACATGATTTGAGAATCTCAGGCATCTCATCTTCCCGAACACATCTCCTAATGATAAAATCTGGACCTGTCCTGTACAACTCATCAGCAACCCATGAATATTTTTCACTGTCATAAATGATTTTTATTTTCTCTCTTGCATTCATTATTGAAGGAAATCTCCCTAAAACTAAATAATTAGCAATGTCAGCAAACCAAGGAGTCTGAGTAGAAATTGCAAAAAGATATTCATCAGGAAATTGATCTTCAACTAGAGTGTCATCTTTGATGTTTTGGAGTCTAGATAGGAAATCAGCTATTGTGTTTTGTTTTCCAGGCCTATCTAGAATGGTAATGTTGAATTCTTGTAAAAACAATAACCATCTTATGACTCTGCCATTAGTAATTGATTTTTTCATTAAATATCTAATTGCAGAATGATATGTGTGAACAAAAGTTTCATTGCCTGTTATATAGTGTCTAAATTTTTTTATGGCATGAACAACAGCTAAAAAATATTTTTCAGTTATAGTATAGTTTAACTCCGTAGGAGTCAAATTTTTACTGGTATAGTAGATAGCATAAGGAATCAAGTCTTTTTTTCCCAATACTGCTCCTAGCACTGTATCTGAGGCATCTATTGAAATATGAAAAGGTAACTTCCGGTTAGGTCCCCTTAAAATAGGTGCTTCAGAAATTTTTATTTTTAGGGTCTCAAAAGCTAACTGGCAATCAAAATTCCATTTGAACTCACAGTCTTTGGTAGGCAATTTAAAGAGTGGAGATGCTATCTTGGTGAAGTTTTCTATAAACCTCCGATAATATCCTGTAAATCCTAAAAAACTCCTAACATCTTTTTGACAACTTGGAATAGATAAGTTAGAGATGACTTCAACTTTTGACTCATCAACTCTAATCCCATCCCCTAAAAGGTGATGCCCCAAAACAATACCTTCAATAAAAATCATGAAACATTTCTCATGACTAAGTGGAAGATTTGCTTCTTGAAAACTCTTTAACCATTTTCCAAGTTTGCTAAAACTTCTTCAAATGTGTTTCCATAAAATGTGAAATCACCCATATATACCTCTACACAATCATGTATTAGATCTGAAAAAATTCCTAATACTGCCCTTTGAAATGTTGCAGGTGCATTGCATAATCCAAATGGCAATACTCGGTAAGAATAGGTACCCCAAGGACAGGTAAATGTGGTTTTTTCTTGGTCCTCAAGTGCTACTTGAATTTGATTATAACCACTAAACCCATCTAGAAATGAGAAGTACTTTTTGCCAACTAATGTATCTAACACTTGATCTATGAAAGGTAAGGGAAAATGGTCTTTAAGAGTAGCTTTGTTTAATTCTCGGTAGTCAATACATACCCTCCATTTACCATTTTTATTTGGCACAATTACCAAAGGATAAACCCACTGACTATTTGAAATAGGATAGATAAAGTTGACATTCAACAATTTCTGCAATTCTTCTTTAACAGTCTCCCTACGATTTCGATTCATCCTTCTTTGAGGTTGTTGGATTGGTTTACAATCTTCCTCTATGTAGATGTGATGAGTGCAAGTCATAGGGCTTATCCCTTTCATATCAGTGTACTCCCATGCATATGCAAAAGAATGTCTCTGTAAGATCTTGACTAGCCCTTCTTGTTGAGATTTTTCTAGGTTCTTGTTTATGTTCAAAGTTTTGCCTGGAAATATCTCAATTGTAGAGCTGCCAAATTTATCCATGGAATAGAGAGACATCTGCCTTGATGAAAAAAAATCAATGTTGGATTCTTCTTGAAATTGTTCATGTTTATGTTCCAAAGAGGATTCAAAGTTTTCTAAAGTATTTAGAATTTGACTATCTTCACTAATTTCTGAAATTGCGAAGAGAGGTTGTAAGTCTTCTTCATCCTCTATCCATTGAGTATGATCTAAATATGTAATTTTCCTTGTTGGAGGATACAAAGTGAATTTCTTAGTTGAACTACCATCAAAGATGTACATATCACTGGATCTACAACTAATGAAAGCATCAACTGTAGCTAACCAAGGTCTTCCTAATATAATAGGATATCCTCCTAGATTATTCTTAGGAGTTAGGATCATGAAATCCACAGGGTACTCCCAAGAATCTAGGGACACTAGAATATCTTCTATTACCCCATCAGGTTTGATCACATATCTATCTACTAATTGTAATAATGTGGGTGTAAAGAGAAGATTATGAAGTTTCAGTTTATCCATGATTTGTCTACTCATGATATTGATTGCTGCTCCTAAATCAATGAGTGTGTTTTGGATCTCAATTCCATTGATGTGAATTTTTACAACTGGATTTCCTGGGTCTAGATACTTTGGAATACCAATCTTACCCATCATAATGTCTGCTATTTTTCTTGCCATTTGAATTTTCTTTGTCTCTCTTATTCTTTTTCTTGTTTTCTTCATGCTCAACTCCTTTATTGTATTTGCTAAAATTGGGATTTCCTTGGTGGCTTGTAATAATGGAATCTTAATGCAAACATTTCTTAGCTCATCTAGGAAATCATAATTAGGCACCATAATTTGTTTTTGTACACCTCTATCAATTTGTAATCTTTCTGGAAAGGGAGGTGTAGGAGTGGATGTTGATGGTTGCTCTAATACAGGAGTTGAAATTATTGGTTCTTTTTGTTTTGATTTTTCAATGTTTGGGTCCTGAAAAGATGTGTCTTCTTCAAGAATTTTATTTTCTCGTAGAGAATCTTCCTCAGAGTTGTCTTGTTCTTGTATGATCATAGAAGGTTTCCTCTTTTCAAGTATTCTTCCAAACCTAAGTTGAACATCACTAAGGTCTAGAAGAGTAATTAAATAAGTTGGAAACTGTTGGCCTTCTATCATATATGTATTCTAAGGATTTTTATTATTGGGGTTTGGTATGGGTTGAGTAGGAAACTGGTTTAATTTCTGAGGAAATGGTAATGGAAGTGGTTGATTTGAATGTTGTGGATTTTGAGGATTTTGTTGAGGATTTTTTTGTTGAGGAAAATGTGGATATGGTGGATAGGATGGTGGATACTGATAGTACTGAGAGTATCTTCCATAGGGTTTTTTTGCCCCTTGTGCCCAAGCTTGAGATTGATTTTGAAATTGGGGCCAAGGTTGCTGCCAAGAATTCCAATTTGGTGGAGGTTGATTATACATTTGATCATGAAATCCTTGTGTTTGAGGACCTTGCTAAGGCCTTCTAGAGACAAAATTGAGAGATTCTATGGAACTTGTAGGAGTTTCCTCTTGAAAGATAGCTTTAAGACCAGGAAGTGAAGGACAAATCTTGGTCTCATGTTTTTCTGAAGAAATGAAACAGGTCTCTACAACTTTTGCATCCAAAGGACACTCTCTTAAGGCATGCTTCTTTCTACATCTGGGACAAAAGATTGCTAACGCATCAGATTCAACATTTTGCTTATTTTGTAACTTAAGGGTGTCTATTTTTTCACTAAGACTCCCTAAGATGTCATATTTGAATTCATCAAGCATATTCCCTATCTCTTCCCTACTTACTGTCCCAGAAGCAGACTTACTTACCCTTGCAAGAGTAGGGTCTCTTGGGCCTTTTACAGTTTTGGATTTCCCTCTTGAAAGGTTGATACATAACTCAGATATTTCAGGTAATGTGAGCTGAGATATATCCCCTTTTCCCATCATGTTAAGGATATCCAACCATTCATCCCTAATTGTTTTCAACAAGAGAGATTTTAAGGTGTCTTGATCTAAGTTTTCTATTTTTTCTCTTTTGATGTTGTAATGAAATCTCTCCAACAAATCATCCAAATTTTCATCTTCTTTTTGTATCATCTTAAACACTTCCTCCTTATGATTGATTGGCATACAATAATCCAAATACCTCTCTAGAAATGCTTGTTTCATGTCTTCCCATGTCCTAATATAACTGTTGATCAAACCCATAAACCACTTCAGTGCTGCTCCTTTCAATGTTGAAGGAAATAATTTATGTTTTTGAACATCTTGTAAGTAGTCATAAGTTATACATAGGACTTCAAATTCAAATAGGAAGGTTTCAAGATCTTCATTTTTAAGTCCATAGAAGTTTGGAAGGATAGAGGGTAAAATGTTTTTCATGGTTGTATTGGTTTCTTCATCTACTATAGGAAACCCAAAAGAGCTTCCCATCTCTCTTATACCTCTTCCTCTACCTTCTTCTCCTCTACCTCTACCTCTACCCCCTCCAAATAATGTGTGTTCTCCATTAAAGACTCCTCCTCCCCCTTCTTCTGCCATAGTTGATTCTTCTGTGGAAGTGGAAAAATTTGTGTCTCTAGCAGGGGTCCTTATAATCCTCTTCTAAGGTAGGTTCAGTGGATCAAATGGAAGGTCTTTCTAATGGAATATCTGATCTTAAGTCCTCTAGGAGTCTAGGATTAGTAAGGGATGGAATGTGGGTCTGAGTTGGAGGTGTACTGGGTCTTGGTCTAGGTGAAACAAGTGGTATTCTAGGGATCAAGCTTTTGCTTCTGCTTCTTATGAATCTACCCCTTGAGTCTCTCTCTCTATACATATCATTGTTTTTGGGAGTTAAGAAACAAGGCTACCTAGTTACACTTCCCTGGAAACGGCGCCAACATGTTTGTGCTCAACCTAGTCTCCTAAATTGAGTTCATTAATTGTCAACCAGGGTTGGTAAACTGCTGAATTGTGGTGCACTATATGTGCGTAGGTATTTGTTTCTCACTACGTTGTGTCTAGTGTTTTATGATGTTTTTATTTTTTATGGTTTTATGTTCACAAGGGAAAGAACTAAATGCTGGTGAAAAGAACCTACTGGTTAAAAACAGAGTGAAGCCTAAATTATGGATGGCAAATGACAAATGTAAATACTAAAATAGAACAAAGCCTAAACTATGGCTAGCAAAATACAAAGCTTGATAATGACTTCAAGGAAATAAATCACAACATGAGCTTAAACTTGTCCAATTCATGCATTAAAGATGTTTTGGAAGAGCTTGAGAAATGGGCAAGTTAAGTGTAAATGAAGTTCTCCTAACTAAAAAATCAAACAATCAACTTACAATGTTACAACATCTCATCCATGATTAAAGGTCTATTGGAATATAATTGGAAAAGAACATTTGTAGCACTATAAGATTTCTATTCTAAACTAGCTTCTAATTCTATTCTACAACTCAATTTAGCACCACTAGGCCTCACTCAAAAGTTATAGCTTTCTCTTTTTAAAATAGTCTTTGAGAAAAGGCTTGTTTGTGAAAGGGTAAAAAGGTTGCAAAATACTCCGGCCTTTAGACTGATACTAACTTCTGTCCACATAATTATGTATTAATATGAGTTTGGAACAAAAGAAGTTTTGTAAATAATGAAGACCGTGGTATTTAAATTTAACAACTAAAAATGCAATGGATAACAACTAAACTGAAATGCTAATACAATGAGTTGAGACTAAAATAGAGTGCTACTAGTATACTTGGAATACAGTGAGCAATGTTGGACTAAAATGCCATTATCAAGCTCAAATGTAGTGACAGAGCTGAACTAAATGCATTCTACCTCCGGAGTGCTCTAACTGAATTAACATGCAGATAGTCTATGGAATTCTACAGCCCATCTTGTTCATTATGAATGATATTTTGGAAGAGTTTGTAGAACAGTCCTTGCTGTATCATCCAATGCAATTGAACATAAACATAAAACTGAAAGCAAATACAACTAAAATCTAAGACACCATAGCTATTTCTTACTCATTGTTATGATATTTTGGAAGAGATTTGTAAGAGTAAGACTGGCTGTGACACTTAGTGTAAACAAGAAACTAAACCTACAATACCATAGTTATGCCTTATTCATCATGATGATATTTTGGAAGAGTTTATTAGAGTAAGTCTAACTGTGATAATTAACGAAAGGAATTGCAACTAAAATCTACAACACCTCAAATATACCTTATTCATAGTAATGATATTTTAGAAGAGTTTATTAGAGTAAGTATAGCTGTAATGATTAATGAAATCAACTATAAACATAAACTTTAGAAACTTGTCTAAGCTAGAAACGAAACTAAAATACTTATCTAAACCGTAAAAACAAGGCTGCTCAGGAGGCAGGGGCCTTCTACCACCGGAGTAGCACGAAATCTAGTTCAAGATCAACTCAATACGTTTAAGGAAATGCTGCTTCTTTCATTAAAGAGGAATCACTTCAAAACAGAGTATTCTCGGACTTCAAAAATCTAGCAGTCAACCATAAAATCTAACCAAAATCTAACCTTGTCTCTCGGTTTCCTGAGCTACATTTATAGCAAATTTACATAAGAGAACTTGAGATAATACAAGAATTACTGTCTTTCCATATTAAAGTTGAACTAGAACTCTAAAGGTGGCATCGTAATATGAAAAAGGACATCTGGACTGTCCTTGTCCTATTAGGAGTCTATATCCTAGTTTGAGTTCCCACATGCATAACCACGTACATAATTCTGTTCCATCTTCATGGAGAGCAAAAACTGCTAAAGGCATGATGTGGAATACGACCATGTGTGGTTTTCTCCTAGAGGACATTTGGAACCTACTTAAACATGAAGACGGTTGCAGAATTGGCAACTAGCTACAGAATGTCTGCATTCTGTAGCTAGTCATAGTTCAAAAGGAACTACAATGAAGAAATCATAAAAGCATATCAAGTTAGTCATAATATTCATTCTTAAAACAATTTTAACTAATTTCATTGATCATTTTAGCCTGGGATTAATAATGGACAAAATAAATGGAGTGGAATGTGGTGGAATAAAGAACATTCTTGGAGCTCAACAAACTCCATAAAGCATAATTTTATAAATTCTAAAATCACCCACTAAATCATCCATAAATCTACCATGATTTTTTTAAGGCTGATTTTATTTTCCTTATAAACCACATATCACTTATCCCTAACTTTTCTAAGAATATTACTCATTAGTTCAAAAACTCATAAAATATACCAACTTGGAAATATAATTTATTTAGATAGAAGAATATAAATTCTTCTAAATAAAAGAATTAAGAATCAATTCTTGTAATATTCTTCTAATTAAGAATTACATGAATATTTTTCATGTAATATCAATATAAGAATTAATAATATTTAATTATTCAACAACGCTCATTTTACGAGAAATTTTTTCGATAGCTTATTCGAGGGATATTACATACTCCCGCCCTTAAGGAGAAAATCATCCTAGATGTTCTTGTCTTGTTGAAAATTAAATTTGACTCATATTATGACGACCTAAATATTAAAAAAAATGGAATTATTTCCCTTCAAAAATGAAGAATTTTCATGCTTAATAAGTAGAATCAATAATGTTTATCAAAAAAAAATACTTTTCATTGTTGATTATTTATATAATGTCAAGTAATAATTTAATCATAATACTTTGACAAGTACTTAGAGAGCACTAACCCTAAAATCATGAAAATGATAAAAAAAAAATCTATCAAGTGGATGTTGTATTTTATTTAGGGGTTACACTAGTATTTCTTTCCTACTGTTGTTATTTGCAAATTATATTCTTTGTCTCGCATAGTAATTTCAATCAAATTCAAATGCATGTAATTTATCTCCAATCATTTTCCTCACGTCCCAATGTTTCCATCATAAGTGCATAAATTAATAATTTATTTACTGTATGCATGCATATAGATAATTAATTTCCGATGACATTTTTTTGCATCTAGAAAAAGGCTTGGGGTTGTTTTTGGGAAAATTTAGGGAAAAAATGGCTCCACTAGGTTTCTCATGGACCCGTGTTTCGTCCGCACAGACAACAGTTGAAATTTTGGAGGCACGCGATGGGAAGCGAGAAGAGTAGCCTCCACAAGTTGGAGTATTTCTTTCTCCAAATCTCCCCCCGTATTCCTGCTGTTGACAATCCCTGGAATGGAACAATGAGTTATGTTTTCATGGGTTAAGGGTTAAACAAACCCTAGTTTCTGCTGGACAAGACTCTGAAATTCCGAGCGGCATTTGGCTTCCAGAACGCCTTCTCCTGCTGTTTTGGCAAGGGGGTTTCAGTCTTCGACACACTCTCTACCCTAGGCTTGAAATTGTATTCTCATGGATGCAAAAAACCCCTTTTGGTGTCTCTCACACACTCTCTTCCCTGGGCTTGAAGTTGTGATTTCATGGACGAAAAATCCCCCTTTTGGTCTCTCTCAAATTTGTGTCGTTGGCCGCTTGAAGAGGCAAAAGTGAACCCGAGTTGGTGGGAATCGGATCTCTGCCCTCGGTTCATGATTTTTTTCTCCATACTCAAGATGGCTCTGTGGTTTCTTTGTCTTGGGCTAGGATGAGTATGGATGGCCCTAGTGCACAATTGTTGGATGGAAGTTATTTCCCTCTTCAACTTTTCAAATTCCCTCGATACTCTGGGGCGGGTGTGGGCTTCAGCTCCTGTTCTTCCCCTTGGAGGCCGCTCCTCTATGCTACAAGACTTAGATGAAATCCACAATATCCTGTCAAGTCCATCTTCACCTCTGAATCCACACACAAAACAACAAAAATATATCCTAACAGATGCAGAACTCCGCTAACAGGTAACCACCTCTAGTTTTCATATTTTTATTAGAAGCCCTGTGGGAAAATATCTTTTGGTATGGGTAGAAGGATCCAACATTGTTTTTAATCTGAAAAAAAATATCTAGGATTTGATGGGTTTCCCTGTTTCACTACAATATCTGGTTAGTGGTAGATGATCTCTTCAGGACTACTGGTCTCTCAAGGACCACTCTATTTTTTCAGGGGCATCATTCTCCCTTAACCTTCGCCTGAGATGGGGTGCTACGGACCTGGGTACCTCTAGATCTGTAGGGGGGAAAAGGGGAATAAACCCACAAATCAGGAAAAAAAAACGGAGGCCCATCCTACAAAAATATATTACAGGGGAAAAAAGCTATAGTAATACCCCCAGAACAAGCTGGAAATGCCGCAAGGCCATACATAGTAGAACAACTGGGCCAAACGCTAGCATTAAAGATAGAAATCCCAGAAACATAGGATTATTGCGTGAAATATTAATTTAAGGTGTTAATATCTCATTTTAACTGTTTCTAGCCTAAACTGATGTAGCTCTTCCATTGGATTTTTACACACTGGACCATAGACTGTGAAATCCACCTCTATTCCAAGGGATTTTTTTGTTAAATTTAAATCCTCGGAGGACAGATATATCATTATCAGAGGTCAACCTTGGTTTTGGGGATCTACCGGTCTTTTTATTCCCATTGGTTCCTCGATTTTGACGAAAACACTATGACAGTCACCAGAATGTCGGTATGGGTCAGATTATACAATCTCCCCTTCATTTATGGATTGACCAGGTCTTTGAAGTTATTGGGAATAGTATCAAGTGATACATCAAAAAATATATTGAGGTTAGAGGAGAGGACCTACACTTTCGCATGGGTCTGCATTGAAGTATATCTAAGCAAAGGGTTACTGGATAATATCATGATGATCTACAAACAAAAAAATTGGCTGCAGTCACTAGACTATGAAAACACTGCATTCAGATGTAGAATTTATAAGCTGATAGGACACGTACAAATAAATGTCCTGACGCCAAAAAATAAAACAGAAGAAGAAACATAATGGTAAACAAAAAAAAAAAATTGGCACTATCCCCCACCCAAGTTGGAGGAGGATGAGGCAAAAGAAAAGGATGATATTGTTCCTATTGAAAACAATAAGCCTACAAAGGAAATAGAAGTATAAATTAATGTTCCAACAACACACATTCAACGACAAACTCTTCTGAACCAATCGGATATGAATCTTGAGGACACAAGAAATGGTGGGATTAAAAGACATCACTCATCAGACACCTCAAATTCAGATAAGGACAATGGAACACATGTGGAAGATAATCAGATTGTCCTTGCCTCATTTGTGTCATCTCAGGGCGAATGGCGTAAGTTTGAGAAGAAAAAAGGATTGAAAACTTAATTTTTCGAGGCTTTCTCTCCCACTCCGGTGGTTGAGGATGTTCGGTGTTGTTTGTTTTCCATTGTGCCCCTCTTTCTTTTCTTTTTTGGGCAATTCTTGTTGCATGTGCCCGACTTTGTTTCAGGCTTGCTCTTGTTATTTGTGACTTGAATCCCTAAGAATAATTGATGTCATATGGAATGTTGCGGCATATACGATGTAACATTTTACATTTTATCTAAAAAGTTTGATTTTTTCATTGGGAAAAAGAATATTATTGATTTTTGACATGTTCATTTTCTCCTACAAACCTAAAAAAATACCTTTTTCATCAAAATTGTTTCTCAGATAAATTATTAGATCATGCATATTTAACTATAAAAAATACAATAACTTAGAGATGCAACTTACGGTCTATTCTAACATCCAACATATTTAGACGATTTCTAAATTAATAGCAGAATATAGACAAATTTTCATCTAACCATAGTTAATTTCTAGGAATTATTCAAGAACTCAGCATATTCCACCCAGCCATGAACTATATCAAATATTTCCGCACTGAGATAAGATCTAATCATCACTATAATCAACAAACTCATTGATTCCGTGGTGGTTTATTCCCAACGGATTTTTAACAGCATCATGTTTTAAGGTCTTCCAAAATTTTTCCTATGCCATTTTTTTTTAAATATTCTTTTATTTTTCCTTAAAGCTTTCCTTTCTCTTCTGTTGTTCTTTATTTCACCCCACATACTATTTATCTCCAACTGACTCATTAGCATAATCTTTCTCTCCCTTTGTTAGTATGAAATTTCTTGGAAGGTGTACAAAAAATATTTCACTTAATTCAGGAGTGACTAGTGACCCTAACAACAATTGTGGCTTCTTATACCTCAGATCAAAAAAATATATATGAGAATAACTTGCATAAAGATAGATGTATACAAATATAAAAAAAAACAACAACAAAAATAAATTCAATGTAATAACCTAATCTTGGAAAAGCTTTGAAAGAAAAATATTTTATTAAAGACACCTGGAAAAGGAGATTTACAAATGGTTGCAAGTCCCCATAAAGCGGATGGTTCCTTTGGTGTCCTTGTTTCTTCAGTATTCATATCTTACCCTCTCAAATGTGTGAAAACCCAAACAATGTAGACATAAAAAATGGGAGCTTGAATGGCATGTGACAATAATGGTGATGATAATAATGATCATGGTCAGAAATAAATGAAAAACCCTCTTTTTTATAGAAAAGTATTGGAATGATCTTGAAAATGGGGAATAATAAAATATTATAGATCAAAATATAGATCTAAATGCTTGGAATACTTTAATATATTTTGGAGAGGGAAAATATATTGAAAATGGTTAAATATATCTATTTAGAAATAATTAACAAATAAAATTATTTATTAATTATTTCATGAATAATAAAAAAGGTGTGAAATGAAATAATTATTAAATAATTATTTAATAATTATTCTAAGGATGAAGTTAAGGAAAAATAAATCAATTGTGATTTATTTAATTACTCATAGGTGATTTACTCAAATGTGACAATGAATAATTATCAAAAAATGATTTAATAATTATTCCTTGAGAAAATTAAATAAATAATGGTTTATTTAATTATTCTCATGGGTTTTAATTGAACATAACTTAATAAAAATGGTTTATTAAATTATTTCTTATAGTGAAAGTCATTTTACTGTTGTGAAATTAAACTCACATGTTGTATTTTGATGCACCTAGTTACAAATGTCTAGGTGATCATTTGCTGGTGATAATAGATTCACCCCCAACGTACGTGTGTTAGGAGAAAATCATATGCCTGAAATACATTGAAAGTTACACTTCCACAAGGCACCAAAGGGAAGTTAAAGAGAGGGAAAGAGATGATAGAAGTAATGCAAATAAGGAAAAAATGGAGGAGGCGAGACCTAGTAAACTGATATAAGCATCCCTTTATTTGTACGTACATGATCTCAAATGAGGTAGGTGAGGCATACCCATACCCACCGAGATAACTGAGTAAAAATAATAATTGTGAGCCTAGCAATGTGGGACTGATCTACAAAATACTTAATAAATTATCTGATGGAATCAATGTGCCATGGAATAATACAGCAAATCCATTATACATAGTGCTCTTGGAACAACATAGGCAAGGACTAAATACAATAATATATGCTGACGTGAAGAGGGGGGACCACAACCAAAGAAGACCTGCTAAGCAGAAAGGGCTTTGAAGAACTAAATGTATCATATAAAGGAGACATGCGTGTTGTGGGTACTGTAAGTGGCTCAAACCCAACCCATCAAATATGCAGAACTACATCTAAGGCTGAAGCATAATATAAGGTCATCTAGGGATGTGGGGGGCTACCTAAAAAACCACCACCTCGCGAGGTCTGGATCATCTCACACATGCCCAAGAATCACTTGTACAATCTACTAGATCACTAGACTATCAAGTGTATGATTCTCAATCATGCGATAATAACTTGGAGTCGAGCACGTGAAAAAAAACCAAGTCAAATGAAAAATATGAATCACTTTGCTTGATCTGAGGCACTTAACAATAACGAATGCTGGAACCAAGGTACGTCACCCTCTATACTATTCTTCTAGAATGAATGTGTTGTAGTCAACATAAAAGAGCCCATCAGAGGTGAGGAAATAAGGAATCCTCAACTAAGGCATGAGGGATCGTAGTAGAGTTAATTATGGACTGACACCAGTAATAATAATGTAGAGATATAAACTGAGAGGGAGACTGACAACTTCCATTGTCAGAGCATAAATGCATGGTTGACCTGGCAGCGATTGACTCAATTCCACGGGGGATGTTTAGGTTCTTAGATACAAGCTTTTCGATGAAAGTAAGTATATATGGAAGCCAATAGTAGTAAAAAAGGATGAATGCAACACAAATATGGATGAAATATTGTACCATGACATAATGGGACTCAGAAAAAACTCCATAAATGCAAGGGTGACTCATCTTGGATGCTCTGAACAAGGGTGACTCAATCATGTTTCCACAAAGGATAAGCCAAGGGGGACCCTAAAAAAATGAGTAAATAAGGGTTACCCATGACAAAAAATCGACACATGAGATGAAAAGTACCAAGGAAAAGTGTCATCGAAGTACATGCGGCTCATATTAAAAAATTGGTTTGAATTGATAGCAAAGTGAAACTTTATGGAAAAAACGGCTTCCGTGCAAAGTGTCAAATTACCAAAAACAAAGTACAAACCATTATAGAACTCAGTGAGATATTTCCAAAGGTGTTAATGGCTTTTCAAACCAAGCTACAATTACGTCGCAATGGGTGACGAAAAAACTCGGGTTTTTCTTATAAAAGGGTGTTTTCCCTCCAAATCCATTTCATTTTCTAAGTGATCCATGGAGAATATCATAGTGGATAAATCGACTATCAGAATTAGGATATGTGAGTTGGAGGTAGGTGGCTTAACCTTACTCATAATTTTTAGTGGTTTAAATTTTGAGATTAGCGTCTTAGCTGTAGCTATGGGAAACCCTTGCCATTCCTCATAGTCACAAAACACTTTTTGGGGACTTTTCTGCATTTTGGAACACTAAAACAAGGCCAAAAAATGTGTTCAACATTGTTTCAAGGGGAAAAATTGTGTTTTGGGCAAGGAGAAATGGCAGTATGGGGGGCCTGTGCCAACATGAAATTGAGGACTTTTAATGAATGCCTTTAACTATGAACACACAAAACATCATGGTATCTTGCAGTTATGGCATATTTGAAAGTATTGTGGTACGAATGAGAATTAGAGAGTCTTCCTGTAGAGATTCAGGGGAATTTGGTTGTCATAATGGTTTTGTATCATTATGGTCTTCTTAAGTTCTTGGAGTACCCATTGGTACGAGTTGGTGAGCCCTTTTTGTTTAGGATAGTGGTACATTGGGATGCGTACCAAGAGGCATTCATGGTATAAGTCCATATTATCGAGCTAACTATCCAGGACATATATTTTATGAAAATATTCCCCCCTTAGGGATGGTAGGAGAGATACATTCAGTGTTGCCTCGTGGGAGACAGATAGGTGAGTTTGTGGGTCGTAATTATATTCTGTGTGTTTGTGAAAAGGGCATGACGATTTAGATTAATTAAATAGATACATTGGTGACACGAGCTATAGCCTTAATAGTGGTATAGATCTTGGCTAGTTATGTTGTTCATCACATCACTGAATGGCAGATTATTTTAGTGGAGAGTGTGATGACAAGGACCTACTATGGGTGGGACCAGATGAATTTTTCATCATTGAAACGACAGTTGGCCTTATGCACGTGATGAACCAATGATAATTGTGCATTTGGTATAGTTGTATGCTCATTTTCCTTTGAGAATGTCCCTACCATATGTCCACATGTACATATCCATGATGAGGGCCCATCAGAGCCCAGGATGTGCCATCGGGGGAAGCTACTATGATGAGGTGGAGAAGGGGGAGACATATGAGTGTTCTGACCTGAGTTTTTTTTACATTGCAACCAGATGCCACTGTACATATATGAATATACGTACAATGGCATGAACTGTCAGGGTGATATTGACTTGCCCCTATGGCGAGAACAAGCATGGGGTCCAGATTGTAAGTGAATGTTATTATATTTTTTGCTTCATTTAAATTTTATAAATTATGTATATCTGGTACTGGTTTCAAAACTTGTGTGATTTAGATATAGCACTGGTGAAACTGACATGATATACAGGCCGAGATGCAGCTCCTGGGGCTATATATCAGGGTGGATTGATGTCACGACATAGACTAGAGAATGGTGATATACTAGAGGACCGATGTCATAGATGCAATGTGCTATTGACTGGGGTGTCTGAGAGTAGATGGAATGAGTTAGAAGATTGGTATATAAATGAGTACATTGGTCTTCCCTCGGAGTGGCGAGGAATCACGCGGTGCATAGTTATGGCCAGTCAGGCAGCTCAAGGTCTATGAGCTGGTGGTATTGATCCGTTGGTTATGTAACATGATATATGCATGTATGATGCATTTAATGTAGTGGACTCCAAAAACTTATATGTTTTTAGATGATGATAAATAATATGTTATGCATCTTTTGTGATGATTGTGGTTCACCTTTTGTTTATGTTTATGGCTTCCTTCTTGTATGTGATAAACACCAATCCATAGTGTTATTTTAAATTCAATATACATAGTGATTTTGAGCTATAGAAACATGAATGTATGTAATTAATTCAAATTGACGTGCCAAAACCTTCACTCGTAGGTATTTTCCAAATAGTACATGATTATGCACATGAAAAATGCCATTCAATTGCATGAAAAGTAGGAGGGAATCTAGACGAACAAGAAGATGAAGGATGTGATGATTAGGGTATTCGACTAAAAAAACTATCACAACATCATATTTGGCCTAGTTATTGGTGGCATATCCAGTGCATATGTCGTTGGAATGAAATAATGAACGCAAAGGGCTGAAAATGACCCAAGTTTCTGAGGAAAGATTCCTGGAGAAGCGACTAAGGCCATCAAAATAAATGATATAAGGTGTGGATTATGGATCCATATGAAATAAGAAAGAAGAGAATGTGTGGGTGAGATAACGATGGGAGACACTTTTGACATGAGGATTGTTGATATCATCACTGATGAGGAGGTAGCGAGGGACTTGATGTCGAGTATGTCGTCAAGCATCATGGAAATGATGGGGGGCAGATTTCTAGGTTCGCAAAGAGGTGAAATCCAAAACAAACTTATCATGCATTTGTTGTGAAATGAAATATTCATAATGGTGCATATCCTACCAAGGATAATTAGGCGTGGTCATGGTTTTCATGATGTCTTCAACAGAGTAAAATATGGGTAGACTAGAGAAAGATAGACCACTAGATGTTGAGGAACTACTTGAAGCATATTCATGAGAGACAAGGTTCACATGTGCATCAAAAACAGGATGGGATGAATTAATAGTATATGGAATATCTACCGATGTTGAGACTGGGGTATCTGACGGAAAAGGTTCGACTAAATGAGCATGGAGAACTTCAAAAGAGTCTCTAGACGAGGATCCCATGGATGATGACAGTTAGAGAATGGAATCAATATTATCCATCATCCCAATATCTAGAAGAGGGAACATAATGTGTTGTTCTTGTTCTAGCTCAATAATGGAGCAAAAATCCATAGGTAGAGAAGTGGTGGATTCTCTATGAGAAGCCTCTATTTCACAAAATTCCTAACTGGTATCATGAAAATATTTGAGATGAGGACAGTGGTGAGAATAGTGTTCAAAGTTGACACACAAAGCACAAGGGTGATTCGTACATAATGATTTACTTTTCTTCGGTGTCTCAGATAAGGTAACATGGACCTACAAATTCTAGAGTCAGGAAATATATTGTCAATGAACTCTTTGAGATGAGGGATTTTAGTAAAAATATTGGTGGCCTTCCCCACAACATCACATAAAGCACAAAGAGGTGTCATCTTTGGAGGCTTAGGATGAGTTGGAGTTGTTTCAGGTGCTTTGAAATTATTTCCTTTTTCTAGGTTTCCCCCCCTCACTAGATGTTTTCACAATAGATGTAAGTGCCTACTAAGGTTGTGGAATTGAAAAAAAATAAGGGGAAGGTACAATATTTATTACAAAGGTCAAATTTGTGTAAGTTTTAAAGTGATCAGGTGGAGTGTTTGTGGGGGGATCGATGTACTACATTGGTATCCTAGATTAATGTTGGGTAAACTAAACGTAGCCATTATAGGGATAAAAAAACTCTTGGTGGGAGGAATATTAAAGGTATATTACCCAAAGGATAATGGCCTAGTGGAACTGATCTTGGATGGTTAAGGTCTGGAGGAACTATTCCTGGTTGGAATGGATTTGGAGAGGCACTAGAAGAAAGAGGTGGACCTTAAGGAACTATACTTGTATGCTAGGTTGATTTAGGGACAATAGGTTGTGGAGGCACTAACTATTGGATGGGCATACTATATTTCTTGTGTGCAACCCGTGATGCTTGCATAATGAAAACACTAGACAATTTGGGCTCAGAAGGGGTAGGTTGTGGACCATAGTAGGCACCAAGAAAAGTGGAATATTATTAGACTCCTGGTGAGATATTGGTGACAGAAGAGACTGCCATATAATTAGTTATGTAAAAATGTTTGATTTAGGAGAATTCTATGCCTTAGGATAATAGTAAGTCAGTTGATCGACTGCAATGATATTTCCTTTGCAGGGAAATAAAATATTACAAAACCGACAATGTGACAGCTGGCATGGCATAGGTGTAACTATGACACAAAAGTCTATGGTACTTAAAAAAGTGTTGTTGTAAGTGCATATAGTGACAACCCTTTAAGGTTTGTCACCAAAGTGATTTTCAGTGACACTTTTGGTGAGGGTTGTTAAAGGCCCATCACTAATTCTCTCTTTGGTGACACTTTTAGTGACGATATTTTATTGACCCTCACCAATGCTCTTTTTGGTTACTTTTGGTGATAGTCGAAAAATCTTCATCACCATTGATCATTCCAATGAGTTTTTGATGACGCTATGTGCATGTTACTATATTTTTTGTCAAAAGATAACGATTTGATACCATTGTTGTGGAGTCATTTTCATTATGTTTCCAAAGCCATATACTGGTTAGAGTCAATCAATTTGTTAAGAAGTAATTAGTGTGTATTATTTCCCTCAAGTAATGAAAATATAGTTTTCCTACGAGTCAATACATTAATAATCTCTATTAGGTTTATTATCTAACAAATTCCCTTTAGATAAGTTCCACTAGTGTGTGTAGAAACTATATTATTTAATACATAATCGAGCTTTGTAAATTCTATTAATGAGAGAGATCTAGCACTCCTGAACACTCTTAGAACATATTAACATGCTTTGGAACACACTAACATTCCTTGGCACCTCGCATATCTCAGAACATATTTGTACCTAGAACATCTTGTCATGACTAGGAAACCCAGGCACATGTTGGCAAGCCCTAGCATAGCATAACACTCTCATATCATGTGTTGGCATGCCTTGTAGTCCCTATATTTCCCTGGAACACTAGTCATGCATTAAAATACATGAGAAATTGGCATACATTAGAACTTGGCATGTATTGTAACCTATTATTAGTGTGCCTAGCATGCCCCTTTTGAAAAAGATAAAGTCCTAAATTATTAACCCTCTTATGTGTTCATTTCCTTGCATTTTGGGTTGGTTCTTTTTTTTTTTTCCTTGATACTCCTTGAAACATATTGACATACCCTGACACCCTGCACATCCTAGCATGCCTTAACATCTTGCATGTCTTGGCACTATTTGGCACATGTTAACACACACTAGAACTCCCTAGCACACTCTGGTACTTCTTGACATTCCCTGATATTCCCTAGAATGAATAGTAGTTAACATACCTTGTCACTCCATCCTTGGCATGATAGCTATCACTCATTGATACTCCTAGGCATACCCTCATATTCATTCACTTCCATGCATTTTTACCTAGTTTCCCCTTATGTTTCCCTAGTACTCCCTAACATTCCCCAGCATGCATCAACACACTCTATCACACCTTAGCACTCTTCGGCATGCCCTTCCACTTCATAACACGTGTATCACTCCCTAACACACATTGTAACTTGGCAAGTTTTGGCGCTTGGAAAGTATTAGCATGTCTAGAATTCATTAATATGCCTTGGTATGCTTTGGAATGGTTTAACATTATATTTATTTGAGATCAATTACTGGAAAGTAGGTGAGAAGAAACAAAGGATTATTTGGCACTTAGAATGCACTAACACTTGGCACTTGGCACCTATTTACACCTAATGTTGGTGTGCCTAGCATTCCCCTCCTCAAAAAGGTAAATTGATGACTTATTAACCCTATGATGTGTTCATTTCCTTGTCGTTTAACTTTTTCTCCTTTTTGTTCCCCTGATAGTCCCTAACACGTATTGTCACACCCTTGCACAAATTGGCATGGCTTATCACTTGACACATCTTAGCATATTTGACATGCCTTCGAATTATCTGGCACATGTTAGAATTCCCTAGCATGCCTTGCCACTCATGCCCTCGAAATTATCCTTACATTTTTTCACAACTTGGGAACCCAACCAAATCCTTAGCTCCCGCATTTCATGTGATATTGGCCTACTTCCACCTCAAAAACTTGACCAATTGAACCTACTACAAGTAGATTGTGCCTTGTTCACCTAAGAACTGCCTATACCTTTTCTTAGGCCACTCATGTCCAAGTTAAACTTGTACCACTTAAGAACTTACTGAGACAAGGATCATATCTAGCCATGGACATAAAACAACTAAGAAACATAGCTTACATTGGAAATACTTCACATGTATGTCTATTTCATATAAATAATAGATCATTAACTAAGAGTTTGCAAGAACCACAAGACACACAAGATATAAGTTATCTAAGAGCCCCAAAACTCATACACAACAATGTACAATATGAAATTGTCTAAAATAGATTAAAACATGAGCATTCATCTATAGTGTGCCACATGTCATATAAAAATAATAGATAAAGTCAAAATAGTATTGTGCCCAACACAAAGTCTCACTTTGAGTAAAACTGCTTTGTCGAGCCCCTTATCACAATCAGAGGCTTGCATCTTACAAATCCTATTATGAACTTCTTCTAACACACTTCATCCTTGGCACACTTGAATTTATTGACACACACTCTTATTTATTTATTTCCATGCATTTTGACCTAGTTATCCCTTGTGATGCCTCGACACTCCTTAATACTCCTTAGCATGCATTCAAATTTTCCCATGTGTTAGCATTCATTTTAATTCCTTGGAATCACCTAACCCTCACTATTTATCATGCCCTCACAACTACCATTACATAATTTTCAACTTCATAACCCAACCAAGTCCTCACTTCACTACAAATGCTTGACCAAGTTATGATTTCTACAACTAGACTATGTTGCTGAATTGTGTAACTTGGGAGGTACTCCACAAGCCTAGTGAGATGTGTTTGTGTGAGTTTGGTTAAAGAAGTCTTTGTGGGAAAAGAACCCAAGAGAAGGAGTTGTGGAACCAATATGGGGTTTAAAATCTAAAAGAACATTAAAAAGGAAAATTATAATTTCATATAGTCTAAGTGGATAAAGCCTGTAAGTTCTAGAGGGTTCTTAAGAGGCCTAACTAGGAAAATATATTTAAGGAGTCCTTAGTATGAAGGCAATAACACCAAGTGAGAAGGAGCTCAATTTATTAAGGAGGCCAGGAGAGATGTAGTCCTAAAGTAGGTCGAGTTAGAGGGTTGATTAAGGGTTGCCAGAGGGAGGCCATGATCATCCACCAAGAGAAAGATCATCATCTCAGGGTTCACAATAATGTTACATACGTTAATGGGTTCGAGATAGGAATTAGGATGTCATATTCTTGCTTCTCTTATGGGAGATTGAGATCAAGAGAGGCGGCTCATGAGAATTTGGGCATGTGATTTTTGTGGTGTTTTTGTCTGAAGGCCACATCAAATTTTGAAAGAGTAGAGAGGGTTGAGACCATATCTTATGGTGGTTAGTAGGGTTGCAAGGTTTGTGATAAATACCACAGAAATGGAGTAGAGTATGAATTATAATTTATGGCCAGAACATAAGTAGCCATAGGTGTAATATTGACTGAGGTAACCTTAGTTTTAGGGTCTTAGAGATCTAATTTTCAGGTCAAGATTCAATCAAAGAAACGCCCAAAATCTATGTATCCATATGAGCTAGGCCAAGTCTGTTATGGTGGCAAGAGTTGTTGTTTTTTATATGGGTGGATAGGGTTTGTTCTAAAGAAATTAAAATATAAGTATAATGCCCTATTTAGGGAGGTTTCCTATTATGTTCAATCCATAGGGTGTGGCCTTAAGACTGTAACAAATATGCGTAGAAGAAGAGGGGTCATGACCCTTAGAGAGACGTTTACTTCTGCAATGTGTACCAAATATTTGGAATATGGGTTTCAAAAGTATGTGTGGAGATAAAAAATCTAAAGGATGGTGGAACCTGAGTAGAAGATTGAGCAGAAGAAATGTCCTATATAAGGAATGGATTGATATTAAGAGGAGTTTATTTTAGTGGATTATCCATAGAGTTTTAGACATAGAAATGAAGCAACCTATAAACAGATACTCAATGGATTGTTAGTGGATTATTTGTGACCCTAGTTCAGTCATCTACAAATTTTTAGAAGGATGATAAGAGGAGTAGTTCAGATTTGTTCATAGATTGGACAAAAAATAAATTGGTACACAAGAGTAGCTATTTTGAGAGGACTCAAATCACTATTAGGTGGTATATTTGAAGATCCCTAGACGAGGGAAGTTTTGTGGGCACTAGATCAGTAAAATAATTGACTGTGGTTGGGAGACTTGATGGCAGTCCAAGTGAAATTGGAGGATTGTTAGGCAACTTTCAAAGAAGAGCCCTAAGTCCTGTACTTGTGAATGAAAACAAGATTGGTATAAGGGTAGGTGTATTGGGCCTAAGGATGTGCAAACATCGAAGGAGTAAAGTAGCAGTCAAGTGGACTAGCCAGCTAGCCCTTGTTCATTGTATTGTAGAGGATTATGCCAGCGAGAACAATGGAAACCTTCATATCCCAAAAAATTTTATATTGGAGTAGGAGTATGGAAAAAGTGGGAAGAAAAAAGAGCTATTCCCAAACAGAGTTGTGAACAACTAACTGAAAACCCTAAGTGTTGCAGATCTTAAAGGAAAAAGGAGATAGGTAAAGGGAAAAGTTTTTTGAGCCGAGTTAAGTAACCTAAAGTAGTTGAGTTCATTGGTAGAGGAATATTGATGAGTTGCTTAATGGGAGGCAAGAGGACTTGCTAGATGTGTTCAGGACATGTGGACTGAAAGGGATATGTGTGACCACCATCAAAAAGTTGGTCAAGTGTTGTCTTGTTCAAGGTAGATTGGTTGTCAAAGGACTAACACCAAGCCCTAGTTGTATTCCTTCTATCAATGTGATTGTAAAGGGCCATGATCCCTAGTATGAGAGCTATAGCCTATTCTATTATATTTTTTAATTTAACAAAGAATGGTTTGAAAAAGTAAAAAATTATCATGTGCACTAGTTGATTCCTTGATGTGTGTACATTTCGTTGTGCAAAGTAGATGTGTTATGGAACTTGAGTGTGTTTGCATCAAATATTCTAAGACCAACCCAATATTCTCATGTGTCATGTGAATTCAACATGTTCCTTGTTCACCTAATAACTACTTGCAACTCATCTTAGGCTACTAATCTCCAATCTCAACTCATCCAACTTAACAAGTTACCAAGACAAGGCTCATCACATCAAACTGTGGTCAAAAAACAGCTAAGCAAAACCATTTACATCTTGACATGCCATATCACCTGGCATGTTTTAAATTCCTTGGCACTATGTGGCATGTGTTGGCATCCCCTAAATTCCTTGGCATGTTTTTACACACCCTAACACAACCTATCACTTCCTGACATGCCTTGGCAGTTTAGAATACCTTAGTACTTCCTAACATATAACCTTGTCACTCCCTCTTTAACTCACCTAGAACTCATTGAAATTCCCCATCACACACTCTTATTCTTTCATTTCCATGTATTTTGACACTCCCTAACACCCCCTAGCACACATTGGCACACCCTAACACCTGACACATCTTGGCATGCCACCCTAGCACTCTATCATTCCTTGGCACTACCTAACATACCTTGTCACTCTCTCCTTAACACATCTATATCTCATTGACACTCCTGGTCACAAACTCTCACTCATTCATTTCCATGAATTTGTACCTTGTGCTCCCTTGTATTTCTATAGCATTCCTTAACACTCCTTGGCACGTGTTGGTACACCCTAGCACCTAGGACAACTTCGCATGCCACCTTGGCCTCTAGGATACCTTAACATTACCTATCATACCTTGTCACTCCCTCATTAATAAACCTGGAACTCACTAACACTTCCAATCACAAACTCTTATTTGTTCATTTCCATGCATTTTGACGCAGTGCTCCGTTATGCTTCCCTAGCACTCCTAGTTAACACTTCCTTGCATGCGTTGGCACATCTTGGTTGCATCCTGACCTAACACTCTATAATTCCTTAGAACTTCCAACCATGCCTTGTCACTCCTCCTTAGCACACTTAGAAATCATTGACACTCCCTGTCACACACTCTTATTCATTGATTTCCATGCATTATGACATAGTGCTCCCTTGTGTTTTTATAGCACTCCATAACACTCCTTGGCACACATTGGCATGCCTTGGAACTTGGCACATATTGGAATGCTTTCCTAACACTATATCATTCCTCAAAATTTCCTATAATGCCTTTTCACTCCCTCCTTATCACACCTATAACCGGTTAACACTCCCTATCACAGACCCTTATTCATTCATTTCCATGCAGTTGAAACTAGTCCTCTCTTCTATTTCCATGGCACTCCCTAGCATGCATTGTGCCACATCTTAGAACCTATCACATCTTGGAATGCCTAACATGCCTCAAAAATTTCTAGCATGTGTTATCACTTCCTTGGATTCCTTGCACACCTTGGCACTCCCTAGTTTTCATGCCCTCTTTGATAGCCGTACTTTTTTTGTGACTTGGGAACCCAACCAAGTCATTTAAAAAATAGTGTTTTGTCTAGCCAAAAGTATCCCTTTTCCTGAAACAACTTTGTCCATCCCCTTATCACAATCATAGGCTTGCCTCCGACAAGTCCTATTATGAAATTATCCTAACACACTTCATTCGTGGGACACGTGGAATTCACTAACGCTCCCTGACAGACACTCTTATTCATTTGTTTCCATGCACTTTGAAATATTTCTCCCTTGTGATTACATGACACTCCCCAACGCTCCTTGGCTGCTAAAGGGAGGCCATGATCATGCACCAAGAGCAAGATCATTATGTGAGGGTTCACAATAATTCCACATACCTTAATGGGTTTGAGATAGGAAGTATGATGGCATATTGTTGGTTCTCTTCTGGAATATCGAGCTCAAGAGAGGCTATGAAAAATTGGGAATGTGATTTCAGTGGTGTGTCTATGTGAAGGCCACATCAAATTATGAAATAGTAGAGAGGGCTGAGACCTTGTCTTGTTTTGGTTACTAGGCCGCAAGGTCTGTGACAAAGACCAACACAAATGGAGGAGGGCCTGAATTGGAATTTAGGGCCATAACAGAAGTAGCCACATGCTTAATATTGATTGAGGTAACCCTAGTTTGAGGTTCATAGAGATCTGAATTTAATGTCAATATTCAGTCAAAGAAATGCCCAGAATATATGGGTCCATATGAGTTAGTCAGAGTCTCTTATGGAGGCAAGAGTTATTTTTTTCTATGGATGGATATGGTTTTTTCTAAAGGAATTAAAACATAAGTATAATTCCCTATTTAGAGTGGTTTCCTATCATGTTTATTCCATAAGTTATGCCATTAATATTGCGAAAAATCTGCGTAGAATAAGAGGGTTTGTGACCCTTAAAGCGAGGTTTATCTTTGTAATATAGAAAACAAATCTAGAAGATGGTTTGCAGAAGTATGTGTGGAGATAGTAGATCCAAAGGAAGGTGGAACCTAAATAGAATATTGAGCAGAAGAAATGTTCCATATGAAGAATGGATTGACATGAAGATGTGTTGATTTTGGGGGACTGTCCATAGAGTTTTGGATAGATCTCCGAAGCATCCTATAAACAATTAGTCAATGAATTGTTAGTGGGAGATTTGTGACCCTAGTTCAGTAATTTATAGATTTTTAGGAGGATGATAATAGGAGTAGTTGACATATGTTCATAGATTGGACAAGAAAAAAAATTGGTACACAACAACAATATTAGTCAAGTGGGCCAGCCAACTAGCCCTAGTTCACTATATTTCAAAGGATTGATTCAGTGAAAAGAAAGGAAACCTCCATAGCCCTATAATTTCATCTTGGATAAATACTATGGAAAAAGTGCATAGACAAAAGAGTTATTCAAAAATAGAGTGGTGAACAGCTGATCAAATACCCTAAGTGTTGCCGACCTTGAAGGAAAATGGAGGCAGCAAGAGGGCAGAGTTTGTTGAGCTAAGTTCAATAACCTAAAGGAGTTGAGCTCATTTATAGAGGCAAATTAAGGATTTGCAGAATGGGAGGCAAGAGGGCCTACTATATTTGTTCATTACACATGGACTGAAAGGGTTGTTTGTGGCCACCATCAACAAGTAGGTTAGGTGTTGTCTTGTTAAGCATAAATTGGTTTTCAAAGGACTCACACAAAGCCCTAGTTGTATTCCTTGTATCAATGTGATTGTAAAGGACCACGATCCTTGGTACGGGGTCTCTAGCTCGTTGTATTATAGTTTTTAATATAATGAAGAATGGTTTGTAAAATTTAAAAATGATCATGTGCACTGGTCGATTCCCTTATGTGTGTATATTTAGTTATGCATTAAAGTAGATGTGTTTTGGAACTTGAGCATTTTTACATCAAATATTCTAAGGCCAAACCCAAATTCTCATGTGTTGTGGAAATTCAACCTATGCCTTGTTCACCTAAGAACTACCTATAACTCATATTAGGCTACTCATGTCTAATCTCAACTCATCCCACTTAACATGTTACCAATACAAGGCTCACATCCAACCATGTATGTAAAACAACTAAGAAACACAATTTACTTTTTGATATGCCATATCACCTGACACGTCTTAGAATTCCTCCGAACTATGTGGCATGTGTTAGCATACCCTGCATTCCTTGGCATGCTTTGGTATGCCCTAGAAAACAATACCTCTCCTTGACATCCCCTGACACTCTATCATGCCTTGGTAATTCCTAGCATATAACCATGTCACTCCCTTATTATCACTCCTGGAAATCACTGACACTTCCTATCACACACTCTTATTCGTTTATTTCCATGCATTTTGAACTATTTCTCCCTTGTGTTTCCATGGAACTCCCTAGCACTCCCTTCCTGACAATTAGCACATCTTGGCATGTCAACCCGTTACTCTAACATTTCTTGGAATTACCTACCATACCTTGTCACTCCCTCCTTAGCACACCTACAACTCACTGAAACTCCCTCTCACACACTCTTATTCATTCATTTCCATGAATTTTAAACTACTAGTTCTCCCTTGTGTTTCCCTTTCACTCCCAAACACTCCTTGGCTTGGATTGGCACACCCTAGCAGCTTGAACATCTTGGCATGTTTCCCTGGCCTTTACCATGCCTTATAATTTCTTAGCATACCTTTTCACTCCCTCCTTTGAACACCTATAACCCACCAACACTTATTGTTACAAACTTGTATTCATCCATTTCTATGCATTAATCTGACTTAGTTCTCCCTTGCGTTTCCGTGACACTCCTTAACACTTCCTAGCATGCGTTGGCACACCCTGCCATCTGGCACATCTTGGCTACATGTCACATGGAACTCATTGAAACCCCTTGTCACACACTCTTATTCATTCATTTCCATAGATTTTGACCTAGTACTCCCTTATTTTTCCCTAACACTCCCTAACTCACCTTGGCATGCATTGTCACACCTTGACACTTAACACATCTTGGCATGTTTCCCTAGCACTCTAACATTCCTTAGCACTACCTAACATACCTTGTCATTCCCTACTTATAACACCTTAAATTCACTGACAGTCTATGTCACACACCCTTGTGTTTCCTTGTGTTTCCTTGTGTTTCCTTAACACTCCATGCCATGCGTTAGCACACCTTAGAACCTCACACATCTTGGCATGTTTCCCTGGCCTATAAAATGCCTTAGAACTGCCTAACATACCTTGTCACACCTCCTTAACACATCTGGAACTCACTGAAACACCCTATCACACAATCTTATTTGTTCATTTACATGCATTTTGACCTAGTTCTCCTTTTTGTTTCCACAAGACTCCCTGGCACATGATGGCACACTCAAGCACTTGACACATCTTAACATGCCTTACTAGTTGGAATGTCTTAGCATGCCTAACATGCCTTTGAACTATCTAGCATATGTTATAACTTCCTGGGATTCCCTAGCAAACCTTTGTACTCCCTAGCTATCATGCCCTCATAAATGACCTTACCTTTTTTACAACTTGGGAACCCAACCAAGTCATTGGAAAAACATTTTTGTGCTTAGCCCAAAGCCTCCCTTTGTTTAAAACTGCTCTATCCAACTCCCCATTGCAACCACAAACTAACCTCTTATCATTCCTATTTTGAACTTCTCTTAACACACTCAATCCTTTACACACTTGGAACTAACTAACACTCCCTAGCACACACTCTTATTCATTCATTTCCATGATTTTTGACCTAGTACTCCCCTTCTGTTTACATAAAACTCCCTAGCATGCATTGACAATATCTAGCATACCTTCACACCCCCTGGCATGCCCTAATACTCTGTAACATGCTGGTATAAATCCTTGGCAAACATTGGCCCTTGGCACTTGGTGGCACATAAAAATTCTTGGCATGTGTTGCGATTCCATGGCATGGTTTAAGATTATATTTATTTGAGATCGACTATTTTAAATTAATATATAATTAGTAGAGGATGATTTAACATGTATACATGCTATCACTTGTACCATAGCATGTGTTGTCACTAGTGTTGTTGTGCCTATCATGACCCTCTTGAAAAGGTAAGGTCATCACTTATTAACCCTCTTATATTTTTATTTCCTTGCATTTTAACATGGTGTTCCGTTTTGTTGCCTTGACACTCCTTGACACACATTAGCATACCATAACACCTAACACATTGTGTCATGCCTTGGCACATGGCATGTCTTGGCACTATTTGACACATGTTAGTACACCCTAGAACTTCTTGACATGCCCTAGAATTCCCTGACATGCCTCAGAACTTCCTAGCATGCTTTGTCGCTCCCTTCTTGTCACACCCAACAATCATTGACACTCCTTGATACACCCTCTTATTCATTTATTTCCATTCATTTTGAAACGATACTCTATTGTGTTTCCCTAACACTTTTTTTCCTTGACACTCCCTAACATGTGGTGTCTATCACACCTTGGCATGCCTTACCACTTGGTACGTCTTGGCATGCATAACATGCCTTGGCCTTTTCAGGCACGTGTTAGCACACCTTAACACTCCATAGCTTTCATGCCCTTACATGTCAAATGGAGGTAAAATGGTTATGGCTATTCTCTAGAAAAAGATAGTTGATATCAATGGAAACTGGCAATATGTTCTAGATTGTTTCTTGTCACACAATTTGTCTAATCAAATCCACACAAAATCCTAGAACCATACATTTTAACAACATCCTTTTGCACCATCAAGTAAAATTGTTTTATTCCTTTTCCAATTATTGTTAAGATGGCTCTAGTTGCCACCACCATCTACTAATGCAACAATCGATTTAACACTAGGGTAGATTAAGATTTCTTGTTGTATGAATGGTATATTATGGGGGGGAATAATAGAAAAGGTTTGATTTTCATCCCTATCATGGACACCTTCAAATTTTCATTGCCCTCCAAGCAATGATTTATCTCAATTAGAACACATGATTTTAACTCCTTGAAGATTCACTCAAGAAATATTCACTACCCAACAATGCCATCAATTGTTCTAATATCAAACATAGTCTAGTACTTTTGTAATTGCAAGGTATTTGGTTTGAAACACCACCTTAATCTCAAAATAAAATGTCAAGATTAGTAATGGGAGCTTAATACCCCACTATGGCTAAGTACACCATATCCTTCTCTATCCACCTAGACATTACTTGAGTAGTCTTTAACTATTTCAATTACTATCATGGCTTATTGAAAAATTCATCTCTCTTGAGATAGAAATTGTACATTAACATATCCAAACAAAGTCCTAAGAGTAATATTGCTTTTGCATTTTTCCCAAGAGCCAATTAAATAACCCTTTTTCCTCATGCACCTCTTCTTAATGTCACCTTCTACCTTTCCCAACCCATTTCCAAGAATGATTGGCATCCCTAAATAAGCTTAGGGAAAATTTAGGGTAATAGTTAAAATAATTAAAGTCACTTTAAGACATTTTGTAGGTTAAACCCTATCCCCTCTGCCATTAAACCCTAATTTAACTTGTCTACCATATTTCAAAGATTTTAGACAACTATTTCCCATTATTGTGTGTTGGCTCTATGATAGACTCAAGGTTAATGAAATGTTTCTAAATATGACCTATTGTTATCTAATTTCCTAACATATTCCACCTGTAAGAGTAAGAATGTCTCACTTGAGACACATATAATAATTCCCATTAATAAAGTGCAACATGTTAAATATTTTAGTTAGCATCACATTCATTATGATATTATTAACATCTATTTAAACCACTATAAATAAAATCATTGAGATGAATAAGAAACAAGCATAAATCACTAAAATATAGTACGAATACAAACACGTAGATAAAATAGTGATCAATTATACGAATAACATGCATGATATTACATAAGTCTAATGTAGAGTGAACACCAAAAACTCATAGAAAATACAATCCTTGTACATCTTCTTCTTAATATTGAATCTATTATGTTTCTTACCAACCTTATATATACAAGAAATTGAAGTAATTTTAAAATACTCAAAATTGTAATACAAAATCTATTTTTTTAAAAGAAATACACAAAAAAAAAAAACTAAATACAAAAATTATAACCTAAAAAATATGACATGATTTGTAGATCACCACCATATTAAACCTTTAAGCTTACTTCTATAAATTCATATTCTTTCAAATTTTATTGAATTTTTCCTATGATAAAAAGAAAAACTTAGTCCGTCAACCCTGCCTTCCAACTCACCCCTAAGTTGGCTTCTATGCTTCATATATGTCCTTATTTCATGAAAATTATTCTTCATATATGCCCTCCTTTCATGAAAATTATTCAATCCGCCATGAAAAACTGTGCATTTCATATAAAAATATCATTTTTTATCAAATCTCAAAATTTTCGTCTCCCTCGCATTGCAGTGTTTGTCTAGGGAACAAAGAGGAAGGGTGCGACCATGTTGTGGCAGGTTTGATCCAATACATTTGCTTGAAGTCAATAAAGGATCCACGATGCCTCAGATCTTGTGATTTTGTTCCACAGAAGGAATATTCACAAGATTCCCCACACCCCTACACGATGGCCCATCCATCTCTCTTAGCAACCTCAAAATACTTCTGGAAAAATGCAACAAGGAACTCAAAGAAGATGTATGAAGCTGTATGTTCAGGATTCAATAGACGAAGATGAAGCTGAAGGCATGGGAGATAATGACTACATCAATGAAGATGACATGTGCCTTTCCAACCCTAAAACCAGTGAAGAAAATAAGCAGAATAGAGAGCAAGAATGCATTGAATTCGACGAGGAAATCAAATATCCTAGGGCCATATAAAACAAAGGTCACCCAAAAGTAACAAGAGGAATCTTGCTAGATAGATTGATGCCAAAGTATTGTTCCTTTCTCTTTACAAATTTTCAGATTTATGTTTCAAAAATGTAATTTTCCTATATCAGTCAAAATTTTCATATGTTTACTTTTGGCTGTCTAGTTTCTAGTTTAGATCTTAATCAGTGGGTTTGATTTTCTATTGTAATAACACTTGTTCAATTAATTTATTATAAATTATCAGGTTAGTTTCAGAGACATCTCATGTCCAATTAGTGTGTAGTCAAATCTCTTCTACATAAAACATATGCTTAGGTCCTTAATCCAAAAGCAAATATTTACGATTGTGGGAAATCTAGGCCTCCATCAAATCAGAAATTGACTCAATTCACAATGGGTTAATATTCTAAAAATTAAATGAAACCTCTATATAAGGATTGTTTTCTGGACTTCATAATTTAATTAAATAATAAATGGATTGAAATTTTTCTGTTACATTTTATTAGGTATGCACACAAAATAAACAAAGAAATTAAGAAAGGTGTTTCTTCAACATCCACCTAGAGAAAAAATTGGACAAATATAATACGATTTCAATCACACACTGGATTATTTTGTAAATGTTTTGGAAACTAAACATGATTGTAGATTTTAGTTGGCTCACATATTTTCCCTGAATTTTTCTTTGGTTATAAGCTTCCAACCTCAAAAAATAAAGTTATTTTGATAACATCCTTTCAAAAATGCCACAATAGGTTCACAAATTCTAGATATATAATGAAGGGATTTATTCATTTTCACTTTGATACACTAAGAAATAATAGCTTAAACAAATACTAAACATACATTGTGGTTGAGGAACAATTTAAACTTATCTCCTATGTCCTAGGGTCTCAATCTTGGCAATTTGTTAATTTTGGTTAACCATGTTGAGTTCTATGCTTAAAGGAATTTACTTTAATATTTCTTAATAGCCATTAACATTGAGAATAAATGCTGATATAACGTAAATAAATAACCATAAGACAAGCTAAGACAAGAGGACACAATAATTTGGTGGAAGCCATGGAAAAACCCCAATGCGGGGAAAACCCTTTGATCACACCTTCTTATTATTCTTCAAATTCAATGGAGAGAGAGTACAATTTTCAGCAGTCAATAGGATGCCCTAGCCAACAAATTCAATCCTGGTCAAACTAGAAAAATGTCTCTCAATGGAGTTCGATCAAAGCCAATAAAACTGGGCATCAAGAAACATTCAAAGTCTGCCCAAAACAATCCACAACTTCTCTATCAAACCTGGTCAACTCTGCAGTCAACGTTGCAATCAAAAGACTCAAATTCCTTAATTTCTATGCCACTTAACTCGGCCTCCAAAAATCGGATTTTTTCCTAAATATCAAAGTCAAAACTTGAGAGTCGACCCAAGGTCAACACTGCTACAAAAACCCTTAAACAATATAAAATATCCAGCTACTCTTTCACACGTGCAGAGGAGAGAGAATGTCTCCTAAGGATGTACGAACCAATCAGAAAGAGAGAGAATGTGCGAGGAGATGATATCCAAAATGAAGTTTAAGTCTCTCTTATTTCTATCCATCAATGAGGGTGTGTGACACATATTTTGGGGCTTGTGAGCCTACATTACAATTCTATCTAACCTTGAAAATTTTCATGTGTGAAAAATAAATTCAAAATAAAACTTTTTCTCATCCAAACAAGATGATATTTAGATCAATCTTGCACCTATTTGAAAGATGAATCGAAGAAAAATATCATCTCCATCATGTGAGCAGTGCAAAGTGTAGTTTGGCCCTAGTTTCCAAATTTAACACTCACTCTCAACTAGGGAGGACTCCACCTATCCATCCATCTATCAACTTGTGCAATCCTGTCATCCGGTACCATCATGCGCTATCATATATCACCATGTCATCCTGTGTCATCCTACTATTTCTATACCTTTTTGGCTCTGCTCTTCTCTGCTGTAAAAGAAATAATGAAGAATATTTGATCGAGAGTGAGTCACAAAGACTTGACCACTCTCCACTGACCCAAAGTCAGTTCAGAGGTAAAAACCTCAACCAGACTGGATCCTAGTTCAAGTTTTTGGACACAACCCATCCTATACATAGAGAGTACATCAATAAACAATGCGTCCATCAGTAATGCTATGGTCTCTATCCTCATTTTCCAACTCATTGGCCAGATGAGAGGTACTTCCCATGAGTCTCGGACTACACGGGTAGGATGTATGTGGCGCATAAATCAAGAGAGGTAAAACCTAGTCTTGTGGTTGCTTATAGCTCCAAGAAGCTATCGCAAAGCCCCCGAAGCTCCTAGAGCTCAAAGTCCAACTCAAGCGAGATCCTCATAAGAGAGTCTGTCCAAGAATTCAAGCATCTCATGGAAGGTTAAGAATTTTACCTTCCCCAGGGGCATTGCGAGAATATCTGCGACCTTCTCATCAATCCCAATGTGATAGAGCCTTACGACACCTCGCTGTACCATATCCCTGATAAAGTGGTACTTGATATCAATATGCTTGGAGCGGTCGTGGAACACCAGATTCTCTGAAATTCAAATCCCACTTTGGTTGTCCATGTGTTTGGAGTAGTAATGGAAATTTTATTCTTAGATATTTTGATATAACTTTGATTGTCACAATATATCATAGTAGGCTACAATTCCAACACCTTGAATGTCAGCTTTGCAACCATCTTGCTAAGGTAGATGGCTAACAAATTAGCAGTGTTAGCTACCATGTACTCTATTATAGTTTGTTTGAGCTGAACTAATTCTACTAAATCCTTCCTCCTACTGAACTATGATATCATCCTGAACCCTAAATGAAACAACATTGATTCATTCTTCCTGCCACCTGCATCTCCTGGCAAGTTAGAATCAACAAATCCATGTAAACTAAACTTAGCATATTCCACATATCTTGAACAAAAATATACCATGCACTTTAGTTATTGCAACACATGTTTTGTATCAATCTAGTCAATTCATTATTCTCCTAATCTCAACCATGAACTGGGTCAAGGTGTTCATTGAAAAATTTATATTAGGTCCAACTCTAATGTTAGATAGATACATATAAGATCCAATTAACTTTTTATGCAAGGAAAAATGACCAAAACTGAAGTCACCATGCAAATTCAGATTTGAATCATAGGAGTGGTGATGGGTTTAAAATCTATCACATGAAACCTCTTTAAGATCTCATCTATGTAGCTTGCTCAAGGAAAACTTCACCTACACCTTGCCAGACCTCTAGACCCAAGAGACAATGTAGGAGTCCAATTTCCATCATGTCAAACTCCCATGCTAGTGCAATCCATCCACCATTTTATCCAAAATAAGTATGGATCCATGGTCTAAGAGACTACATCTTTTGTGCGACAACTCACATATATTGTAACTACTGGTCAAAAAATCTATGTGCTTCATCTTATTTGCTACCAGTTTGTAAATGCCACCTTCCTTGAATCTTTTGGCCAACACTTGATTAGAATCAAGGTTCAGACGTTTGATGATTACTTTTTGGTGGTTAAAACTAGAATATTACCTCTCTACAAAGTTTATGACATGCATCACAAATATCTAAATGAACTAAATCAAGAATCCCTTGAAATATATGCTTTCTGCTTGGGAAGGAAGCCTTGGCATGCTTGTAGAGTGCACATCCCTTGCATGCCTCTCTATCTCCTTGACCTTGAAGTCATAAAATACAACCATCATTTTCTTCGAAAAAGGTAGGGAACCATAGTTTAGGAGACTAAATCTACTGTGCTAGAGCTCACATAGATTTTCATTGTTGGTCAAAAAATCTGTCTTCTTTTGAGACTTGCTAGGAGTTTGTAAAGATCACCCTCTTTTACTTCTTTAGCCAACACTTTATTCAAATCAAGGTTTAGATTTTCAATGATTACTTTTTTATGGTAGAAAACAACCCTCTACTTCAAATCTACTAGACAAGAAACCAAAAAGAATTCTTTTAGTCATACACACCCCTCATGTGGATCCAATACTTCTCCATTTGGCACATGTAATGGGATGGATAGAAATCCAACTATTGGGTACTTTCCATTGTCACCAAACTCCACTTTCATGTTGTTATCTTGTTCTTTCTAGTTAAGAGAGATAATTTGTTTGGGGATGTGTCTAGAGGCTTCACTGTTAACATAACACCCAACGCCTGAAATTATGTTGATGGAAAGGGATGAAACCATGGTATAGGTTGTATTAAACCTAGCAGTTGACTCATCCACTCTGAAATATTCAACGCTTCTTGGAATTTGAGTTGGTTATTGTTTATTACCCTTCTCTTTCTTCTCTAGACATTGAGAAGCATCATAGTTTTTCATGGGGGAGTGCCCCACATGTTTCCCATGCTCTTGGGAGGGAGGGTGGGGGGTGCCTGGGAAAATGAGGGGAAATACAAGGAGAAATTTTTCCCGAGTGTGAGAAACATGTTTCCCCAAAAGTGGTACTTCTAGGCATACCCCTCAAAATTTTCCCTATAAAGACTTAAAAAATGAAAAAATAAAAGCTAAAAATAAAAAACAAAACCAATATAAAAAAAACCCCTCCCATGATACTCATTTTGTTTTCAATATTAATTGTGCATTGCTAATTTTCAGTTTTAACTTTCAAGTGTTGACTCTAGACACTAATGACCTCAGACTGAGTCTTTGAATTTTCACTTTACTATTTTTGAGTTTGAGTAATTTCAATATTTTTTTATTACTGAATCTGAGTTTGAATCATGTTTATATCATTTACGAATTTGAATTTACTACTATTTATTGTATACCTTTTAGCATTTACAATGTGTAATGATGAATTTGCATGAAATAAATTGTTATTGTTGGGATTTGACTATTATATATATATATATATATATTAGAGAGAGAATTGTATGCTAGGTACCCCTATGTCTGCCTGTCCTCACTGAATTTCTGCAAACTATATATATATATATATATATATATATATATATATATATATATATATATATATATATATATATATATATTAGAGAGAGAATTGTATGCTAGGTACCCCTATGTCCGCCTGTCCTCACTGAATTTCTGCAAACTTTGGAGGTGCTTCCACATCTCCCTATATATGTCTCATGGCTCCCACATTCCCCCATACCAGAAACATGGTGGAAGTTTGAAGCATCATATTTTTGTTGTAGTTGAAGCACTTGATATGGCTTAAGTCCTAGTTTTGCTGATTAGAGTACCCCAAGTCTTATTTCTCTTTTTGACCCTTACCAGATCCTTTCCTTCCTCACTTCCTTGCCCTCTTGGTGAGGGCTAGGTTTGAAACATATTCATAAGTGGCTGAGACATGTTAGGTGACTTAGGAAATATGCAATAGAATTCTATACTTATGGAATTTAGCTATACAATCATCAATTTTATGCCTGGATTTTTCCTAAGAATCTACCATTGGATTTTTAACTCACATTCATGCCTTTCTAGGTGAAAATTATTCCACATTATTTGTCTATATTCTTCATAATTGAGGATGAAAATTATTCCTCAGTGCCTTCAAAAATTTCCATCATAACAAGGTGTAGCTTGTCATATCCAGCCTAGCAAATGAGATTTAATATGAGTTGAAAAAGCCATGGACATCCATTATATATTTCTAAATTCCAAATTCAGTTATCAAGCCTTTTGATATTCATAGTTCCATAAAAACGTAGATTGGCAACATCATCTCTATTTTAAGTAGAATTTGTTGGATGAAAGAGGAGTTTGTTAGCACTGATGATAAAGTAATAGGGCTAGAAATGGTCCCTGCAGCTAACATAGAAGGAATTTTGGCACTACCAGGTTGGGTTAGTACTTGGGATATTTACAAAGTGTTGTTGCAGGGACATGAAAGCCATTATCTGATTGAGCACTTTTGTACTTTCCTTCATAGTAAGTTGGAGATCCTACAAACCATCTACTCTGGTTAGCCTCCTTTTAGGTAAGGATGGGATTTCTTGACCCTCTCTTCTACCATTTACCATGTATATACATATTATCTTTGAGTCCTTGTCTCTCTAGCTATCCAAGCTTTATCTATCTCTTCTCCTTTTGCCTTGTACTTGCTTCTAGTGTAGAACAATAACCAAGTGTACTTGTGAATTTTCTTCAATAGCTTGGGCGATCTGATTAGGATTGTTTTCCAAGGAACTTGAACATCTGAGATACCAAATGGTTTGAAATTTAATGTGCCTATGGTTTCTAAACTTACGACTTTTTTATTCAACTTTCAAGCACTTTCAACTTATGGCTTGAATTTTTTTTGCAAGGTGTTATAAAACTAAGTTTCTCCGCGCCCAATATTTTCCTTTTTATTCTAGTCTATAGTGCTAGAATCATATCAAATACATGGAATTAACATAAAATGGTGCACATACACATAATTTTACATAGGGAATATTGTAGATGAAGATTGCATTATAGCAAACCATAGATTTTACGCTTGAATGAATCTTAGATTATGGCACATGGGAGAGAAGCCAACCATGTAGAAAATGAACTATGGAAAGAAAGAGAAGTAGAAAATTGCAATGTATAAGGTGACAATTTGAAGTTACTTTGAACCATCCAAGGTTTCACTTCCAGAGATGTTGGTTTGTCTATGAAGGGGATTTGGTAACTTTATATTAACATGCATGGCAGAGAATAGAATCATATTCGATTAATTATCTATTCTTAAAAATGCCCATGTGAATTTTTGCAGCAGTCACCAAATTTTCCATGGTACCTATCTCATCACCCCTATGCTAAATTAGATTTCTTGAGTGCAGCTCCTATAATTTACATTTGTTGATGCAACAGACGTGAAAATTGATAAAATGCATTACTTGATATTTTATGCAAGGTAGGAAGATTTCATTCATCTTAGAACATATAATACATTGAACCGAGGCCTCAGATAGCTCTCAAAACTATCATATGCCAAAAATTATCTTGCTTCAAGCTTTATGTGCATACTTAAGTATAAGAAAATGGGAGCTACGTTAGCTTAAAAAACTTGAGAATAGGGCATATGTGTATCACTACATAGTAGTTTCAAAGGACCAAAAGTTAGAATGAATATGAATCATAGAAGTCCACCACTTTCTACTACTGATCATACCTATATAAATTCTTGCCATTAGATGATTCTTATCGGATAAGACCAAGGCCAAAGTGATCATCTAGTACCAATAGCATTACAATTTTGGTTGAAGATAAACCCACCAAATGGGCTTCTATCTTGGAGAAGACCATCTGCGAGAATAATTTTCTTCTTCAATGTCTTCATTGGCATCAAAATTACCTGTATTAACAAAAGAAGGGGATTCTGCAGCGTCTCCAACTTTCTCAACAGGTCTGCCTAGTTGTGAGATGTCATTTGCAGTCTTCTTCATTCTCTTCCCAGGTCTTCCTTTTTGTTCAGAATCACCATATGTTCTCAAATGTTTAGGATCAATTTTTTCTAGAGGTACCTCTCAATCCTTCATAGTTTTCTATGTATTTTTAGTTTTTGAAGATGGTTTCCTCTCGAAATTAAATTTTCTCTCTCTAGTTCCTGCCTTTCTAGTATATAGTTCAATAACATTCTCTTGTGCTACTACAGAATCCTGTAAATAAGCATCACCTTCAGCATTAATCCAAATATCTTTTGATGTATTGGACATGCCCTTTCTCTTTCTCTACCTATCCTTACAGTGCATAGGTACTTTCTCCTTTATCTTCTGCTCCAGCTGAGCATCATCCAGCAACAAGGAAACAACATCTTCAGCATGTAGTAAATCATCTTGTGCATGACGCCTCGTCACAACAATTTTTTGAACATTATTTTTTTGACTAGCTCTGTGAAAAAATTACTCTTTGATAGTCTCCTTGCAAATCAATTTGTACACTGTGACCTCCTTCATTTTTCCAAGCTGATGTGCCCTGTCCATGGCCTATAATTCAAAAGTTGGATTCCAATCAGTTTCATAAAATATAACAGTATCAAAAACTCTAAGATTGATTCCCAAGTGCCCAGATCTTGTGAGAAACAAAAAGACAAATATATCCTGCTTTTTTTGGAAGTCCTTGACCATGTCGCGACAATCCAATATGGTTGAATATCCATCCAAATGAGGATATTTTTACTTCCTATAATTCATTTAGTCTGCAAGAATATTGAGCATTTTATTCATTTGAGCAAAGAGGAGAATTCAATGGTTTTTAGCACAGAGGCATTTTAGCAAAGCATATAATGTCTGTAGCTTCCCAAAATTCGTAAGAATTTTTGCAAGATCAAAGCTTTGCAAAGGAGGTAAAGATTTGAATATTCTATTTGTAAGCTGAAGAACTGGTTGTTCAAAGAGTAAATCTAAGTCTGTTTATTTAATAAAATAATGAGGATCCTGAGGTTTTGTAGGACCATTGAACTTGTATGTACGAGAAAAACCAACAAGAATATTTTTCAGCAATGGATGATAAAGTTCTAAATTCTAATATGAAAAACCCCTGTCTGAGCAGATGACATCAATCAGGGGAGCTCAAATTAGCATAATGAATGAAAAAACATATTTTAATAGTCCAAAAATATTAAGAAAATGGTCTTTATGGGAGATGACTAATCCTTCATATTGCACATTTAGAGGACCAGTAACATACTTTATTCTCCAAAAGATTGAATTTTCACATGTTGGCAGCATCAGAGATCTACTGACAACTCTCACTTTGGCTTCTTCAATTTGATAATACTACAAGATATCCTTCACACTTTCCAGGAAGCCTTCAATAATTTCATCTAAAAATTGGTGATCCCATTTCGCTAAAGAATAAAGCAACTGATCCACAACTGAACCTATAGCAAGAAAAGAAACCTCAGATAGAAAGAGGTCAATCATCCGAGAAAGTCATAATGTCACACTTTTAGCAGGAAAAGAAGATTCCCATTCTACTTGACATGGAAAAATTTATGAATGAATATTTTCAGGTGAATAGACATTAAACAAGTTGTTCAAACATCTGTTCCAAAAACCCTGAACTGATCTAGAGCAGAATATGGGTAGACTCTAAATACCCTCTCTATAGACTAGCTTGGGAATCTTGTATGAGATGAGATTTTGACTTCCAGCATAGTGTATATCTTCTAGTTCACCAAAGGTGGTGGTCAAAGAGAATTCTCAATTTTCCCGAAGTACAGAAACATGCGCCCTTCATTGCTTTCAAATAACCCTGGAAGATTGCATACCTTCCACAACTGGATAAAAATGTTCACAAGGTTTTCAACCTTTTTGTAGTTTATATGACCTCAAGCACTATTAAGTAATTTGGCTACAAAAATCTTGTTCTTGATAGCCTGATAAAAGGCTTGGTGGCGAGAGCTCAATGTACAGTTAATAGTTACTTCATTTTTATTGGTCATTTTTGTGATTGCATCTTTCTTTACTCGATGCAACATAAAATGCTTTAGGAAAAGATGTAGTTGATTAAGTTGTCATTCATTCGAAGTGCATTCATGCTTTGCATGGTTTTCTATTCCTTTGGAGAACCATTCATTGAATTTCTCATGGCTATCAAACAATTTTGGCATGATAAAATGAAACAATGCCCAAAGTTTTGGCATGTTATTTTGAATGAGAATTCCAGTAAGAAAAAAGAAATTTCAATAGTTGAAACCCAAGAGCATTTTCCACCGTTTACTATTTGAACTCTTAATCACTTGAGCTTCATCTAAAACCATATACTGCCATTTAACTCACCTTAAGTACTTCTCATCAATTACAACTTACAAGGAGTTGGTAACTTGTGACAAGTATATGAAAACTTTCTTCCCTTTAATAAATTCGTTTAGGATTTATATTTTTTCGAAGTAAAATGCATTCATTACCCCAGTAAGGGAGAGATATCAAATCAGGACAAAAGCTTCCAATTTCATCAGTCAGGAGCAACCACAAGAAATGATCCCCATATGTTCTTTCCCTCAACTAAATGAGTTAAGAATGTCTTTTCTTGAATGGTCTTACCTAAACCCCTTTGATCAGCTAGAATGCCATTCAATCCTCGTTCATAAAAATTCACAAACCATTGAAGACCCTTGATTTGGTACTACTTCAGAATACCAGTGAAAATTTTTGGTGTTTTCATTGATGAGGTAAGAGGCATTGAGGAAGGGTTGAGCAAATCCAAGTTGCTAGAACCTTCAGCCACACCTTCCAGTGTTAGGCTATCAACTCCATGAAATTTTAAACACTTGTCATCAAATGCACTTTCTCTGCTCAAAGACTGCATTATTTGCAAATCTAATGGCTTCTTCCTTAAATGTAGTTTATTTTTGATCTTCTTCCTCCCTTGGTTTCACATCACCTATGTTTTGATCAACATCTGCTTCGGCAGTAGAGGCTCCAACAACTACCATTGAAGGTTCAGTAGTTTGAGAAGTTGTTTTATTCTGCATGAAATGACTGTAAATATTTGTTTGTGAAAGTAAAAAGTTTAGCCTCTGTTGTTACCTTTTAGCTTCTCTAAGATCTTCCTCACACTTCAAAGCTTCTGTTGCATCCCTCTCTTCCTTTTTCCAGATTTTAGCTTGTTATTTTTCTGCTTTTTTCTAGAATACTAGTCTATCTTGAGCTAATTTTCTGGTACACATTGATGCAACCGTCAACAACTTCAAGGACCATGCAGATGTAGCCTTCACCTCCTTTTGGGAATATTCTGCAAATTTTTTAGCATCATTTGATTTTTTTCTGTGATATAATGAGAAATTTTTATGGTGTTTTGGCAAGTTTCTTTTGACAATGTTGGCGTAGTTCTTTGCAATTTTCTCAGCATCCTCCCTTTCAGCCATAAATATATCTTTTTGTATGGGATGCTTCTTGGGTATCTTGCATTTAATAATCACATAGCTACCCCATTTCTCCAATAACTTCACATAAAAAACTTGCAATTTTCCGGTTTCAGACATAATCATCCTTTGAATGTCTAATGATTCTTGCTATGCTAGCAAGGCTTCCAAATCAGAATAAAATACTTGAGATAGAACTTTTGGCTTGAGTCAGATGATGATGATAGCTCTTTCAACCAGCCCTGAAGACTCTCATTCTTTGTGGAATGTTCTTCTATTCAAGCATAGGTCTAGTGTCTAATAATTTTATTAGCAGCCATCATGGAAGACAAAGATCTTAAATCTAGCCTACCCTTCAAAAAATTATCCTCTATTTGAACATCTGTAAAGTTTGGCAAGTTAAGAAATGGTGCTAATTTTTCATAAAATGGTGGAATTTAAAAAAAAACCCTCTCTACTATCTCCAATAAACCAAATGTTGATGCATGAGGACCATGAGTAGGAGAAATGTTAAGATGGTTGTAATTCCCCAGATTTTGGACCGCATCATCTATGTGACGACCTAAAAAAGTAGGAACATCTAATCCATATGGATTCTTCTCATATTTTAGAACCATTTAAGAACCATGAATTAATTTCCAGCTCTTTAAATTTGAGGTATGCATTGCTGTGGAGGAACCTATGCGGGCAGCAGTAGGCGCTACTTCTTTCACTTATTAGATTTCTTGAAATTTAGTGCATGTGCACCAAGCATGTTTCGATAATATTCCTCTGATATGTTCTTCTCAAATTCATCATCATCTTCATCATTTATATCTGTATCTTTTTGTGAAGATGAGTTATAACCAGCCTCTGGTTCAACATGGTAAAATTTTCTTTTAAAGCCATCTCTGATGCTAAATCTGATGGCCTCTTAGCCCAACCACCATTTACTTGTGCAAGCACTGTGTCATGCGACCTTTGTTCCTTTAAAATAACCTTGGATGATTGCATACCTTCCACAACTGGATAAAAATGTTCATGAGGTTTTCAACCTTTTTGTAGTTTATATAACCTCATGCACTATCAAATAATTCGGCTACAAAAATCTTGTTCTTGATAATGTGATAAAAGGCTTTGTGGCGAGAGCTCAATAGATAGTTCATAGTTACTTCCTTTTTATTGCTCATTTTGGTGATCACATATTTTTTTACTCGACACAACATAAAAGGCTTTAGGAAAAAACGTAGTTGATTAAGTTGGCATTCATTCAAAGTGAATCCATGCTCTGCATGGTTTTCTATGCCTTTGGAGAACCATTCATTGAATTGCTCTTGGCTATCAAACAATGTTGGCATGATAAAATGAAGCAGTGCCAAAAGTTCTGCCATGTTATTTTGAATGAGCATTCCAGTAAGCAAAAGGTCATTTTGATTGTTGAAACCAAAGAGAAATTCCCATCATTTACTGTTTGATCTCTTAATCACTTGAGCTTCATCTAAAACCATATACTTCCATTTAAATTGCCTTAAGTACTTCTCATCAATTACAACTTACAAGGAACTGGTAACCTGTGAAAAGTATATGAAAACATGATTCCCTTCAATGGAGTCATTTATGATTTATATTTTTTCGAAGTAAAATCCATTCATTACCCCAGTAAGTGAGAGATATCAAATCAGTACAGAACCTTCCAATTTCATTTGTCAGGTGCAACCAGAATAAATGGTCCCCATATGTTCTTTTCCTCAACTAAATGAGTAAACAATGACATTGCTTGAATGTTCTTGCCTAAACCCATTTCATCAGCTAGGATGCCATTCAGTCCATGTTCATTAAAATTTACAAACCATTGAATACCCTTGATTTGGTACTATTTCAAAATACCAGTGAACATTTTTGGTGTTTACATTGATCAAGTAAGAGGCATTGAGGAAGGGTTGAGAAAATCGACAAAATTTTAAACACTAGTCATAAAATGCACTTTCTTTGTTCAAAGACTGCATTCTTTGAAACTCTAATGGATTCTTCTTTAAATGAATTTCTTTTGGATCTTCTTCCTCCGTTGGTCTCACATCATCCTGCTTCAGCAGTAGAGGCTCCAACAACTAGCATTGAAGGTTCAGTAGGTTGACAAGTTGTTTTATTCTACATGAAATGACTGTAAATCTTTGTCTATGAAAGTAAAAAGTTTAGCCTCTATTGTTGCCTTTAGCTTCTCTAGGATCTTCCTCACACTTCAAAGCTTTCATTGCATACCTCTCTTCCCTTTTCTAGATTTCAGTTTTTTCTTTGTCTGTTTTTTTCCAAAATAGCAGTATATCTCAAGCTGATTTTCTGGTGCACATTGATGCAACCTTCATCAACTTCGAGGACCATGCAAATCTAGCCTTAACCTCCTTTTGGAAATATTATACAATTTTTTTAGCATCATTTGATTTTTTTATGTGATATAATGAGAAAGTTTTATGGTGTTTTGGCAAGTTTATTTTGACAATGTTGGCCCATTTCTTTGCAATATTCTCAGCATCCTCCCTTTCAACCATAAATAGATCTTTTTTTACTGGATGTTTCTTGGGTAGCTTGAATTTAATAATCTCATAGCTACCCCCTTTCTCCAATACCTTCACACAACAAACTTGTAATTTTCATATTTCAGACATAATCATCCTTTGAATGTCTAATGATTCTTGCTATGTTGGCAGTGCTTCCAAATCAGAATCAAATACTTGCACACATAAATTTTGGCTTGAGTCACATGATGATGATAACACTTTTAACCCACCCTGAAGAGTCTCATACTTTGTGGAAGGTTCTCCCATTCTAGCACAGTTTTGATGTCTAATCCTTTTATTAGCATCCATCATGGAAGGCAAAGAACTCAAATCTGGCCTACCCTTCAAAAAAAAATTCACTATTTGAACATCTACAAAGTTTGGAAAGTTAAGAGATAGTGCTAATTTATCATAAAATGGTGTAATTTAAAAAAAAAAAACCATCTTCTATCTCCAACAAACCATATGTTGATACATGAGGACCATGTTGAGGAGAAATGTCAAGATGTTTGTAATTCCCCAGATTTTCGACTGCATCATCTATGTGAGGACCTGAAAAAATACTGACATCTAATCCATGCGGATTCCTCTCATATTTTAGAACCATTTGAGAACCATTTCTAAATTTTAAACTCTTCCCATTTGAAGTATGCTTGGCAGTGAAGGATGTTAGGATTTACCTGTATAAAATAATAAACATTTACCGAGAGTAACAAAGATAAAGAATCCAGTAACAAATCATAAACATAAACACAATGTTTAACTGGGAAAACCCAAAATCTGGGGAAAAACCCAACCAATGAAATTTCGTTAACCATTGGCCAAAACCTTGACCAATCCAACCAAGTGAACCTTCACCGCTCACCTCCAGGCCTTTTTCATTACAATGAAGTATTCCCAGCCTTTTATAGGCTCCATTACATGCAATACCATGGGTCAAAACCATGGGTGCACAAAACCATGTGCCCAAAAATCACTACTGTTTACCCTAGTCAACATTGGCTCTACCCCGAGTCATGTTTACCTAACAGAGGAACCTATGTGGGCAGCAGCAGCTGCTATTGCTTTCAACTTATTAGATTTCTTGAAATTTAGTGCATGTTTCAATAATATTCCTCTGATATGTGTTTCTTAAATTCATCACCATCTTCATCATTTATATCTACATCTTTCCATGTAGATTATTTATAACAAACCTCTGGTTCAACATGGTAAAATTTCCTTTTTAAATCCATCTATGATGGTAAATATGATGGCCCCTTAGCCTAACCACCATTTATTTGTCCAAGCATTGTGTCATGCACCCTTCATTCCTTTAAAATAACCGTTGATGATTGCATACCTTCCGCAAATGGATAAAAATGTTCGCGAGTTTTTCAACCTTTCTGTAGTTTATATGACCTCAGGCATTATCAAGTAATTCGGCTACAAAAATCTTGTTCTTGATAGCCTAATAAAAGTCTTGGTGGTGAGAGTTCAATGTAGAGTTCATAGTTAATTCATTTTTATTGGTCATTTTGGTGATCACATATTTCTTTACTCGACACAAAATAAAAGGCTTTAGGAAAACATGTAGTTGATTAAGTTGGCATTCATTCAAAGTGCATCGATGCTCTACATGGTTTTCTATGCCTTTGGAGAACCATTCATTGAATTGCTCATGGCTATTAAACAATGTTGGCATGATAAAATCAAGTAGTGCCCAAAGTTCTGCCATGTTATTTTGACTGACCATTCTAGTAGGAAAAAGGTGATTTTGATAGTTGAAATCCATGAGCATTTTCCACCGTTTACTGTTTGAACTCTTAATCACTTGAGCTTCATCTAAAACCATTTACTACCATTTAACTTGTTTTAAGTACTTCTCATCAATTACAACTAACAAGGAGCTGGTAACTTGTGACAAGTATGTGAAAACTTGCTTCCCTTGAATAAATTCATTTAGGATTTATATTTTTTTGAAGTACAATCCATTCATTTCCCCAGTAAGTGAGAGATATCAAATCAGGGCAAAACCTTCCAATTTCATCAGTCAGGTACAACCACAAGAAATGGTCCCCATATGTTCTTTTCCTCAACTAAATGAGTTAAGAATGTCATTTCTTGAATGGTCTTGCCTAAACCCATTTCATCAACTAGGATGCCATTCAGTCCTTGTTCATAACAATTTACAAACCATTGAAGACGCTTGAGTTGGTACTATTTCAGAATACCAATGAACATTTTTGGTGTTTGCATTGATGAGGTAAGAAGCATTGAGGGAGGGTTGAGCACATCCATGTTTCTAGAACCTTCAGACACACCTTAAAGTGTCAGGCTATCAACTCCATGAAATTTTAAACACTCGTCAAATGCAATTTCTCTATTCAGAGACTGCATTCTTTGAAACTATAATGGCTTATTATTTAAATGTATTTTCTTTTGGATGTTCTTCCTCCATTGGTTTCACATAATCTATGTTTTGGTCCACATCTGCTTTGGCAGTAGAGACTCCAACAACTAGCATTGAAGGTTCAGTAGGTTGAGAAGCTATTTCATTCTTCATGAAATGACTCTAAATATTTGTGTGTGAAAGTAAAAATTTTAGCCTCTGTTGTTACCTTTTAGCTTCTCTACGATCTTCCTCATGCTTCAAACCTTCTGTTGCATCCCTCTCTTCCTTTTTCCAGATTTCAGTGTGTTCTTTGTCTGCTTTTTCCAGAATAGCAATATATCTCAAGTTAATTTTCTGGTACACATTGATGCAACCTTCATCAACTTTGAGGACTATGAAAATCTAGCCTTAACCTCCTTTTGGCAATATTCTGCCAATTTTTTTGGATCATTTAATTTTTTTTTGTGATATAATGAGAAAGTCTTATGGTATTTTGGCAAGTTTCTTTTGGCAATGTTGGCTCAGTTATTTGCAATTTTCTCAGCATCCTCCCTTTCAACAATAAATATATATTTTTGTACGGGATGCTTCTTGGGTAGCTTGCATTTAATAATATCATAGCTACCCCCTTTCCCCAATACCTTCACATAAAAAAATTGTAATTTTCTTGTTTTAGACATAATCATCCTTTCAATGTCTAATGGTTCTTCCTATGCTGGAAATTGTTCCAAATCAGAATCAAATACTTGTAGACAAAACTTTTGGGTTGAGTCACATGATGATGATAGCACTTTCAACCCACCCTGAAGAGTCTCATACTTTGTGGAAGGTTCTCCCATTCCAACACAGTTCTGATGTCTAATCCTTTTATTAGTAGCCATCATGGAAGACAAAGATCTAAAATATAGCTTACCCTTCAAAAATTTCTCCTCTATTTGAACATCTGTAAAGGTTTGCAAGTTAAGAGATGGTGCTAATTTTTCATAAACAGGTGGAATTTTAAAACAAAATCCATATTCTATTTCCAATAAACCATATTTTGATGCTTGAGGATCATGTTCAGGAGCAATGTAAAGATGGTTGTAATTCCCCAGATTTTTTAATGCATCATCTTTGTGAGGACCTGACAAAATAGGAACGTCTAATCCATGTGAATTACTCTCATATTTTATAACCATTTGAGAACCATGACTTAATTTACAACACTTCCCATTTGAATTATCCTTTGCAGTGGAGGAACCTATGTAGGTAGCAGTAGCCGCTGCTACTTTCAACTTATTGGATTTCTTGAAATTTAGTGCATGTTCTCCAAGCATGTTTTGATAATATTCCTCTGATATGTGCATCTCAAATTCATCATCATCTTCATCATTTATATTTTCATCTTTCTATGCAGATGACTTATAACCAGCCTCTGGTTCAAAATGGTACAATTTTATTTTTAAAGCCATCTCTGATGGTAAATCCCATGGCCTCTTAGTCCAACCACCATTTAGTTGTGCAAGCACTATGTCACAACCTTTAATTCCATTAATTTTGACTTGACTATTGCTAGTGTAATTATCTATATGATCATCATCATATTGTGGTACTCGATAATTCCATCTAGGATCTAGGTTAAAGAGTTATGAGTATGAACAATTATTTTTAGTCAGATGGCATCCATTGGTATAAGGAAACTTGTGCTCCATCCTAATATTGGGATAGAAGAAACTGATATCACCTACAGGAGTAGTGATTAGACTTGTAGCCTTTGATAGGACATTTTCATGATAATTTATCAACGAAACCCTCCAAAATTCAGTGGCAGGGGGTGTGTATTTCATTTGGGAATCGAACCGTCAACCAGCGGGTAGTCAATACCCTAGGTGCCCTGTGACTCCTTACACTAGAATAAACCTATGAAGCGCATGAGAATGGTGGATAAATATAGGTTTTGAGGATATGCAGGAGGTTCCAACTAGGCCATATCTTCTTCTACCATATTTCTAATGCTATGCCACTTTCTTGCTTCCTGTTTATTCAGAGTTACCATTTACCCTGTGTGAACGCCGACTTTGTTAAATAGGATAATCAGTGTTCTTATTTCATTTTTTTTCTTTCCTATATATTTTCTTTGGTCATTAACCCAAAATACTTTATATTTAGTATTTAGTATTTGTAAAATATACTACTTTCTTGAAAATATGTCAAATTTTAAAAATTGATTTAGCATTGCTTGATTGACATGCCTAAATTGTTAGCTTTCAGCATTGAATGAATTAAAATATCTTCCCTATGAACTCAAATTGGGACCACCCTTTAAAAGGCTTATCAACTATTGTAAACTATAAAACCAATCCTCATTAACATGTACAACTTCATATCTAGGCCAAAATGTGGAGAAGGATCTTCAATTAGGGTAACCTCTGAATTGGAAGACATGAGTTGCCTATTTATATCATGGTACACGTTTTTTATTCAAAGAGATTAGTTTTCAAAATTTTATATCCTAGTGGAGAGCACAATCACAGGACATGGACCTAGGAAACATTGGGAAAAGTCTAAAAAAAATACTGATTTGGATTTACCCAATAGAAAATTGGCATAAAACTCCACAATTAAAATAAATTCCGAAATAGTGGCTTTCCTAGTTGGTAAAAGTGAGGTGCTAAAATTTCCGATATTAGTGTTCAAGCCTCTTTGATGAAAAAAATGTGTTTTTGCTTATGGATGCAACAACACAAAAACAAATGTTTGAAGCCAGATGCAAGTTTTGAGCATCTTTTGGCAGAATGAATGCCCCTCACTCACAATTGTTAGTGGATACCATTGGTTCTGATTTGTATCGCTTATCTAACCACATTGTGGTAAAAGGAGGCTAGTTCAAATTCTCTCTTTGAGACATACAAAAAGGAAAAATTTGTCAAAATATTTTAGAGTAGTCATCTCTATCAAACTTCCATTTCAAAATCCTGGGTCAAGCTTGTTGACTAGCTTATGTGAACATAGTTAAACTCATTGCATCTTGGTCGAACTTAACAAGATTTGAATAGGTTTGGCCCAAAATCAAACAAATTATACATTTATAAACATATTTGGGAACTCTTATGGTAGGAGTCATCATAATATCATTGGTGAGTCCTCCATCACCAATGAGCTTATGATGATGGTCATATATGCGAAAACTTGTTAGTGTCTCTTTTCAGGGTATAATTATATACTGTATATATTAAACAAAAAAATAAAAATTCTTCACATTAAAGTGTAGAACTCACCAATTGAATACTCTGGATATGGAGTTCCATGTCCTTTTAGACTTTGAGGCCAACATAATAATAAGCCTATTTATTGGTGTTCAGTCTTTCCCCATGATGAACATGTTTTGCCAGGACTTAGTTATAATGGTTGAACCAAACTGCGACATGAAAGAGAGACAACAGACATAATTATGTTTGGTTAGAGAGTGAGTCATAAGCTTAGTGCCATTTTGTATGTTGTTGGTTCGTTTAGCATATAATATTTGTCTTAGTTAAACTTCACTATTTACTGGTAATATCAACCAATGTTAATGTAGAGAATCAAATGAAATTTAAGATGATTCCATTTAAAACTAAAAGCTTTGTGTCGATGGGAGTGTGGTTTAGAGGCAAGAAGTGAGGTGATTGGGCTTTGTATTTACATGGATACCTAAGTTGAAAACTCTAAAAGTGTATTTTTGTATTATGTAGTTATTTTTTCTTTGAGGTTCTTGTCTTCACACCCTTTTGTTGGTGGAAGTACTTGTGGGAGGACATAGTTATCATTGAGAGGTAAAGAGTGCTTTTCTTGTATCAATGCAATAGCATCTTTTGAAAGTCATGCTTGGTGTGGATTTGGAAGTGTCTGAAAGTCCCTTGGATATTTTTTTGTTTTAAAGAATACTAACCAAATTTTGTGCTTACAATTTTAACATCTGTTTAGTTGTTACATTTCAAAATCATTGTTATTGACCGTTGTATTTTGACATCTTGAATTTAATTAATAACGAGAAGCATTCCCAATTAGTTTTCTACACTCCATAACTAGTTTAATTCAAGAATTTAGCTCATTATTCATAATTGCATCGTATTTACTCACTATTTTTTAATTTTTGGCATGCAAATCACTCTTTTAGAGGAATAATTCTATGCTACCACAACATATTTACATGATTCACAAGGTGAGAAATCAATCTTTGGTATAATTGCAAATTTTAGGTTTGATAATTATAGGTCATTTATAGGCTATACATGTCTTCAAAGTTTCACTTATAATTGAGTATTCAACTTAACATAAAGTACCTTATACGTAACTAATTTTCCCTCCACCTACTTTTCATAACTTCCATAACCATTAGGTAGGGACTTGAAACTTCGATGGCATTTTGCTTCTTTAGTAAAAGATTTTCCAAGACTTTACAAATTTTTATAATTGATTGAAAGTTGTAGAATTTACAATTTATAGATTTTCAAGGTATAATATTTTAAATATTAATCTTTTAAAGGGTGCTAGCTCAATGGAAGAGCACCTACTTTACAAACAGGAGGTTGGTGGTTCGATTCCATCATGCCCTAATATTCATATAGAATGGTGACGATCAATTTTTAGTGACATAGGCTCTTTTGACCCTCAGCAATGAGCTTATAGTGACATTTTTCTACCCTTACCAAAATATGAAATCGTGACAGTCAATGATCACCACCATATATATATGCATCAATAGTGACGGTCATGAAAGGTCCGTCACCATAAATTACTATTGGTCATATGAAATGGTAATGGTCAATGAACGTCACCATATGTATGCATTAATAGTGACGGTCATGAAATTTCCATCACAATAAATCGTTGTTATTCATCTGCAATGGTGACGGTCACTATCCGTCATTATAATAATTATTCGTGACGAATCTTGATTGTCACTACAAAACTTATATTTTTGGCAACGCCACCTTTGGTGACGTTCAAATTTTTGGTGATGGAGGCTAATGTTTGTCACCATTGCTCACAAGAAATGGTGTCAGTCACTATCCATCATTATAAATCATTATTAGTGATGGACTTTGAATGTCGCCACAACGCCTATAATTTTGGTGACGCCACCTTTGGTGACGCCACCTTTGGTGACGTTAATTTTTTGGTGACAGAGACTCTTTTGACCATCGCTAATGAGATTATGGTGACATTTTTAGATCCTCGCTAATGTCATTTTTTCTTGTAGTGACTATAAGACATCACACATGTGGAGGTTCCTTCGTCAATGATACACCGCTGTGTAATGGTGCTTCTTATTGAGACTGGTATTTGAAAAATAATGGATAAAGGAATCATGGGGATGTTCTGATTGGTCAATGTAAAATATGATCATGGGATCTTCTGAAGGATCCACAACAACCAGGGAATTAATTGAAGATTTATGTTTGGATTAGCATGACTGGAGAAGTTCCAGTGTTGACATAACTGCAGGATATTGTACTAAGTCATTAATTTTGTGGTAAGTGTGGGTGCCTTTGGCTAAAGAAACATTAATACAGAATGGTCCTTTGAGGATCTTGGTAATAACCTATGCCTTATGCTGAGGGATTTGTAACGTACCATTTAATGATGGAATAGACTTAGTGGGAACTTTTAGTTGGGACTGAATCACAAACTTAGTGGGTGGTTTGTCATATTGGCGTGATTGAGTCTCAAGATTGACTTGCTCTGTGTTCACTTTTTCATAATTCATCATGAGAATATGATAATCGTTAGGACCAGATTGTGGAAGTTAAGGCACTAGCTAACCTTCTGTGGGTTGGGGAAGCTTTGTATCCTTGGTGAGGAAATGGGTTGGTAAGAACTGCTGGCAGAGATGAAGTAGGGGCCTAAGGAAGTTGAGCGATGGGTTGTTGTCCTCTATACGTACCTTCTTGGGCTTCCCATACTTAGCACATCTGACGTAGAAAGGGAAAATCATGAGTATACTGGCCATATATGCCCCAACATGAATAAGGATTATTTGTACAAAGAGCCTTACACTTCTTGCACTATCTTCCCTGTTTCTATGTTGTGGGATTAGGTTATTTTCCATAAGGTGGATTAGGTGGAGGACCCTAGTTACCCTTATTACCTTGGGATCATTCATTCCTATTATATTTCCACTTGTTATTCTTCTTGGTGTTTGGTGGATAGCCACGCTCTGTTGAACATACACTTTACCTTGAGGAGGAGGGGGATTTTGTGGTAGAGGTTGAGGAGGCATGGGACACTGAGGTACTTCTGACAAAGGGGTTGGAGCTCTAGGCAGTGCATAACGAATATATGGGTAAAATTCTAAATAAATATGTTGAGTAACAGTTGGGCCTGGCATCTACTGATGTGATTGGGGAAATTCATATAGTGTGCTTTGACCTGGATAAGGGTTTCCTAGTGGAGGGGGATAATTTTAAGAGGTACTGGTCCCCCCCTGGGGTTGACCATAACTCATTTGATGGAGAGCATATGGTTTCATATAAGGGTGTCAAAGAGATCTAATAATACCACCAACGACATGAGATTCCCCGAGTGCATTAGCATCACTCTGTCAACGAAATAAAGATAGCCTGATTGAGCATAGATCAAGTCATGCTTGAGGGAAATTTTTAGAGCATATTTCTATAAAGGTGTTTTCCTAATATAAGGTGCTTTCCTAATATTGGTCACTATGGTTACCTTCGTCCCACGGGGGTGGTCGACTGTTGAGATTCTTTTTTATCACTCATCACACAAAATTCCCTACCGGAGGTTAGGTAGCTGCGATGAGAACTGCTCGCATGATGAACTAGCCTAACCACCTCTAAATTAAGTTTCTAACGCAGTCCAACTTTGACCTTTGGATGGTGAAGGATTTTAAGCTCCCTATAAAATCAACTTCTATTTCTCAATGTAAATGATCGATGGGTGTTATTGGAAGCCTATCCAACTAATCCTACACCTAAATACATACATTGTTTCACCGTGGTGCCCAAGTGAGCTTAATATATGTGTGTTAGATTACTAAGTGTGGTATTTAAAGTCTCGACTTGGCAGAATTAACAAATTTCACATTTGGTTAAGGTCTCTTTCTGTGTGAAAAAATGTGTTTTTATTGGATGATTAAATTTAGCGTGTTTTTTTATTCCATATGTTGTTGAAACAAAATTCTTAAATACTGTAATTAATGTTGAAATATGAGAAAAAATAAACAACAAATCAAGCACAAACCCCACCCAAAGAAGTTTTTTGAATATCTAGACAAGGAGAGGCGAAAAAGTTACTCAAAACACATAACAAGGGCCTACAAGATCTAATGTCAATGAGACTAGTATATAAGGCTCTATGATACTCAAAATGGTGCAGATAAAAGGAATAAAATAGAGGTGAGATTTGTTTCAAAGGATAGGAAAGAAGCTAAAAAAACCAAGGGTTCTCAAGGATATCGTAAGGGTGTAGAAAAGAAAAAAATCAAAATGGCGTGATAATGGAAAAATAAGCTATCCAAAAGGGATGAAATAAATTGGATCAACCCAACAAATTAGAATCTAAAAGTGTTAAAACCCCTAGACTCCTCACTCAACCAATCCCTTCGTAAAATGTTAGAGGATTACTAGAAACCCTAGGGGGATTTATATTCCTAAAAGAGAAAAAATAAGAGTATCCAGGCCTAAGGATGACTGAAATAGAAGTGAGAAAACTCTGACCTAGTACATAGACAACACTCTGCAGTACTGGAAAAAACACTGAATTTTTCCCGATATATTTTAAAAATTGTTAGGTCCCTATATTACTAGTGTAGTCCCTTATTATTGTTAGTGTAGCCCCCTTATTGTTATGTTGTACCCTTATATCCCCCATATTCTTATTATTATGCCCCATAAAAGCCACTATTGTTATTCTTGTGCCCTTACAGTATTATTGTTACGTCAGCTAGGATTATATTGTGACCCCATGGACTCCTATATAAAGAAAGGAGGTTTTTTCATTTGTATCATCAAAGAATTCTTCATTTAAGTAAATGAGGTTTCCCACTCGAAGTGGCTAATTTATAGGGCATTGATCTGTCTTTTATTCTATTTTTGGAGATGGTTTCATAACATTTAGTATGAGATCTTTGGATTCTACAATTTCGCTGCTTCAAATAGGTCATAATGGCAGTTTTTTTATAACTATTTTTATAAGAAGATTCAGAAGCTTAAAAAAACCCCATGCGGGAGTAAATCCTGAGGAACTTCATGTAGACATTTCATATCTTGGTTCGCAATATGTTCGGAGATATGATCTACGGAAGTTAGGGTTTTTGCAAGCTCCATAATTTCATCTCAAAGATGTGACCTTGGTAAAATCATCATAAATATCTCTCTAAGAATTAGATTATAATGATGTAAATCATCACTGAAAATACACAGAAAATAGTTTCCCTTCTATAAATTTCAGAGTCGAAGGAGGAAACAGTGACATGTGGCATGCCACAGAAGTTCGCTCTAATGAACTATTCCATAATAATGCCATTGTGGGATATTGGGTATAACTTTGCCTTGAAGAATCCAAGCCAAGTTAGAACCATGGCATTGGAAAGAAGATTCAGAGGGCTACTAAAGGACTGAAGATAAAATCTCAGGGATCCAAAATTAGAGATATACATCATTTTCAATATATATCTCCTCAAAACCAAGAAAAATGTGTGTATATTTTTTCAAATTGCATAAGTTTTGTTTGAAAAATGAGTTTGAAGTGATTCCAAGGGCATATTGAAGCATAGATATCAGAATTGGGTTATAAAATTCCCCCTAAAAATAATTCAACACCCATTAAGCACTCAGAATTCTCTACTATGACTCATGAACAGGAAGAAGTGAAAAATGGTATATCAAAATTAGAAAAGGAAGTTTTGATATATCATGTTTGAAGAAAGAAACTCATGATGAGAAAAAAATAAATTTTAGTCATGATTTAATAAACTATAATAATTGATTGAAGGCCCACCATATTCCGAAGATTGATATGAGGAATTTTTATGACAAGGATCTCGTAACACGGATACTACATATGGAGCAATATTTTGATCTCAATAATGTGCAAAACACAAAAAATGTAAACATTGAAACTTTATATTTATAACAAAATATATTTGTATGGTATCGATAGATTTTTTCTCGTAAATAAATGTCACTTGGTATTTTTTTATGGAGGAAAGGGTAGCACATTATGAGGATAGAAAGAGCAACACCTTCTTGACCCAATTGTTAAATCTGAAACAAAAGGGTTCAGTGCTCGGGCACATTGAGGACATCGAAAAATTGAATATAAGGGTAGCTAATATTGCATAGGAACAAAGGATTCATGTCTTCATAAGGAATTTAAAGGATAACATCAAACATGAGATTCACCTTTTGAAACTAGATTCATTGGAGAATGCATTCAGGTTGGCAAGAAAAAAGTGAATGTAAAATTATGGCAAAAAGGAATCCTACCAATCACATCTATAAATATGGAAGTGTTGCTACTCCTAGAGTTTCACAACCTACAAGTCTGACACCACAATAATTGGAAGAAAAAAGTGCCAAAGGGCTTTGCTACAGTTGTGATAGAAAATACAATAAAGGTCATAAGTGTGCTAACAAGAAATTATTTTACATAGATTGTGAAGAAGAGGGAGAAAAGGAACAAGAAACATCAAAAGAAGATGATATACACTAGGAACCAACCCTAGAGAAAGAAGAAATGAGTTTGACCATATCATATAATTGATTGGCAAGAATTACCACTCCTCAAACTCTTAAGATAGAAGGACATATCAAGAAGAAAAATATAATAGTGTTGATTGATTTTGGAAGTACCCATAATTTTATTCATTTTCAGGTAGCGAAGAAATTGAATTACTTCCTATACCCATCACCATAGTATCAAGTGATGGTTTCAAATGGAGGAACTATAAATTTCTTTGTAAAATTCAATAATATCAAGCTAATAATGGGGAAATATGTATTAAATAGTCCAATGCTTTCCATTCTAGTGGGGGGTGTTGTTTTTGTACTAGGAGTACAATGTTTAAAATATTTGGGGACGATAGCTTTTAATTTTCAAGAAATTTTGTTTAATTTTTTTTTGGAAACAAAGGAGTTTGAATTACGTGGTATCGCATGGAAGTTAGGAAAGATAATAAGCTCTAATGTTGTGAGAAATATTATAAAGAAAGAAAAATGAGGCGGAATTTCACAATTATTCTCACTAGAAGTTCCAACATCAAAATCATTTATTTCTCCAGATCTCCAAAAATTATTCAACAATAATTCCAAGGTGTTTGAAACTTCCAAAGGATTTCCACCTATTCATGATCACAGTGATGCTATTCATTTGATTCCTGGAAGTGTTCCTCCAAAAATCACGGCTTACAGATATCCTTATGTCCAAAAGAGTGAAATTGAACGTATGATTGCAGAAATGTTAGAGGCTAGTATAGTTCAACCTAGTCAAAGTTCTTTCTCTTCTCCACCATTATTGGTGCACAAGAAGGATGGATCATGGCGCGTGTGTCTGGATTATATGGAGCTCAACAAGCTCACTATTAAAGATAAATTTCCCATTCCTGTGATTGATGAATTATTGGATGAATTACATGTAGAAATTTATTTTAACAAGTTGGATCTTCGTTTAGGATATCATTAAATTAGAATGAAGACTAAAGATATTCTGAAAACAACATTTTGAACTCATGAGGGTCATTATTAATTTTTGGTCATTCCTTCTGGCCTTACCAATGCACCTTCTACATTGCAAGGGTTGATGAATTCGATTTTAAAACCCTTCTTTAGAACATTTGTGTTAGAGTATATATTGATGATATACTAATCTACAACATGTCTTAGAATGATCATGCTCAACATGTTGAAAAGGTTCTCAAACTATTAGAGGAGAAAAAATTATATGCAAAAGACTCTAACTGTTTCTTTGGAGTACAAGATGTGGAATATTTGGGTCATATTGTATCTCAGGAGGGTGTTAAGGTATACCCTAACAAAATTAAATCCATTACGGAATACAAAGTACTCACAACCATAAAGAAGTTGTGAGGATTTCTCTGATTAACAGTTTATTATCGCAAGTTTGTTAAGAATTATGGGAGAATAACAACACCTCTAGAAACATTATTAAAGAAATATGCATTTTCATGTACTCTTGAAGAAACTAAGGCCTTTGAACTTCTTAAAGAGGCAATGTGCCTAGCACTGGTATAGCTACGCCAGACTTCACAAAAACCTTTATTGTGGAATGTGATGCTTTAGGAAAGGGAATTGGTGTTGTTTTAATGCAAAAAGGAAGACCCATTACTTTTGAAAGTTTTCCAATAAAAGGAAAGTATTTACAAAAATCTATTTATGAGAAGGAAATGTTGGCAATACTACATGCACTAAAGAAATGGAGACCTTACATAATGGCAAGACACTTCAAGGTAAAAAATGATCATGATAGTCTTAAATACTTTTTGGAACAAAGACTATCTTCAGAAGAGAAACAAAAATGGGTCACAAAGATGTTGGGTTATAACTTCTAAATCATCTACAAAAAAGGAAAGCTAAATGTTGTTGCATATGCACTCTCAAGAAAGGATGAAGAGGTGGAAGCATTTCATTGTACCATTTATATTATCCAACCAGATTGGATAACTGAAGCAAGGGATGAATGTAAAAAAGATGAATAAGTTTGGACACTCATTCAAAAGTTGCAGCAAGATCGTAGTACATCTGCTACATTTAGTTGGAAAAATTATTCCTTATAGTACAAAGATCGCTTATATATTTGTAAGAATTCCCAACTAAAACAAAATATTCTTTTGGAGTTTCACACCTATCCCTTAGGAGGACACTTAGGATTTTTAAAAACTTACCACAGGGTGAAGAAATATTTTTTGGGATGGCCTTAAATCTAATATTCAAAATTTTATGGCAGAATGTTTGGTTTTTCCACAAAATAAAGTTGACAGAATAAAGACCCTCGGTCTTATACAACCTTTATTCATTCTAGATCAATGTTGGGAGGAGGCTTCAATGGATTTTATCACAGGTTTTCCTAAGGCAAAAGGAAAGAGTGTCATCATGGTGGTTTTTGATAGACTTACCAAGTATGCACACTTTTGTTCATTATCTCATACATTTAAAACAATTATAATTTCTACTGCATTTATTGAAAATTTTCAAAATATACATGGAAACCCAAAGATTATTGTAAGTAATATATATCCCATTTTTACTAGAAATTTTGGACATAATTATTTTTTTTTTGGGTACTCAACTAGCTCGTAGATTATCTTATCATCCTAAATCCGATGGGAAAGCTAAGATAGTGCGAAAATGTTTAAAATGATATCTTCGTTGTTTTGTATCTGATAGAAAAACACAATGGGTGAAGTGGTTACCTCTGGCTGAATGTTGGTATAGCATTTCTATCCATATTGTAGCAAAAATGAACCCATTTATGGTACTTTATGGATATCATCCATTATCCACCACATCATCTTTAAGAGTCAATTCTAACATTCAAGCAGCATAAGATCACATCAAGCATCGACAACAAGTTCTCCAAATCTTAAAGCATAACCTAAATTTTGTACAAAACCAAATGAAACAACTAGAAGATCAACATCACAACGAGAGAAGTTTTTATGTAAGGCACTGGGAATTTTTACAGCTACAACCATACAAACAAATGTCCCTCAATCAAGCTAAGAAGGATAATAAATTATCACCAAATTACCATGGTCCTTACAAGGTGTAGAAAATATTGGTATTATGGCATACAAATTGGAGATTCCTGCTTCTTCTCGGGTGCACCTAGTTTTCCATAGTTTATGCTTAAAGGAGGTTATAGGTGAAAAAATTCCAGTTCAAACAATATTTCAAAAACTTGATGAGGAATTAAAAATCATATTGGAACCTGAAACACTCACGGAAACAAGAACTTGATAGCTATGAAATTGATCAATTTCAGAGTACCTCATACAGGGGAATAACTTAGCCACAAAATATTCCACATGGGAGGATGAGAATTTTATACAAAAGCATCCAGAGCTACTCAAGCATTGAGGAAAACACCTTTTTGATGGAGAGGGAAATTTTAGGTCTGTATATTACTAGTGTAGTTCCTTATTGTTGTTAGTGTAGGCCCATTATTGTTATTGTTGTACCCCTGTAGCCCTCATATTGTTATTATTGTCCCCCATAAAAGCCACTATTGTTATATTTTTTCCCTTCCATTATTATTGTTAGGTAAGCTAGGATTGTATTATGACCCCATGGACTTCTATTTATAGAAATGAAGTTTCTTAATTTGTACCATCCAAGAATTGTTCATTTATGTAATGTAAAGGAGGTTTCCCCTTCGAAGTATCTGATTTCTAACGCGTTCATCTATATTTTCTTCTATTTTTCGAGGTGGTTTCATAAAAAGATGCAGGTATTGACTTGAAAGGGCTGAAATTTTTTTTTTTGTGGCTGAAAAGTGGGTTCTGGAGCTGAGAGCGCAATTTTGGGGCTTAAAAGTCCGTTTTTCTCCCCACGGCGATCACCCACCAGATATTGCCATACGTTATCGTCTCTTTCTTGGCTGGTTCCTATGAGCTATGGAAAACACTATAAAACCACCAGCAACAGGAATTTCGACAGAATAATGGAGAGAAAGCTATAAATAAAAAAATAAGCTAAAATTAGATGAAGAAAACCCTGCAATTTTTGAAGAAAAAGTCAGCGAGGAAACCAAATTGTTACACTAGTGGAGTGTTAATTTCTTAGTATGAAATTTCCTGGAAGGTGTACACAAAATATCTCACTTAAGTCATGAGTGACTAGTGACCCTAACAACAATTTTGGATGCTTATACTTCAGTTCTCCAATAGATATGTGAGAAAAACCTTCAAAAGGATAGATGTATGAAAATCTAAAGGACAAACAATAAAAATGAATCTGATGTAATAACCCAATCATGGAAAAGATTTGAAAGAAAAATATTTTATTAATGATACATGGCGAAGAATATTTACAAAGGGTCATAACTCCCGCTCAATGGGATGGGTCCTTTGATGTCCTTGTCGCTTTAGTATTAAAATCTTCCTCTCTCAAATGTGTGAAATTCAAAAAAAATTAGAACTCAAAAATGGGAGCTCGAATGGCATGTGATGGTATTGGTGACGATGATAATGATCATATTGAGAAATGAACTAAAAATACTCTTATTTAGAACAAAGTATTGTGTTGATCTTGAAAATAGATAATAATAAAATGTTATTGACAAAAATATAGATCAAACCGCTTGGAATACTTTATTATATTTTGGAGAGGGAACATATATTTAAAATGGTTAAATATCTTTATTCATAAATAATAAACAAATAAAATGAAATATTAGTTATCTCCTTAATAATAAGAAAGTTGTGAAATGAAATAATTATTAAATAATGATTTAATAATTATTCCAAGGATGGAGTTAAGGAAAAATAAATAAATTGTGATTTATTTAATTATTCGTAGGTGATTTAGTCAAATGTGACAATGTATAATTATCAAACAATGATTTAATAATTATTCATAGAGAAGATTAAACAAATAATGGTTTATTTAATTATTCTCATAGGTTATAATCGAAAATAACTTAATAAAAATGGTTTATTAATTTCTTTTTATAGTGCAAGTGATTTTTCTATGGTAAAATTAAACTCACATGGTGTATTTCGATCCACCTAGTTAGAAATGGCTAGGTGGTAATTTTTTGGTGATAACACCCTTTATGTTAATAATTTCCCTTTTTATTACTATCTCCTGGGGATTTTTAGGAGACTTTTAAAGAAGGTCAATCTTGGACTTAACCACCAATAGCTTTTCATAAGATGGCAAGAAGTCTTATAAAACTCTAGATTTATTTCCTGAATATCTCAAACAATGTATTCATTAACTCAATAATAAAATAATATATTATAACATCACATTAGTCCCATAATGGCTTCCATATCCATTCAATATAATAATAATTCAATGTATAAAAATAGTCAATGTCTAAAAATCCATTGTAATTTACAGATCAAACCATTTTCATATTATCATTAAAGAAAAGGAACATTTATATACATCATCCATCCATACATGACCCTTAACATGGGTCCCAAAATTTGTTAAATTACACTAACAACCATTCATCACATGTCATACAAGTGGTATACATTCCAAATTTACACATGAACAACTATCATGCAACTAAGAAAAAAAACATTAGCATATCTTTCATACCATAGTATTATACTTTTTTAAGGTTATGCCTTACCAACCATCAATATTATAGAGAAATAATAGTCCCATTGAACACTCGGACACAACATGCAAATTTCTTCTTTACAATTAGCCTGCAACCATATAAGTAACAACCATTGGAGAATTTTAACAAACAATTCTCAAGCATGTAATATACGACCATTGAAGCATTTTAGAAAATAGTTAGCAGACATAACATCTCTAGCCATATAGATGTTTAAAATATAAAAGAGATAGTAAAACTAGAATCTACAAAATAGCATGAATCATATTGATATCATCAACAGTAAATTATTTGAAAAGCAACAAAATCAACCATCCCTATAGGGGAGTGAAAAATTGGAAAAAATGATCAGATTATGAAATCTTAGTCTAAGAAAATGTTTTTTGGAATCAAAGTTGGGCTACATGTCCATATGGTATGAATACCCCCTGATGTTGAGCTGAATCACATTCAAAACTCTTAGGGATGAAATTATTTAAAACCACAAAAAAATTGATCTCATTTACCATGTTTTTCAAACACGTGGAATGCAAACTTTCATATACAACTATACATGAAGAAAGACAACCCAACATTATCCTACTGTGATTTTTTCATTGAATTTATGCCTTCACTATGTGAATTCTACTAGACTCATTATTCATTTTTAACATCTAAAGAGGTTCTTTGAATATTTTTTAAAACATTATATTTTCCTCTTTAGGGTCAACCCCAAATTCTACATTATTTAGTTATCACACAAACCATACATATATTCATTATTTTTAAGAAGTGCATTGTAACTTTAGTTATGTTTTTTTTTCTTATGCACTATAGTCATTGTTGTAATATTTCTTTTTTCTAAGTAAGCTTAATTCTATTAACAGAGGAGTAAAATTACATAGTGACCGCAGTTAAGACAACTGCTCTGAAAAGAATCAGAGATAGCAGGAGAAACATAAGAGAAGACTGCCCTATAACAGGGAAACCAGTCTGACAATTTGCCAAAACCCACGCAGGGGAGCTTAAAGTACAAAATGAACAAAACAAACTGAGATTCCACTTAACCGAGTTAACAGACACCAGCTCAATAGAATGAGCCATAGATACAGAGAAAAACACCACAGAATACTGACTATTCATCAATATTATCTACCACAATGCGGCACCAACCTGAAGCATGCAGGTCCGAGTCTAAAGCTTCTACTGAGACTGATGGGCCCAGGTTGGCTTGCGCCATCTCCCCCTCCAGGATGCTACGTGCTGGAGCTTCCAAAGGCTACCTTGCCGCACTGTCAGCCCCATCATGAGGGAACAAAGTTTGGGTGAATTCCACACCTGTGTCCATCGCAGGAGAAGTGGTGTCCTCCATTTGGGTGATCTCATGAAAAAATACTGTGAAGATGGCTATGATTCTCGGGCGATTCAGAGCAGTATTGAAGATGAACCGAGCAGAACCAGTGGTGGGAGGAGGAATAGAAGCAGGAGAAAAGGGATTGTGGGAGCCCCTGTGACGAGAATCCAAAGAACTCCATCTCCCACTGCGCATACGGGGATAGTGGCTGCCCACACAACCTCTCGAAGTAGCAGGCGAAGCATAGGACGGGCTAGAGGGTCGGGTGGAGGAGAGACCCCTGTTGCCGCCTCTACAACTTCTCATTCTGTGTCTCAACCTAGTCATATTGGAACCAAGAGTAGAAGGAGCGACACAAATGCTGGATTGTCAAAATGCAGCAGGGGGCCCAAGGCACTTGCGAAAAAAGTCGAAATCTCCCTCAACGCTCTTGCAGTAGGACCACAACCAGTCTTCCAACACCCATTCCTCTCTCTGTCACATTCAATAAGATGCAAAGTAGAACAGACATTCACCAGTGGGTAAACGATTTTGAAACCATAAACATAATTGAGAAGGGGCCTGTGTGACCGCCTGAGCTACAAGGTGAAATGAACACCAAGCTGCCCTTTATCATTCCTGCTCCTGCTACGAGGATCCTCCGTTCGATCATGAGCATTGAAGTGAGGTGAGTGCTCTAGCACGCGGAGGCATGCATGGTCAGAACCCTGCATGATAGTCATAATGCGGAAGGCCGAACCTCTAGATCACAATCCTGTGAACTGTGCAAGCTGCAAATGATGAGATCCGTTAGGCGGATGCATATTTACCTTCTCGTCCAGGGTGGGCAGGTGTCGACCCGCTTCGTCACACCCCTGTCCCATCCTTCTAGTAATTTTTTTGATCACCCGCATCCAGGGGGGTTGCATCTTCTTGGATGAGAATTTTGCATTCCTATTTTCGTTCATGGTTCTGAATTATATCAAGGTCCCCACTGAGAAGAGTGTCTTCATTTTCCACCCCTAAGTTGGCTAGAAGATCCGCAACTTTGTCGCCTTCCCTCTTGACGTGATGGAATAAGACGGCTCAGTTGGTGTGGAGCCACATTTCAATAGCAGTCAGTTTTGCTTCTAACCTCCAGTTGTTAGCTATTTTGTGCGCATGAGCCCCATTGAATAGTAGATTGACCATATTGATGAGGAGGAGGGAGTCACCTTCAATCTCCAGCAGATAAAAACTATTACTCTGGGCCAAGTGAAGTCCTTTCCATAACCCCTCCAGCTCAGCTGAGTTGTTTGTGTCCGAAACGATGTTTCCGAAGAAGATTAAGAGCAGAAGACCTTCATGATTTCTGATAATTCCACCGAATCTTGATTTTCCGGGATTACCTTTAGAAGCTCCGTCAAAATTGAGTTTGAAAGTGGAAGTTGGAGGAGGAGTCCATGATATCCTTCTACTGGATCGACTTGGTGTAGGTCTTTGATGGTGCATAGCTTGTGGGATTTGTAGATTCCAATTCTCCCAGATGGCTTTTTCATTAGCTAGAGTAGGGAAATCTTCTGGATACCAATGCTGAAGGGCCAAGGTATCCTTGAGGTTAGTGCAGAGGTTACCCCAGATTATGTCTAAATGAGTGCTCTGATCTTTAAATATGCGCTTGTTTCTTTCTTTCCATATTGACCAGAGGAGGAGACCCGGAATCAATCTACATAAATGATTGAGTAGTTCGCTTTTGAAAGGGCTCTGTTGCCAATTTCGTATGGAGTTGATTATATCCTCAGACACCCTGCAATTCTTTTGACACCAGAAGCTGACTTTTTCCTACAGAAGGTTGGCAAAATGGCAAGAGCTCAAGAGGTTTTGGAGAGTTTCCTCTTGAGATTTGAAATTGGGGCATATGGAGGGCCCGTAAAAGTTTCGCTTCCGAAGATTATCCCAAGTGAGGATATTCCTATGCCCCACAAGCCATAGGAAGTGAGAAAATTTGGGCTAGATGCCGGGTGACCATATTTTTCTCCAGATTGGGTCCAAGGGTGATGGATCATTGCAGATAATCCTATAGGCCTCTTTGGGGGTGAAGGATCCTTTTGGGGTGTATCCCCATCGAAGGACATCCCTACCCTCTGAAGTTTGAATACGTCATTTCTGAAGTTCGTTCTCCATGTCCTCCTGTACCTGGCGATTTGCTATTCTGATCAACCTGTCTATCGGCTTCCATTGTCTATACCCCTGTTCTGTCTCTGCGGTCCATTGTTGGTTAACCGTTTCCTATTGTTGTTCCTCCCATTCTTGGCTTTGAGGTGGGTTATAGATGGTGCTAAGATTTGGAAGTTGGTGCCAAGCATCAGTCCAGAACCGTGCAGTGTTGCCATCCCTAATTTCCCAGAAGTTGTGGCTTTGGATAAGAGAATAGTGTTGTTTGGCCACGTTCCATATTAGAGATCCCTTTTCAGTGGGAGTGAATCTAATCAGCTCCTCCATTGGTCTGTGATTGGCATACCTAGCTGTCCACATGTTTTCCCACGGCTTGTTGGGCGAAGTGAGCCAATGCTACCATATTTTAGCCCCCATTGCTGCATTGCTTTGCTGAGGGTCTCGCAATCCTATTCCTCCCTTTTCCTTTGGCTGGCATGCAGTGGACCATTTTACCAAATCCCACTTACGATTTGTACCTGTTGCATTCCATAGAAAGTTGCGTTGAAGAGCTTTTATTTTTTTCAAGACCCATTTGGGTGCTGCCAAGATTGAGAAGAGATATAAAGGCATCGCTTGTAGCACCAAATTGATGAGCACTAATCTTCTTGCTATGTTTAGAGATATATGTGTCCAAAGGTTGAGACGTGATTCAAGTTTATCTAAGAGCATATGCCATGAGGAATGCTTTATGGCGGTATCTATTAAAGGAGAACCAAGATAATTGGAGGGAAGGGAGGCAATGGAGAAGCCTAGAATGCGGGCGATGGCATTTTGGATGATAGGGGGAGTGTGAAAAAAGAAGATTTGCGATTTGGCTAGGTTTATACTCATTCCATAGGCCTTCGAAAATTTGGACAGGAGGGATTTGAAAGTAGAAGCTTCTTGAACAGAGGGATACCCAAACAGCATATTGTCATCGACAAATTGCTGATGAGTGATGGCTAGAGAGTTATGAACAGAAAGACATTTAAGCTTCTGGGAATGAAGGGCATGTTTGAAAATTCAACCCAATCCTTCAGCCATTCGAACAAATAGGAAAGGGGAGAGGGGGTCTCCCTGACGAATGCCTCTGGTGGGGCTGAAGGGTCGGGAGGGTATACCATTTAAGAGGATAGAGTAAAAATATGAGCTGATTAAGCTCATAATCCAGTGAAACCACATTGGGTCGAAACCAAAGGTAGTTAGAATTCTTTGAATATAGATCCAACTCAGCTTATCAAAGGCTTTGGAGAGGTCAATTTTGAGAAGCATACCTGCTTGTTTGGAGTGCTTGAGAGAGTGAATGACTTCATGTGTGAGAATGATGCCGTCCAAGATCTGCCTTCCCTTAACATATCCAGCTTGTTCTGGTGATATAAGCAGGGGAAATAGTGGCTTCAACCGGTTTGCGATGACTTTTGAGATCACCTTATAAATAACATTGCAAAGACTGATGGGCCGAAATTTGTCCGGGGTTCTGGTATTTTCTTCTTTAGGAATTAGAGCTATAAAAGTAGAGTTCAAGGAGGGAAATATCCAGTGGAGAGTGTGAGATTCCTCAACAACTTGCCAAACCTCTTCTTTGATGAGATCCCAAAATGAGTGGCAGAAGGTGGTAGTGAAGCCGTCCGGTCCCGGTGATTTGCCCTCCTTAAGCTGGTGCATAGCCATATCCACCTCCTGAGGCAAAACAGGTCGCAAAAGAATTCAATTGTGATCTTTTGTGATGAGCTTTGGCACATTCTACGTGATCTTATCAATTGCAGGTTGTCTCTCAGTTTAGGGTTCTTGATGAACTTATTTGAAGTGATTGATAAACTCCTGTTCCATCTCATCATAATTTTCCACTCGCTCCCCATCTTGCGTTTGTATAAGTGAGATAGTGTTGTGTATTCTTCTCTGTATTGTGGTTCTGTGAAATAATTTAGTGTTCCTCTCGCCCTCTTTCAGCCATCTGACGTGAGATTTTTGCTTCCATAGAATCTCTTCCTGCTTTCTTCTCTCCTCCAATTGATTGAGAATTTGTTTTTCCTTCTCCAAATTCTCTTCCTTGTAGCCTTCTGCTATTATCTATTGCTGAAGTTCCTTCATCTCCTTGTTGAGATCTTGTTGGGCCTGGAAGATTTTTGCAAAGGTCTCTTGATTCCAGTGCTTAATCTGTAATTTCAGGTATTTGAGTTTCTGTTGAAACTGATACATCTTGGAGCCCTCAGACTTGGGGGAGGTGGTACAAGTAGATCTGATGAGGTCGTTGACGGTGGGGTGGGAAAGCAAAAAATCCTTGAAACGGAAGGGGCGCCTGATGGTGTTACCTGGCCTTTGCCATTGAAGTGAGATTGGCCAGTGATCGGAGCCTGAGTAAATAAGCATAGCCACTGAAATGTCACCCCCAAGATGTACTGCATTGTCTGAGATGAGGAATCTATCCAGTTTGGAAGCGATCAGTTTCTAGCCCACTCTGCGATTGCTCCAGGAGTGCATTCCATTGCAATACTGCAGATCAATTAACAGATTGTTTTGGATGAAGTCTTTGAAGTGGCTGTTCTCCTGATCCAGTTTGGCTCGGCCTCCCTTTTTCTCTTCCAGCTTGGCAATCATATTGAACTCTCGTCCAATGATCTAGAGTGGATGAGATCTGTTGATATTGAGCGCTTCTATTGTGTCAAGAAGAGCAATTTTGTTACCTGATTCCTGAGGGAAGTAAACATTGGTGAGATGCCCATGTATATTTGTGCCTATAATATGAAAGGTTGCCTGAATAATATGATGAGATGCATGGAAGTCGGAGAGCATGACGGCTTGCATATTCCAAGCGATAGCCAGTGCTCGAGAGGCACCAGAAGCATCTACTACAACCTAATGACACCATGGCCATGCTCTAGAGAGAATCTGGCCCAAAGTGTCGCTGGTGCATTTAGTTTCCTGCATAAATAAAATCTGTGGCTGCTCCTACTTTATCATGTTTTTTAACATTCTAATTTTGTCAGGGCCATTTAGCCCTCTTACATTCCATGAGGTGAGCTTCATGATTCACTATTGGTGGTGGGTTTATAGTATTTTGTTAGCTTGGCATATCTACCTGAGTCCACCAGGATTTTCCCTATTGTGATATTTCACTGAAGATCCGTCTTTCTTCCTCTCTTCTTCGAATCCTTAGGGAAGTGGTTGCCATCCCAATGGCTTCCCGGTTGTATGCCCAGTTGCTGTTGCTGGTAGCCCCTAGAGAGGATGAATTCTAGGGTGTTGAGTTGATGCTCTGGTATCTTGTCATAGTCTTTCCTTTTACAAGCTTGTTGTAGTTCTAAGATTTCCAGACCTCCCAAGTCGAAGCTTTCCTGTTCTTCTTCCATATGCTGCGTCTGACTGTTTTCTGCTGAGGTGAATGAGGATGGCATAAGCTGACTAGCGATGGAATCAAAATCCATGCCATTCGGCATCCAATCCGGATCCTTCTGAATCTCCTCATGAGATCTAGATCTGTCAATCGGTGAAGAGGTCTTGGGAGGGGAGCTCGACCTAAGGGGGGAAGAAGTGGGCAAGGTCGAAGGAGGGATTGGCAAGGAGTTTTGAGGAGGGTCTTCCATAGTTTTTTCCATAATTTCAAAGCTATTGCTGGTGGAAGGCACAGAGGTGCTTTCCTGAAGGGGTTTCTTCCCTGTGGAAGATTTTTTGTGCGCTCTTTTTTGACTAGCTACTTTGGTGAAGCCATCTTGGGTCGGTATATTAGAGGGGTCAGGGGTTTGGGGTTTAACATTGAGAGGGCATACCGAAATAGATGACCTAGGGCATGACATTTGTGACAGCTGAAGGGAACATGTTCGAAATCTAAGGGTTGAATCCATTCATAGTCATCATGATAAAGACTTATCGAATCCAGAAGGGGTTTATCCAAGCACATGAAAACGCAGATGCGAGCATAGGAAGTGTATCTACGCAGCTTCATTTCTTCAACTATTTTGATAAATTCTTGTAGACCTTTGCCAATGTATCTCAATGAATCTTCATCCTAGTATTCCAGCAGTAGCGAGTACATCCGAATCCATACTGGAGCCCAACTGAAATCCTCCTTATCAGGGTTAAATCTGTCCACCCGTTCCCTTAAGTACAAGCCCGCTGAGTTGAATAAATACGAACCTTCATCCATGACTCTGTTCCTATCCTCAAGGCAGATGAATATCACCATGAAAAACCCCTTTGGTCATAGATGCAGAGTATCATGCCGTTTAGGTTTCCATTTGGTCGAGCTCCATCCTTGCAGTGCTTTTTCAGTTGGCCAGTATCCAATTAACTTTCCTATGAGAGCATGATCCCTCATGTATTAGATCCGTTCGTTGATTCCGTGGCTAGGAAGTTCAATCTTGGGTCATTCAGCCGCTATGGGTTTGCATGTCACTGACTTTACCTTGGGCGTCTCCTTTTGCCCAGTCTCACCTTCTTGTCCATCGTTGTGTTTTCCTGACCGATCAGCGGGTGCAGTGGGAAAATCTTGCATGGATGCATCTTTTGCATCCTTACTTCCTTCTTCAGGACCCGAGGGTTTTGTCTTGTTGAGATCTTGATGCGCCTTCTCGGAAGAGGGGGCAGGTTGTGCGGGCCCCCCTAAGGATCATTCATTGTAAGGTTGTCAGTATCCGTTATCTACAATCGCGTGACTTAATCCAATCTGAGGAGCTCGACAGATAGTTTGCAGAATGCACTGTTGTAGAGGACGCCCGTGAACCCTAGGTTGTAGAGCGCTTTCATCGATCAAGTTCATGGGATCAGTCATTGTTGTAATATTATGCATGCAAAGGTTGGTAATTAATTTTCACTATAACGATTAAGTGCTCAAAATTTTTCATAGGTGCAATAAATTTTCTATTTTATTTCATCCACATCCATATTAGACTATCATGAGCGCAAATTTTAAAGAAACATTATCACTTTCTACTCTTTAATGCGATCATTAATCGTGCATCATGCATCTCATGTTAATTGTATTCTACTAAAAATTCAATTAGAATCATACCTGAGATGATTTTCACTAGCATCATACCTCTGATTATTTTTTTATTATGATTCCTAAAAGGTGCTAGTGTTTCAACCTTCTACTTTGATACCACTTGTAACATCCCCAAGTAACCTCACAATAAAATGCATGGAGTTAGGAAAATTTTCCAGCATTTACCCATGTGTAACTTTTTAAATTACTTTCTATATTCCCTCAATGACCATTATAATAACCATCATCATTACCTACATAATATTTAGCAAAAGCATAGTTTGTTGTACAACCAGAAACTACCATTGTTGTAGCATATTAACTTAAATTTCCTCCAATAACTGTGCACTGATTCCATGATTATTTTAACTCAATTGGTAAATAACGTACTTGATAATATAAACATCACATCACGAAATAAATTAACATCATAAAAATGGCAGATGAATAATCACATATTCAAATTCCAATATACTGTGGAGACCCCCATTGGGTGAAAACCAACAAGTATTTAATTTTATTATTAAACGCTCATGAGGGTGTTCACCCCTCACTTAATGGCTATAATAGATTCCGTCCCTTTACCATTTTCAAAAATTATTAGATAGAAAAATATTCTTAATTGAAACATAATTAGCCATAATTTATTACAATCATCATGCCATAATTTACCCACGAATCTCCAATCTATATGTCTTTATGGTCTGACAATTTGCATTAGTGGATCATCCTACAGTTATAATTCCTGAATCTACAAAAAAAATTATTTTCCGCAATGTTAAACATACACTATCATTTCCACATGTCACCATTATTTCCTATCATTTATGTCGTCAGTACACTTGCTATCATGATTAAAGAAAATATGAATAAGTCACTAATAAATGTTTTTTAGTGACACTTCAACATCTATTTTTGTGCATGAATAAAACATAAACATAATGTAATGAGAAATATTCTTTAACATCAATGAACATGCATTGGTAACAAGAAAATCAATATCAAGGGTCATCTTTCCAAAAAAACACTAACATAATCTTGGATGCAATTTCATATTCTTTACAGAGGAAATATAACATACTAGACATTCTTCTTGTTCATGCATGTAATACCCATAGTTTCTATGTTTTTTTATTGACAATTGAATAAGCCCAAAGGGGAAGTGGACCCCAATGGAGAACTAGTGTGTGGATTTATTTTATTTTTAGTTAATAAAAAAAACTGTCAAATTTATGTGTGCAATGACAAGATTGAGAATTGAGATCTTAAGTTAGATCCATGAGGATGTGGATAAGGTGATGAGACTTTCCCACATCTTCTAGAAATCCTTAGAAGGAATATTAACAAAATTAGATTTGGAGATAAACATCTAATTTCCCCAATGAAGAGGAAAGTAGTTGGGAAGAAGCAGAAAAAGCTAGAAAAGTGGAAAAGACAGCTTTAAAGTACCTCAATGAGGGAAAACCTAGGAAAAACAGGAAGAAAGCATCCTGAAATTTCTAGACATGGAAATTGGAAACAAGCTTGGGAAAGCACAGCTTAAATAAGTTGCTCCAGGATAGAAAATTGTTTGTCTATCACTAGGAGCTAAGGTCTTGGCTCGAGGGTGAGTTATGGAGAGAGAAATCTACGGTTGGGTGGAACTAGTCTGAGAAATTGGTATGCGCACCTAACTAGTATATTTTGGTTGATGTAGAGTTCACCTATGTGTTAAATGGTATTTAAGTTGGAACATATTATGATATCTATGTATGTGAAATTGTTTAAATTGAATCAGTGAAATTACTTAGTTCAATTGTCAGATGTGTGAAACGAATTAAAAGAAATCATACATTTAATAGATTTCTTCATAGCCATAACATAGAAATATGTATATTTGTATGGTGAATTTCAAGTTAGTTCGAACATCCAGAATGTCTAAATCTAGTTTTAGATTTAAATCTGGAGTTATGAAGGCTAACACAGAATTTTGTTGATCTTTAAAATTAATACAATGACTCTGATTATATAAAGGGAATAATGTTAGATGCGAAAAAAATTTAGTTTATAGATGAATATCATTCTAACTAGTGAATTCCAATTTCATGAGTGTATGTACCAGAAGTAGCGAAAAATTCTATGGCTCTTAAATGCTGTTCAGAATTAAATTAAAGCATATAAGAGTGTGTTAATATAAATCTCAGAGATGGTTACGTATATACATATATATATATATATATGTGTAACCATCTCTGAGATTTAGATTATCACACTCTTATATATATATATATATATATATATATATATATATATATATTATCCATTTCTCTCCTAATAAGCTTACATCTTATTTAGCAGTGGAAATAATGGAAAAATGAAAAATGCTAATGGAGAATTCAAATTATACTTTATCGTTATCTACTAGAACTAGAAATAGTTAACATGCTGGTCTATACAGTAGGATGACCTTAAATAGAAAATTTGCATGAAAGTTAAACTGGAGCTGAGACTTATAAAGTACTATATTGTGTTGATCCCGGAAGTTAGAAGAACTATGATAAATACAGTAAAACAATTTTGTAACTTTTCAGAATTTGTTAAGAACAGAGAATTGGAAAAAAAATATACTGCTAGTTATAATAGTTTTCTGTAACTAATGAAAATTTGAAAAGTAAGATACAAGAATAATACATATAGCTAAATTGTATCAAGACGATTAAGAGAGCAGTAAAAATAAACATTTCTGCATATTCTAAATAGGGGTGAAAATTCAGTATGAATGAAAAATGCAGAGACATATTATTCTGTTCAAGGAATAATTCGATAATGTATTTCAACTTGCATGTGTACCTATATACTAATCTATAGGGATATACATCTACACACACACAAACACACACATATATAGGTAAGAAAATAGAAATATATATGTATCAGTAATATTTTTATAATTCAAATTATCCAAAAAGGAACTTGGAGAATGATTATAACAATCACATCATATTTACAATATTAAGGTAAAGCCAAATCGAATGGTGATACGAATAGAGTATGCATACACTAAGGACAACAAAATTTTAGTGGAGAGTTAAGACATTTTCCTTTAAATGGTAAATCTGCAATTTTAATGAAAATAGAAAATCAAACAAAAGAATTTTTTTCCTTGGAATAGAGGAAAATGATATGGATATTTTTAAACAAAATTGAGTGGAAAAAAATTTACAGTGTAGTTCTGTTACAGTTAAGATCACTGGAAAGAATGAAAAATAAGTTACAAAAATACATGGCTGGAAACTAGAATCAAAACTAAAAATTGAATCACCCATACTGGGGAATTTAAACTAAATTATCAGGACGGAAATGTCGGAGTCCTCGTTACGATGAAGGACCAACCTATGTAAAAATGCATAAGGGATAAATTCCAAAGGAAAAGTCGTAATGAAAGAGAATATCAAAATTGTTGACAGGGTATTACCGCCAAGTATGTTACCTGTATAAAATCATATCCCAAGTTAGCCAGATTCACCCTATGAGGGGAAATGAGTAAGGAAAAATGAAATAATAAAGGTAAATAGATTATACCTGAGAGATACATGGGATGTTTATGCTTCTTCTACACTTGCTACTCCTAGAACAAAAAAAACAGAAAATAGGTAAGAAACTATTGACTTAGAAATTAATGAAAGAGAAGGGAAAAGTTCACAAGAATGCATAGAACCAAAACCAAATTCTTCATGAGAAAATTGGGTAAACCGTTCTGTTAAAATTATACATGATGACTACGGTATCATGGTGAATTAAAAGAATAAACCCACACGATGACATTTCCCTCCAGAAATAACGATCGAGTTGATTTAAATCTTACCCATTTCCTTATAGATTTGTGGCTTGAACGCCGTAAGGTATAAGAGCCGAAGTAACGAAATGTCGAAGAAGACGTGGCGAGAAAACATTTGAACAAACCATTACTTCTTGCAAAGGAGTAATAGAGGGAAATCAATAATCGAAATTCATATCATAATGAGGGCCTGACAAAAGAGGGAAAATGAACAAATCATGACAGAGAAATGTTTGCGTGTGTAAATCATACTTGTGTAGAATAGCAAGGAGAACCTTGGCGTAGTTAAACCCTGGTTATTACGCTAATGCTTGAATATGTTGAATAAGAAATTGTTGTGGAAATGGAAAACTTCCAAATGGAAGTTCACAGTGAAAAACCTCAAAACTTATACTGAAACCCTAAAATGTCTCTTGATAATCACCGTCCATGTGGTGCATGATTCAGGTTTCTCCCTTGGATTCATGTAAAGAAAATCCCGCCAACAATGTGAGGTAGCTGAAGTACCAAAAATTTATGTAAGAGGGTCTCGAGGGAATCCACATTGAGATTTCCAAAGATAAACATAAATGGAGTTAGGACGTTGTCATAAATTTAGATATGAATTCCAGATCATGTCCCGAGATTTGTTCCCATAACACATTCAATACACTGACCCCATGTACCTTGATGTGTACAGAGAATAGACGGTAGCGTGTAGGGAAAAGACATTCGATTTAAAAGGGATGAGGTTATAAGAAAGTCGATATTCATTTGGAAAGCCCAAATGACCATAACAATGTTACAGTAGCCATAAGGAAAATCTAAAGTGTTGTTGTCATAAGAACTGGAACTCCATTAGTACCGTTGGGTCTGGGTAATCGAAATATGTCATTTCCCGAATGGGAGAAATATGGTGACATGTAAAGAAGTAGGATTGAAATGTCAAAATAAATCAGATGGGAATATTTCAAATTAGATGCGATATAATTATAATTGGCTCATTCGAAAATATAAGCATGGGTATATAATTATAATGGTATTATATGGAAGATTAGATAGACCCTTTTTGCATACTTAAGGTTATGGCAGTTTCGAATAAATGCATAGGTAAGTAAAACCTTGATAGTCCTCTAATGTGGATAGCATGAAATGTATGTAATGGGTGAGGCAAATATATATATATAATAAAAGGAAATACAAAAATTGAAGGAAGGAAATTAATGGTGTTGGAGTAATGATAGAATCTCTTCAAGTTGCGACGAAACAAGAAGGACTAAAATGAGGAATTGTAATAGTATTTCCTCCAGTTGTGATGAAGATATAGAATAGAAAAATTTCTTGAATATTATAAAAGCGGGTATTAATCCTCCGCTGATAGTAAATAACAAAAAAAAATTGTAAAGTGAGAGGCATTACAAATGGTATCAGAGCATTAGCTAAAATACTGGGAAAATTATGTGCTCACACAGAAAATATATGTTGCTGTAAAATTTTATGAATTTTAAATTTTTCTAATGTTAATTTTTTGTACAGTGAAAAATACTAAAGAATATAGCTGTGAACCATGACTAATGGGGATGGGTTGTATGTAGATCTAGGTGAGAGAGAAAACGCACCAGATCTAAATGCTTCGTTGATGACCATGTTGCATAGAATGCAACGATAAATGGCACAGCTTAAAAGCCACAATGACAGGCTATCTTTAGCCAGTGAGGAGCAAGATAGATTAATAAGGGAATTGACTTCTCGGAAGAGCCAAGAGGATGAAGGTTCCGGAAGGAAAAGGAATGGAAGGGTCAATTTCTCAGAAGATTATGAGGAATATGACACCTCTAGACAGTAGTCTAGACAAAAGAAGGAATTACAGGGTGAATTCCAGAAAATTAAACCTCCCTCCTATGATGGAGAGAAAGAAGAAGATGCTAAAGCATGGCTTCTAAATATGATAAAGTACTTTCAGCTTCAAGAATATGAAATGAATATAAGAGGCAGGATGGCTATTTATCAACTGCAAGGTAAGGATACCTTGTGGTGGGAAGAAACAAAGATGGTTCATGCCATTGATGAGAAAATGGTGACTTGGGAGGATTTTCAAGTCAAGTTTAAAAATTGATACATGAATGAATGTTATTATGACGACAAGGCAAAAGAGTTTCATGAACTTAGATTGGGACAACTCACGATTGATGAGTTTGTAACCAAATTCATGAATCTGTTAAGATATGTGCCTTATATCATAGAGGAGAAGGCAAAGGTACAGAGGTTCCTAAACTATCTGCCCACTATTGATAAAGAAAATATAGAGTTTGATAACCCAAAAAAGATGGATGAGGAAGTGTGGAAAGCCAGATTTTGTTACCAACAATTCAAGGGAGAGGGTGAACAAGGAAATAATTGGTCAACCAAAAGTGATTTCAATGGAAAGAAACCAAGACTAGCATATTTGAAAATTTTTGGGAGAAACCTGTAATACCCCTAGTTTTATGTTTCTTTCAAAGTTAGACATTTGAACTTTAATCCAAAGGGGAGTGGACGCCAATGGATAAGTATTTTGTGGATTTAATTACATATTTGATTATGAAAAATAAATTAAATAATTCTGTGCAGATTGACCAAATGAGAATTATGAGATCACTTGCTAAATCCATGAGGATGGAAAGAGGCAGATACTTTCCCCAAAAATCTTTCAAAAATCCTTGAAAGAATTTATTTCCAAATTAAATTTTGAGGAAAATCTAGTTTCCCCAATGAGGTGGAGAGTATTTTGGAAGAGGTAAAAAGCTGGGAAAAGTAGAAAGTAGCTTTAAAAATCCCTAAATAAGGGAAGCCTAGGAAAACAGGAAGAAAAGCATCCTGAAATTCTGGACGCAGAATTAGAAACAGGATTTGGGGAGAAAAAGCTTAAATAAGCTATTCCTGAACAGATTAGAGTTTGGTCTGTTATGGAAGATGATCTCAGCTCAGGGGTTAGTTCTTGAGGACAGAAGAACTCTAAGGTTGGGAGGTTGGTCAATTGCAGAAGTGGTATGCACACTGTTTTGCTAAGTAATTAAATTTGATCTTGTTGGATAATAGTGAAAAGTGCTATGGTAATTATGTTGAGTTAAATTGATGTGTAATGATTTTCCTTACTTTTAACATAGTTGAATAGAAGAACTATTTATCCTAACCTCTATATGGTAGTAGGAAAGAATACTAGGGAATACTGTCAACCAGAACCTCTAAACCATTAGATGGTTTAAATCTGGGGAAAGTGTAAAGGCTTCCCTAGTACAGTTAATGTAACTTTAATCTACTTCTGAAATTAAAAATAGGAATTATCATTCAAAACTAGGATCTAACAGGATTTGAAACATTAAATTCTGGAAAAATAATTCAAGGAAGAAATCAGCATATTGTGATAAAACAAATTTAACTGTAACTGATTCTGCAAACAAAAATTTTATTCAGGAAAAAGATAACATTTTATCGAATAATCCTATTAACACAAGAAAAGAAATATGTTTTTAAGCTAACAGTTAATATTTTGCTTAATTTAATTAGAGCAATGCAATTTATGAAATCAATGAGCCATAACCAAGTAGCATATGTCAGTAGATATGATATCTACACCATGATCCAAATCGAAACGTTAATATTGATTCCAATGCTAAGGTAATCCGACGTATGTATGCATATTTCATGATGTGAATGGTATCAAAGCCAACATTCATCCGTATGTCATGGATAGGACTATGGGTTTATGGTATGGTAAATAATTTGACTATTAAAGTTTGAAGGGTACAATAGCTATCATAGTGTAAGCCATGATCGACATGATAATTGAAGAATATCAATAAATATTTAATATTAAGTTCAATGTAGGTTACTTAACGTAAAAATAGTTTAAATTGATTAATGATAAAAAAGTATAACATCGAGAATGAAACTTATGTCTATACAACAAATTTCATTGAAAGTAAATTAAGGGTGGAAATATACTTGTGACTATAATATGAAGACATTTCATACCAATGAAGTTAGTAGTAGAAATGAATGGGCATGGTTTATATATATATTGATATATATATAGTAATCACATTGTGTAAAGAAATGTGATAAATAAAATGGTAATTATATATATCTAAGAGAGGTATTTATACCTTATCCTTTGGCATAATTGTTATTGGAACCAAGAATATGAAGAAAAAAAAAGGGTCGTATGGAGAGTAGGAGATGTTACAAACCAGAGTTTCCATACATATTACAGAAAATAAAGGACTGTTATATATATATAACCTGACCCGATAAACATATGGTTAATCGGGTAGTTCACTAAACTTTAAAAATAGGGAAATAAATTAATTTAACCCCAGGTTGCTATATTCCCAAAGGAACATAAATAAAATATTGTAACAAAGCAAAGTAAAAGAAAATTTGGTTGTGGAATATATATATCTCTATCTCAGTTAAACTTGATGCACAATCATTATCATAAAGACAAATATTAATACACAACAAAGTTTAATAGAGTTGGGAAAGTCCCTTTGAATATCTCTCGAAAATAAAATTTATACAAACACAAAACTCTCAAATTTTTTTGAGAGCACTTCTATATTCTAAATACATTTGGACGAGTGGTAGTAGAGTATGCTAGAATGAGAATTTAAAATTAAATTTCGACAATTTCCGGACGATCTTCAGAGTCGCCGAGTATGGAAAGCGAGACGTGACCAACCTGTAATTGAAGCCATAGATTCGTTTAGTATGCGAATATGATATTGTAGGGGAGTAAAAAGGGATAGATGCCAAGAAATGAATGGAAGAGAGTACCTGCAACCACAGCAGAAGTGAGAAATTAGTTAATGTCAAAGAAAAATAAAACTTAAGATCGGTTAAATTAACTCGAACAAAAAAAAAAAAATCTCAGCAGTTTACCTATGGGAAAAGCTGGAACTGAATCCCATTCTAGTCTCACGTCCTCAAGACAAGAAGGACAAAATATTGGTCTTGCTACTGGACAACGAAAAGCATTATAGTTAAACTTCGGAGCTCGATAGCCCATAAGTGAAAGAGATACCAAAAACAAATATATGAGGGTGTACTGTGATATAACCCTCTACTCAAAACAACTAAATAGAGCTATGCGACATGAATAGTAGTGACATTGAAACCATTATTAACACGAATAGGAAGGTTGCGAAGGAAGTAAACGAAACAACAGGAGAAACCTCATTATAAGACTTTTAGAGATGCGCTATTATATAGGCTAAATCCAGCCGCAAGGAATTCAATCACTTTGAAATAAAAATTAGTAGAGATTGCAACAGATGTAAACGAAATGGATGTAATAAACAAATTGAAATTACCTGTACCATAGCGAAGGCGTCGAACTAGGATAGCAGAGAACGGTGCGCACTGTGGATTAGCATCGTAGCAATTGTGGTAAGAACAGAGAATGTTACGCTGGAAAGAAAAACCCTCGGAGAAGAGTGAAAAGGCAACAATGATATGTTTAATAGAGATCGACGTTGAAAAACCCTAATCATATCCCACGCTACACCTGGCGACAATCGGTTGACTCGCTTGTAAATCGAGACTGGTTTAGAGTGATGAAGGAAACCCTAAATTCATTTAACGCTACGGTACCATTGTAGATGGTTGCAATTACAATGAATGACAATTAGGTGAAAAAAAAAAAACCAATAAAAAATGATTTCTTCTGGGCTCGAGGAACGGAACCGTAGCTTGACATTAATGTTTGTGTACAAGTCTAAATCAATGAGCCATAACCAAGTAACGTATGTTAGTAGATATGATATCTACACCATGATCCAAATCGAAACGTTAATATTGATTCGAGTGCTAAGGTAATCCGACGTATGTATGCATATTTCATGATGTGAATGGTATCAAAGCCAACATTCATCCATATGTCGTGGATAGGACTATGGGTTTATGGTATGGTAAATACTTTGACTATTAAAGTTCAAAGGGTACAATAGCTATCATAGTGTATGCCATGATCGACATGATAATTGAAGAATATCATTAAATATTTAATATTAAGCTCAATGTAGGTTACTTAACGTAAACATAGTTTAAGTTGATTAATGATAAAAATGTATAACATCGAGAATGAAACTTATGTCTATACAACAAATTTCATTAAAAGTAAATTAAGGGTGGAAATATACTTGTGACTATAATATCAAGACATTTCATACCAATGAAGTTAGTAGTAGAAACGAATGGGCATGGTTTATATATATATATATATATATATATATATATTTGTATATATATATATATAGTAATCGCATTGTGTAAAGAAATGTGATAAATAAAATGGTAATTATATATATCTAAGAGAGGTATTTATACCTTATACTTTGGCATAATTGTTATTGGAACCAAGAATATGAAAAAAAAAAAAGGGGGTCGTATGGAGAGTAAGAGATGTTACAAATGGTATCAGAGCCCATGTTACATAAACTGGGCTATTTTTGTTGTGCTCACTGTATAAATTATTTATTGTTGAAAAAAAAAAAAATTACTACTGATGTTTGTTGTTTAGTGTACAGTGGTGCTGAAACAGAAAAGTTGAATGGTAGAAGGTGAGGAAATTTATGTTGATTTGCATGATGATGATAATACAACAGATCTCAATGCTCCAGTGATGGCTATGTTGCACAGTTTGCAATGAGATATGGCTGAGTTAAGAAGCCAGAATGACAGATTGTCATTAGCCAGTGAGGAGCAGGAAAAGCTCATTAGAGAATTAACTTCGCGGAACAACCAAGAAGGTGAAGGTTTCAGAAAGAGGAAGAATGATGATTCTGAGGGAGATGATGCTGTTAGGCATCAGTATAAGCAGAAAAGGGAATTACAGGGGGAATTCTGAAAGATCAAACCTCCCTCCTATGATGGGGAGAAGGAGGAAGATGTTGAAGCTTGGTTGTTGAAAATGATTAAGTATTTGCAGGTCTATGAATATGAAAGAAATCTGAAGGCTAGATTAGCTTTCTACCAGCTACAAGGTAAGGCTACCTTGTGGTGGGAGGAGACGAAAATGGCTCATGCCATTGATGAAAAGACAGTTACTTGGGAAGATTTCTAGGTTAAGTTTAAAAACCGCTATTTAAATCAACGTTATTATGATGATAAAGCAAAGGAATCTCATGAGCTTAGACTGGGACAACTTACTATGGATGAGTTTGTCACCAAGTTTACAAATCTGTTGAGATATGTCCCTTACATTAAGGAAGAGAAGGCAAAGGTACAAAGGTTCTTGAACTATTTGCCTACCGTGTACAAAGAGAAGATTGAGTTTGATAACCCAAAAACTATAGACGAAGCGGTGAGGAAATCTAGATTATGCTACCAACAGTTTAGAGGAAAGGGTGAACATGGAAAAGGCTGGATAAAAAAAGGTGAAATCAAAGGAAAGAAATGGAAACCAGCTTATTTAAAGAATTTTGGCAGGGATCATCAGCCGAAAAAGTTTAATAAACCAAAGGAAAGTCAAACTACAGAGTCTCAAGTTGGTTCCAAACAATTAGATGGAGACAATAAGAAAGAAGGCATAGTTAAAATGAGGGAACCTTTGAAATGCTGGAGATGTGGAGAACCTCATCTCTTGAGGGATTGTCCCCATCGAAACATTCAGATGATTATGAGAGATCATGAAGCTACCACAGTAAATGATATAGCAAGAAATATGCCCACTATCAGTGCAGCCTTGGAAAATCGACAAGAAAAACACCAAGCTACCATGGTTGAAATGGAAGGTAAGATTGTTGACCAGTCTGTTACTATTTTAATTGACCCAGGTGCTTCCTTGAGTTACATTAGTCCAGAAGTGGTAGAAAAATTCAATCTCAAAACCCAAAAATTTCAGCAGTCTTGGTTGGTCCAGTTAGCCACTGGAACCAAGAGGAAGGTAACACATAAATTACCCCAAACAACAATTAAATTAAACGATTTTTAGACAGAAGTGAATTTAAACATTCTGCCCTTAGGCTCATATGACTTGCTGATAGGAATGGACTGGATGGAAAAGAGAAAGGCTATGCTGAACTGTTGGGATAAAACTCTGAAATGCATAGATGAATAAGGAAAACCTTTTATTCTCAAGGGAAAACCAAAACCCATCTCTGTAAGACAAATATCAGCACTGCAATGAAAAAGAACAGCTAGGAAAGGATATCAAGTTTATGCAGTACATGTTGAAGAAATAAAACAACAACCTGAAGAAAACCTGTTGGATACGTTGCCAGTGGTGAGAGAGTTTAAGGAAGTTTTTCTGGATGAGATTCCTCATCTTCCCCCCAAAAGAGAGATTGACTTTTCAATCAATTTGGTGCTAGGAGCAACAGCGGTTTCCCGAGCCCCTTATCGAATGAGTCCTCCTGAACTCATGGAGCTGAAAATGCAATTGCAAGAATTGCTAGATAAGGGTTATATCAGACCGAGTGTGTCTCCTTGGGGAGCACCGGTGTTGTTCGTGAAAAAGAACGATGGAAACTTTAGAATGTGCATTGACTATCGTCAAATGAATAATTTGACAATTAAAAACAGATACCCTTTGCCTCGAATTGATGATATTTTTGATCAGGTAAGAGTAGCTTCAGTATTTTCTAAGATTGATCTAAGGACTGGTTACCACTAGCTCAGAATTAAAGAAGAAGACATTAGCAAAAAAACTTTTCGAACCAGGTATGGTCACTATGAATTTTTAGTCCTACCTTTCGGTTTGACAAATGCCCCTACCACCTTTATGTGCTTAATGAACAATGTGTTAAACAAGTACTTGGATAAACTCGTACTAGTGTTTATAGATGATATTTTAGTTTACTCAAAAAGTGAGGAGGAGCACAAAGAGCACTTGAGGATAGTGTTGCAAACTCTGAAATAAAACTAGTTATATGCCAAATTTAGTAAATGTGAATTCTATAAGGACAAGATCCGATACTTTGGTCATATTATTTCTGAACAAGGGTTGGCTATTGACCCTGAAAATATAAAGGCTATTAGAGAATGGCCGGTGCTAAATGATGTTTCAGCAGTGAGATCGCTTATGGGGATTGTAGGTTATTATCACAGATTTATGGAATGATTTTCTGCCATAGCATATCCCATAACCTCACTACAAATAAAGGGTGTCAAATTATAGTGGAATGAAAAATGCCAAAACAGTTTTGAACAATTGAAATTAAAACTCACTACAGCCCTTGTACTGAAAATTGCAGATCTTGATAAAGAATTTGTTGTATGTACGGATGCCTGTAGAGAGGGGTTGGGAGGAGTCCTGTTGCAAGAAAATTATGTTATTGCATATGAGTCTAGGAAACTTAAGACACATGAACAGAACTATAGTGCATATGATTTGGAGTTGGCTGCTGTAATCCATGCCTTGAAGATGTGGTGACACTATCTTCTTGGGAAAAAATTTACATTGATGACTGATCATATTAGTCTTAAATATTTCTTTTCCCAAACTGATTTGAATGCTAGACAGGCCAGATGGTTATCTTTTCTGAGTGAATTTGATATGGACATAAAACATATCAGAGGGAAAAAAATAAAATCGCTGATGCCTTGAGCAGAAACTCTTGTCAAAATATAGACAGTATTGGAAGTAGTGAAAATTTTTATTTAGAAGATCTAGTGAAAAAGGTAATAGATCAGGATCCAAATTATGAGAATCTACAGGCGAAATTACTAAAGAAGGAAATAGCTAAATACACTCAAAACCCAAAAGGGTTGATCTGCTACAAAAATAGGTTGTATATCCCCAATGTAGAAACTTTGAAAAAAGAAATCCTAGATGAATATCACAAACAACCATATGCAGGGCATCCTGGATATCAGAAAATGCTAACATCTTTGAAAAAGAAGTTATTTTGGCCCAGAATGAAAAGAGATGTAGCGAAATATTTAGCTAGGTGCATGGAGTGTCAACTAGTTAAAGTTGAGCATCAACATCCTGTTGGTCTTTTAAACCCTTTGTCAATTGCGGAATGGAAATGGGACACAATTTCTATAGATTTCATAATAGGGCTACCCAAAACCAAATACCAACATGATTAAGAGATGGTGGTAGTGGACACTTTAACAAAAGATGCACACTTCATACCTGTGAAATCTACTTTTGGGACAGCCCAAGTAGCGGATGTGTTCCTAAAGGAAGTAGTAAGGCTCCATGGGGTCCCAAAGGTGATTGTTTCAGATAGAGATGCTAAGTTCACCACAGCCTTTCGGAAAGTTCTGTTTGGGGGCATGGGCACTAAGCTGAATTTTAGCACTATATATCACTCGCAGACATATGGTCAGAAAAAGAGAACAAATCAGATTTTGGAGGATATGTTGAGAATGTATGTGATGGATAGGCCATCAAAATGGGAAGACTACTTGCATTTAGCTGAATTTGCGTATAATAACAACTATCAATCCTCTATCAAAATGAGTCCGTTTGAAGCACTCTATGGAAGGAGATGTCGTACTCATTTGAGTTGGAGCCAACCTAAGGATAAACTAATGTTGGGACCAGATGAGTTACAAGAGATGGAAATAATTGTTAAACAAATACAAAGAAACATCAAGACAGCACAAGATCGCCAGAAAAACTATGCTGATAAGAAGAGGATACATCAAGAATTCAAAGTGGGGGAACATGTATATTTTCATATTAAACCAAAAAAGAGCACACTTTATGCTGGAAGTTGTGCAAAACTGGCTCCTAGATATTTTAGGCCTTTTGAGGTGTTAGAAAGGGTGGGACCAGTGGCTTATAAGCTGGCCTTACCGCCCCATGTTAAAGTTCATGATGTGTTTCATGTTTCCTTATTAAAAAGATATGTACATGATGCTTCTCACATTTTTGATTGGAATGTGATACAGGTGGAACCAAAAGGGGAGTTCCCTCCAGAGCCACTTCAAATATTGGAGCGGGAAGAAATTGAATTGAGGAATCGAATGGTAGCAAGATTAAAGGTGCAGTGGAAGAACTTTACTGTTGAAGAAGCTACCCGGGAAAGAGAAGCTGAAATGATGGAAAAATATCCATTTTTGTTTGGAAACTGAACTCTAGTAGCTAGCTCTCAACACCGAGGATGGTGTTTGCTTTCAGAGGGGGAATATGTAACACCCCTAGTTTTATGTTTCTTTCAAAGTTCTACATTTGAACTTTAATCCAAAGGGGAGTGGACCCCAATGGATAAGTATTTTGTGGCTGTAATTACATATTTAATTATGACAAATAAATTAAATAATTCTATGCAGATTGACCAAATGAAAATTATGAGATCACTTGCTAAATCCATGAGGATGGAAAGAGGCAGATACTTTCCCCAAAAATATTTCAAAAATCCTTGAAAGAATTTATTTCCAAATTAGATTTTGAGGAAAATCTAGTTTCCCCAATGAGGTGGAGAGTTGGGAAGGGGTAAAAAGCTGGGAAAAGCAAAAAGCAGCTTTAAAAATCCCTAAATAAGGGAAGCCTAGGCAAACAGGAAGAAAAGCATCCTGAAATTTTGGACGCAGAATTCGAAACAGGTTGTGGGGAGAAAAATATTAAATAAGCTATTCCTGAATAGATTAGAGGTTGGTCTATTGTGGAAGATGATATCAGCTCGGGGGTGAGTTCTTGAGGAAAGAAGAACTCTAAGGTTGGGAGGTTCGTCAATTACAGAAGTGGTATGCACACTGCTTTGCAAAGTAATTAAATTTGATCTTGTTGGATAATAGTGAAAAGTTCTATGGTAATTATGTTGAGTTAAATTGATGTGTAATGAGTTTCCTTACTTTTAACATAGTTGAATAGAAGAAGTAGTTCTCCTAACCTTTGTATGGTAGTAGGAAATAATATTAGGGAATATTGTCAACCAGAACCTCTAAACCATTAGATGGTTTAAAGCTGGAGAAAGTGTAAATGCTTCCCTAGTAAAGTTAATGTAACTTTAATCTGCTTTTGAAATTAGAAATAGGAATTATCATTCAAAACTAGGATCTAACAGGATTTGAAACATTAAATTCTGGAAAAATAATTCAAGGAAGAAATCAGTAGATTGTGATAAAACAAATTTAACTGTAACTGATTCTTCAAACAGAAATTTTATTCTGGAAAAAGATAACATTTTATCGAATAATCCTATTAACACGAGAAAAGAAATATGTTGTTAATCTAACAGTTAATATTTTTCTTAATTTAATTAGAGCAATGCAATTTATGAAATCAATGAGCCATAACCAAGTAATGTATGTCAGTAGATATGATATCTACACGATGATCCAAATCGAAACGTTAATATTGATTCCAGTGCTAAGGTAATCCGACGTACGTATGCATATTTCACGATGTGAATGGTATCAAAGCGAGCATTCATCCATATGTCGTGGATAGGACTATGGGTTTATGGTATGGTAAATACTTTGACTATTAAAGTTCGAATGGTACAATAGCTATCATAGTGTATGCCATGATCGACATGATAATTGAAGAATATCATTAAATATTTAATATTAATTTCAATGTAGGTTACTTAACGTAAACATAGTTTAAATTGATTAATGATAAAAATGTATAACATCGAGAATGAAACTTATGTATATACAACAAATTTCATTGAAAGTAAATTAAGGGTAGAAATATACTTGTGACTATAATATGAAGACATTTCATACCAATGAAATTAGTAGTAGAAATTAATGGGCATGGTTTATATATATATGTGTATGTAGTAATCACATTGTGTAAAGAAATGTGATCAATAAAATGGTAATTATATATATCTAAGATAGGTATTTATACCTTATCCTTTGACATAATTGTTATTGGAACCAAGAATATGAAAAAGAAAATGGGGTTGTATGGAGAGTAGGAGATGTTGCAAAACCACCAAAGAAAGAAGCTCAATAAAGTAGGTGAAAATCAAAATGCTCAATCCCAAACTCGATCCAAACCAATGAATGGAAATAACAAGATGGAAGGGACTGTTAAAATGAAATAACCTTTGAAGTGTGGTGGTTATGGAAAACCTCATTTATTGAGGGACTGTCCACACTGAAATATCCAGACAGTACAATTGCTGAGAGAGGCCACTACAGTTAATGATGTAGCCAAGAACATCCCCAAAATCAGCACTACCTTAGAATATCATCAAGAATAATACCAGTCCACCATGGTCAAGATGGAAGGTATGATTTCTGACCAATCTGTTATATTTTTAATAGATCTAGGTGCATATTTGAGTTATATTAGCCCACAAATGGTAGAAAAATGTAAATTAAAGTCATAGAAGTTTTAGCAGTCATGGTTAGTACAGTTAGCCACTAGTAAAAAAAGGAAAGTATCTCATAAGTTACCGCAAATAGCCATAAATCTGAATGGATGCCAAACATAATTAAATTTAAATATTCTTCCATTAGGGTCCTATGATATACTTGTAGGAATGGACTGGTTAGAGAAACAAAAAGCTATGATGAATTGTTTGGACAAAACTTTACACTGCATTGACAAGGAGGGAAAAATTGTCATAATAAAAGTAAAGCCTAAACCCATATTGGTAAGAGAGATTTCAGCCCTTATTTTAAATAAAATTTCTAGGAAAGGGTATCAGGTGTATTCTGTGCATGTAGAAGAGTTCGGACAACAAGAAGAAGAAAAATTTGTTAGAAACACTACTAGTGATAAGATAATTTAAAGATGTTTTCCCAAATGAAATACCTCATCTGCCCCCAAGGAAGAAATTGATTTTTCAATTGATTTAGTGCTGGGCGAAACTCCAGTTTCTAGAGCCCCATACAGAATGAGCACTCCTTAATTAGTGGAGTTAGAAATACAGTTACAAGAGTTGTTGGATAGAGGTTACATCAGATCGAGTGTATCCCCTTGGGGAGCACTAGTGCTGTTTGTGAAAAAGAAATATGGTACTTTCCGTATGTGTATTGATTATCGTCAATTGAAAAAACTGACAATTAAAAACAGATATCCATTGCCTAGGATAGATGACCTCTTTGACCAAGTTAGAGGGGCAATGGTGTTTTCCAAGATTGATTTAAGGACTGGTTACCATCAGTTAAGGATTAAAGATGAAGATATCAACAAAACAACATTTAGAACCCGGTATGGACACTATGAGTTCGTGGTTCTACCGTTTGGGTTGACCAATTGAAAAACCACTTTTATGTGCTTAATGAATAGTCTCTTAAATCAATACTTGGACAAGTTTGTACAAGTATTTATTGACGACATTTTAATCTATTCAAAAATTGAAGCGGATCATAAAGAACACCTCAGAATTGTTTTGCAAACTCTCAGAGAAAATAAATTGTATGCTAAGTTTAGAAAATGTGAATTTTTCAAAGATAAAATTCAATACTTACGGCATATAATTTCAGAACAATGGTTGGTTGTAGACCCAGAAAAGATAAAACCAATCAGAGAATGGCCTATACCTACTGATGTATCAGCTGTAAGATCCTCTATGGGAATTGTAGGATATTATCGGAGGTTTGTAGAGAAGTTTTCAGCCTTATCCTACCCCATTACTTCCTTACAAAGGAAAGGAGTAAAATTTGAATGGACTGAAAAATGTCAAAATAGCTTTGAGCAGCTAAAATTGAAACTTACTACAGCACCTATTCTAAAGATCGCTGACCCAGATCAAGAATTTATGGTATGCACATATGCTTGTGGAGAAGGATTAAGGGGAGTAATGTTACAATAAAATTCTGTTATATCCTACGAATCTAGAAAACTTAAGATGAATGAACATAAATATAGTGTTTATGATATTGATTTAGCTGCTATAATACAGGCTCTCAAGATGTCGAGACATTACCTTCTAGGAAATAAATTTCTATTGATGACAGATCACATCAGCCTAAAGTTTTTCTTCACTCAACCAGACTTGAATGCTAGGAAATCTAGGTGGTTGTCTTTCCTCAGTGAATTTGACATGGAAGTAAAACACATCAAAGCTAAATAAAACAAGATTGCATATGCCTTAAGCAGAAATGCTTGGCAAGGTATAAGTAACATTGGAAGTAGTGTCAACTTTGACTTGGAAGGACTGGTTCAAGGGATATTGGATCAAGACCAAAACTATGAAGAACTTCAGACTTAAATGTTGAAAAAATAAATGAAAGGGTATACACAAAATCAGAATGGGCTGATTTGTTATAGAGATATATTATACATCCATATTGTATACTATTTAAAGAAAGAAATTTTGGATGAATATCATAAAAAGCCTTATTTTGGACATCCTGGATACCATAAATTACTCACAGCTTTGAGAAAGAACCTATTTTAGCGTATAATAAAAAAATATGTAGCAAGTTACTTGGCTAGATGCATTTAATGTCAACAGGTAAAAATTGAACATCAACATCTAGTTGGGTTGCTGAATCCTTTACCTATTTTAGAATGGAAATGAGAAACTATTTCTATGGAATTTATTATTGGTTTGCCAAGAACCAAATATCAGCATGACTCTGTGATGGGTATAGTGGATACTTTAGTTAAATCTACTCATTTTATACATGTTCAGTTTACCTTTGGGACAGCCCAAGTAGCAATTGTCTTTATGAAGGAGATTGTAAGGCTATATGGGGTTTCTAAAATGATAATTTCAAACAGGGATGCAAAATTTACTGCAACCTTTTGGAGGAGATTGTTTGGAGGCATGGGAACTAAATTGAATTTTAGTACTTCCTACCATCCCCAAACTGATGGTCAAACAGAAGGATAAATCAAATTCTGAAGGATATATTAAGGATGTGTGTTATGGATAGGCCAACCAAGTGGGAAGACTATTTACACTTAGTATAATTTTCCTACAACAATAGCTACCAGACCTCCATAAAGATGAGTCCCTTTAAAGCACTTTATGGCAGAAAGTGCCATACTCCTCTAAGTTGGAGTCAACCTGAAGATAAACTGATACTTGGACCAAAAGCTTTCAAGAAATGGAAAAAGTTGTAAAATAGATTTAGAAAAGTATCAAGACAACTCAGGACAGACAGAAAAGTTATAAATACAAAAAGAGAGTTTGCCAAGAATTTAGTATGGGTGATCATGTATATCTGAGGATTAATCCTAAGAAGAGTACTTTGCACACCGGAAGTTGTGAAAAATTAGCTCCACGATATTGTGGACCGTTTGAATTGTTGGAAAGAGTGGGGCCAGTGGCCTATAAATTGGCCTTACCCATTCATATTAAGGTTCGTGATGTGTTTCATGTTTTTTTATTAAATAAATATGTACATGACTCTGCTCATGTTATTGATTGGAATGTGATTCAGGTGGAACCAAAAGGGGAATTCCTTCTAGAGCCGCTTCAAATCTTGGAGCGGGAAGAAATTGAACTTTGGAACCGGACAATAGCCAGGCTAAAAGTGAAGTTGAGGAACTTGACACCCAAAGAGGCTACTCGAGAACGAGAAGATGAGATGATGGAAAAATATCCCTCACTGTTTACACAGTGAACTAGTTAATTATTTTTTCAACACCGAGGACGCTATTTGTTTTTAGAGGGAGAATATGTAATAACCCTAGTTTCTATGATTTTTAATTGACAATTGAATAAGTCCAAAGAGGAAGTGGACCCCAATGGAGAACTAGTGTGTGGATTTATTTTATTTTTAACTAGTAAAAAAATTGGCAAAGTTATGTGTCCAATGACTAGATTGAGAATTAAGATCTTAACCTAGATCCATGAGGATTTGGATAAGGTGATGAGACTTTCGCACAACTTCTAGAAATCCTTAGAAGGAATATTAACAAAATTATATTTGGAGATAAAAATATAACTTCCCTAATGAAGAGGAAAGTAGTTGGGAAGAGGAAGAAGAAGCTGCAAAAGCAGAAAAGACAACTTTAAAGTACCTCAATGAGGAAAATCCTAGGAAAAACAGGAAGAAAGCATCCTGAAATTTCTAGACGCAAAAATTGGAAACAGGCTTGGGAAAGCACAACTTAAATATGTTTCTCTAGGATAGACAAAGGGTTGTCTATCACTGGGAGCTAAGGTCTTGGCTTAGGGGTGAGTTATGGAGAGATAACTCTACGGTTGGGTGGAACTAGTCTGAGAAATTGGTATGCACACCTAACTAGTATATTTTAGTTGATGTAGAGTTCACCTATGTGTTAAATGGTATTTAAGTTGAAACATATTATGATATATATGTATGTCAAATTGTTGAAATTGAATCAGTGAAATTACTTAGTTCAATTGTGAGATGTGTGCAATGAATTAAAATAAATTATACATTTAATAGATTTCGTCATAGTCATAACATAGAAATATGTATAGTTGTACGTTCAATTTCAAGTTAGTCCCAACATCCAGAATGTCTAAATCTAGTTGTAGATTTAAATTTGGAGTCAGGAAGGCTAACCAAGAATTTTGCTGATCTTTAAAATTAATACAATGACTCTGGTTATGTAAAGGGAATAACGTTAGATGCAAAAAAAAATTAGTTTAGATATGAATATCATTCTAACTAGTGAATTCCAATTTCATGAGTGTATGTACCAAAAGTAAAGAAAAATTCTATGGCTCTTAAATGCTAGTCGGAATTAAATTAAAGCATATAAGAGTGTGATAATCTAAATCTTAGAGATGGTTATATATATATATATATATATATATATATATATATATATATATATATAAGCCATTTATATCCTAATAAGATTACATCTTATTTAGCAGTGGAAATAATGGAAAAATGAAAAATGCTAACTAAGAATTCAAATTATACTTTATTATTATGTACTAGAACTTGAAATAATTAACATGATGGTCTATACAGCACAATAACCTTAAACAGAAAATTTACATGCAAGGTAAACTAGAGCTGAAACTTATAAAGTACTATGTTGTGTTGGTCCTGGAAGTTAGAAGATTTATGATAAAGACAGTAAAATAGTTTTGTAACTTTTCAGAATTTGTTAAGAAGAGAGAATTGGAAAAAAAATACACTACTAGCTATAATAGTTTTATGTAACTGATGAAAATTTGAAAAGTAAGGTAGGGGAATAATACATATAGCTAAATTGTATCAAAACGATTAAGAGAGCAGTAAAAATAAACATTTCTTCATATTCTAAATAGGGGTGAAAATTCGATATGAATGAAAAATGTAGAGACTTGTTATTCCGTTCATGGAATAATTAGGTAATGTATTTGAACTTGCATGTGTACCTATATACTGATCCATAGGGATATACATCTACACACACACATATAGGTAGGAAAATAGAAATATATATGTATCAATGATATTTTTATAATTCAAATTAACCAAAAAAGGAACTTGGAGAATGATTATAACAATCCCGTCATATTTACAGTATTAAGGCAAAGCCAAATCGAATGGTGATATGACTAGAGTATGCATACACTGAGGACAACAAAAATTTAGTGGAGAGTTAAGACTTTTGCCTTTAAATGGTAAATCTACAATTTTAATGAAAATAGAAAATTAAATCGAAGAAGATTTTTCCAGGGAATAGAGGAAACAGATACGGATCTTTATAAACAAAATTGAGTGGCAAAAATTTTACAGTGCAGTTTTGTTACAGTTAAGCTCATTGGCCACAATGCAAAATAAGTTACAAAATCATTAAATATGTGAAATTAAGTTACAAAATTACATTGCTAGAAACTAGAATCAAAACTAAAAAATGAGTCACCCATACTGGGGAATTTAAACTAAATTATCAGGATGGAAATGTCGTAGTCCTCGTTACGACGAAGGACCAACCTATGTAAAAATGCATAAGGGATTAATTCTAGTCGAAAATTCATAATGAAAGAGAATATCGAAATTGTTGACAGTGTATTACCTCCAACTATGTTACCTGTATAAAATCATAACCCAAGTTAGCTAGATTCACCCTATGAGGAGAAACAAGTAAGGAAAAATGAAATATGAAAGGTAAATAGATTATACCTGAGAGATAGATGGGGATTTTAGGCTTCTGCTACACTTGCTACACCTAGAAAAAAACAAAGAGAAAATAGGTGAGAAACTATTGACTTAGAAATTAATGAAAGAGAAGGGAAAATTTCACGAGAATGCATAGAACCAAAACCAAATTCTTCACAAGAAAATTGGGGAAACCGTTCAGTTAAAATTATACATGATGACTACGGTATCATGGTGAATTAAAAGAATAAAACCACACGATGACATTTCCCTCCAAAAATAATGACAGAGTTGATTTCAATCTTACCCCTTTCCTTACGGATTCGTGGCTTGAATGTCGTAAGGTATAAGAGCCAAAGTAATGAACCGTTGAAGAAGACATGGTGAGAAAACATTTGAACAAACCATTACTTCCTTCAAAACTGTAACAGAGAGAAATCAATGATATAAATTCGTATTAGAATGAGGGCCTGAAAAAAGAGGAAAAATGAATAAATCGTGATAGAGAAATGTTTGTGTGTGTAAATCATACATGTGTAGAATAGTAAGGAAAACCTTGGCATAGTTAAACCGTAGTTATTACACTAATGCTTGAATATGTTGAATAAGAAATTGCTATGGAAATGGCAAACATCCAAATGGAAGTTCATAGTGAAAAACCTCAAAACTTATAATGAAACCCTAATACGTCTCTTGATAACCACCTTCCACGTGGTGCATGATCCGGTTTTCTCCCTTGGATTCATGTAAAGAAAAGCCCGCCAACAGTGTGAGGTATCTGAAGTACCAGAAATTTATGTAGGAGCGTCTTGAGGGAATCCACGTCATGGTTTCCAAGGATAAACATAAATGGAGTTGAGACTCTGCCATAAATTTAGATACGAATTTCAGATCATGTCCCGAGATTTCTTCCCATAATGTATTCAATACACTGAACCCAAGTACCTTGACGTGTACAGAGAATAGACAGTAGCGTGTACGGAAAAGACATTCAATTTAAAAGGGATGAGATTATAAGAAAGTCGATATTCATTTGTAAAACCCAAATGCCCATAATGATGTTACAGTAACCATAAGGGTGAGGGAAATGAAAAGTGTTGTTGTCATAAGAACTAGAACTCCATTAGTACCGTTGGGTCTAGGTAATCGAAATTTTTCATTTCCCAAATGGAAGAAATATGGTGACATGTAAAGACGTAGGATTGAAATGTCAAAAGAAATTAGAGGGAATATTTTAAATTAAATGTGATATAATTATAATTGGTTCATTCGAAAAAGATGCATCGGTATATAATTATAATGGTATTATATGGAAGATTATATATTTCCTTTTTGCATACTTAAGGTTATGGCAATTTCGAATAAATGCATAGGTAAGTAAAAACTTAATAGTCCTATAATGTGGATAACGTGATATGTATGTAATGGGTGAGGTGAATATATATATATATATATATATATATATATATATATATCATAAAAGGAAATACAAAATTTCAAGGAAGGAAATTAATGGTGTTGGAGTAATGACAGAATCTCGTCAGGTTGCGACGAAATGAGAAGGACTAAAATGAGGCATTGTAATAGTATTTTGCCCAATTGCGACGAAGACATAGAATAGTGAAACTTATTGAATATTATAAAAGAGGGTATTAATCCTCCACTGATAGTAAATAACAGAAATAAATAAATAAATAAATAAATAAATAAATTGTGTAAAGTGAGAGGCATTACAATGCAAATGCATAACAAGATTTCAGGAGAACTAACCCAAAAAAAAATCTTGTTTGTGCCTACTATTATGTTTTCTTTTCCAAAGGGACTAACACAATAGATTATGTACTTGTTCATGCTCTTTCCCAAAAACATATTTTACATGGGAGAGTTATTCATAATGTCTATTATATATAAAAAAATAAATTTATATTTCAAACAAATTTAATATAATAATTATAATTTTTTGCATGCAACTACTTTTCCACTCTAATAGAAAATAACAAGATAGCTTGTTCTTCTTGCATGTGAAACATATATTTCTTTCCAAAGGAATTTAAGTAAATATTGCATGGAAAAATAAACATATTTCTTTTCTGAGGGATCAAACCCATAAGATTCATTCTTTCATGGAAATAAATGTTTTCCTCTTACTAAAATATATAGCCCATAATATTCTCCCAAAAGAAAACCAATACCATAGCTAATCCCTTCAGGTGTGCAAATGCATATTATATTTTCCAAAAGAAGGACAACAAAATCATTATTATGTGATTGCACCTTCCTTTTCTCCAGAAATCTAATAGAAAAAATATACTTTTCCAGGCATGCAAGTGTATATATTTCTCTAAAGAATATTCCAAAGGAATCTTGACACAATAAAGCACATCATTACCTATTTTCTTCTCCAAGAATTTAATTCAATCATGGATACAAGGACATGTTTTTCTCTTCTCTTCTTTTTGAAGAGTTCTAACTCAACAAATAACTATTTTCATAGAAATATATATATATATATATATATATATATATATATATATATATATATATACCTATTTTCCAAGGAATCCAACACGCTAATTATCCTTTTTGAAAAACTTAGATAACTCACTAGCTAGTATGCATGCAATAAAAAATGTTTTCCTACCATTTCGCACATCACACAAATTTATAATATTTCCTCAAGAAATAGCATGAATGAAATATGTTTCTCAAATAACACAACCAATAGTATTGTATTCAAAGGTTTTATGTGAACTCTTTCTCAAAAATTTTATTCATTTCCAGTTGATTAAATATATAGATATACTAGATACTAGATATTATTCATTTCTAGTTGATTGAATATACTAGATATTATTCCTATGTGCAAAAGATCATATTCTCTTTAAGAGTTAAATAATTCTCTTTAATTATTTAATGCATATGTAACATGAGAACATCCCTGGTAATATTTGAAATGAAATAAATAAATTCCTTTACAATAATTAATAACATATTTTTTCTATTTTTATGCATGCGAATAACTTATTTATTTTCAATAAATATCAAAATTAATAGGTATTGGTTTCTGCATGCAATTAATTTATTTATTTTCAATAAAGTTAACACAATATTTATCACTATATGTACATAACAACTATTGTTATCGCACTGACAAATAAAATGAAAATGCTCTATTTTTATTGTTTTAGTTATCAACTTTGGGAACGATTTCCAAATAATTGGAAATAAATTTTTGGAAACAAAATGTTATTTTTGTTGGGAATGCTTTCGTTAAAAAAATACTCACTCATTTTTTACCTAGGTGTCATGGTTTGTAATATTTGAATGAATATTTGTAGCCCATGTTTCGAGATTTAAATATTAAATGATTTCCTATTTTTGTCATCAACTTTGGACAGAGTGTTCGAGAAGCTGAAAACAATTTTTTCAAATATGAAATAATTTTTGGAGAGAATGGGCTCATTTCCAAAAAAATATTTCTTTTTTACACATATATCACGGTTTGTGAGACAAAAAAACATATTTGGACCCTATTTTCCAATAAATAATGCAATTTGCACAATTATTTATCCATGAAAATCTTTTAATAATTCAATGAACATGAAATATTTTAAGAATTCAATGAAAAAAACACTTCTTCCTATATGCACAAAATTCCATGCAGGTTTTGCCAAGAAAATAATTTTCACACTTTATCACATGAAAATATTTAAGCAAATAGATTTGATTCTTATTTCTTCATGCACCATATGCAAACACAATAATTTTCAAAGTGAATAGTTACTTATATTTTAATGCATACATGGAATCCCTCCATCCTCTCCCTTGGAGCCATTCTAAATGTATTATGTCCTTAGTTCTCATATTTTACCATATGCTTACAATAAGTAGAATTAATAAAATGCAACAGGTTTTCTATTTCCTAAAAGCATTCCATAAATCACACATAAATCGCTCCATAAATCATATTTTCCCTACATCCTAAGATGAATCCATAAATCATACATTTATGAATTCATAAATCATATTTTTCTAAACTCCAAAATCACCCAATAAATCATTCATAAATCTATCATGCCTTTTTTTCAAGGAATATTTTCTTTTTCCTAATCAACAACATATCACTTATCCATAGTTTTTCTAAAACTATTACTCATTAGTTCCAAAACTCATAAAATATACTAACTTGAAAATATAATTTATTTATATAGAACAATCAGCAATCAGTATTTTAGCTAAAAATTCAAAGTGCTCAAAATTTTTTCAAACATGAACGACCAGATAGAGTTCGTTGCCATGATTCTGGTGCAACTCGTTTCATCCAAATCAGAGTTTGCATGAGTAAGTTATGGTCTATTGTTTGATTTCTAAAAAAAGTAAAAAAATTAGAAGAATGGCTATAGGGATGATTTGGTAAGTACATTCAGCTTCTCAGATATTATTATGAAGATTCAGCCAATGACAATGTGCCAAGTATTCCATTCGGATTCGCCGATGATGACTAGGAAGTGAAATTTTTTTATCCTAAGTCTAAGGGTGAATTTTAATTTATTAATAGCGCAGAATTATTATTTTAATTGTTTAATTAATGGACGATGGGGATAGGACACGTGGCACTGCTGCCATGTTTGAATTATTAGAAAGTCTAAATGGTTTTTGGTGGCACATATTTAATTTTTATACCAAATTGGGAAAGCATAGTTCGAAAGTATGGTTGGCATGTATTATTATTATTATTATATATATATATATATATATAATAAAAAGTTTAAGTGTGAATTTTTATTTATTAATGGTGCATAATTATTATTTTAATTGGTGAAGTAATGGACCAATGGGAATAGGCCATGTGGCACAACCAGGGGCTGCCATGTTTGAATTATTAGAAAGTTTAAATTATTTTTGGTGGCACATATTTAATTTTTATACCGAAGTCGGAAAGCATAGTTTGAAATTATGGTTGACGTGTATTATTATATGTGTGTGTGTGTGTTTGTGTGTCTGTGTGTGTGTGTGTGTTTTAAAAACCATTTCAAATGAACCAAAATGTGCACGGAGGGTAGAGGTCGGGGTTTGACCCTGCAACCTCTCCCTCATCATCGTGCTCTCTTCACCAACATACCACTTGTTGAGCCTTGAAAAGGGAAGTCATGCACCAATATTTAAATTGTACAGCACCAAAGGTTTGGGGTTCGGACAGGGCCAACCCCGTAGGCTAGCCCACTCCCATGAGACCAATGACAAGAAACCAAGCGCTCCGAAAAACCAATTAGCAGGAAAATTTAAATTCAAGATTAGCTCTAATCCATCTGTATTATGGTTAAATATAAGATTATCGTGGCTAATCCACGTTTAAACATTATTAGCGCTAAAATGCGCTTATGGCATTAAAACATCCCTTATCTCATGTTAAATTCATTTATCACCATAACTAATGACCAATTAATTGGCGACTATTATGGCAGAGGCACCAATGTTCACAGAGGTTTCTAGATTTAGAAACTTAACTGCAATTTTCCCAGAATTAGTGGAGAAAATTTGGGAAAAATTGACTGTTCTTTTATCTTGAGCATCACTTAGAGAAATTTTGAAACGAATAGTCATTTTTTACTATATTGGACCTTCTGAAGCCAATGGTGCAACTTTCAGAGGCATTTGGAGACTTCTAGGTGAGAATTTTCCACAGGGAATTTCCAAGGAGAATAGGGAAATCAATAATGGAGGCATAACTAGAGAAACAAGAGGCCATTCTGAGTGAATGAACAGTGAATTTTGGATGATTGATATGTTATATAGATAGTGAGATAGGTTTCAGGAGTAGATGAGGACTTCTAAGGGTATTTTTTCCATAGGATGAGGACCAGTAGAAGAGCTCATGCCCAAGGGAACCATGGTCCATTTCCATGTTTGAAAAGTCAATATACGGGTATTTTCACATTTTGAACCCATTGGTATAGTCTATAAAACTAATGGAGTTAAGAATCAACTTGTAAGATAATTCTACCAATTTAATCCCAGAGAGCCTAGTCCATTGATGGAGGCTCAAGGAGACATAGCTCAAGTGTTGAGGGTGAACTCCTTTATTACTTTTTTGTTGTGATTTGTTGGTTAAATTTCTACAATTTATGTTTTTTGTTCTTATCTTTAATCAGCTAAAATAATTGTTAATTTCTCACACATAAAGAACTTAAAAAACACATAAACTTGACAAAATAATTCTATCGTAAAAATGGGTACATGAGCATGATCCTTAAGTTGTTTGAATTGAATAGAGGGTGCTTGCACAACAAAACAAGTCATCCCCCTATTTCAGATCAATTTGGTATCAGAGCTTCAATTTAGCTCATTTTAGCCAAGGATTGCTATAGAACCTAACTACTGGTTTTTCAATTTGTGCAACGATAATTTAATGGTGAGCTTTAAACTTTGTGTGATGGAAGCTTCATTAAGTGATGATTCTAAACAATATTCCTTAGCAAGACTTTTTGATAAAGAGATGTTGTAGGACTTTCACATCATGAAATTTATGGTGCAAAATATGTATGAAGATAATATGGAGAGCATTAAACTTCAAGAGCAGTTGATTTCCATGAAGAAAGAGAAGCAAGAACTTCTTCAAAAGATGCATGATATGGAGACTAAGCTCCATATTGACAAGCAATATGTAGCCAAGCATGTGCTTGAAAAAGAGGTATGAAATTCAATTTTATCTTCAATTATCAAGATAAAAGTGCCAGTTCTTTTGAAATACACTCTAGAGGAATATGGTCCAAATTATTGTTGAAAATGGCCAATGAAGGTAAATCATTAGGAAAACATGCACAAGGCATAGTTGAGCCAATTTTTTTTGAGGAAAGGCCTAGGTATTTGGCTCTTCGTTATGGATAACATGATGGAGAATGCTCCAAAGCCAAGGAGGCACATGAAACAGTTCCAAGAAAGACCTTTGTCGCAGGTTCGAAACCTAAAACATGCAAATTTTGTAATCAAGATGAATGCAATTGTTTGAAAACCACATTGCAAGAAGAAGTTGTTCTTCAGCATGCAACCATTGTTTATGGCAAACAAGAGAGTCTTGACAGTTCTAAGGATATGAACATTTTTGTTGGTCTTCAAAAGAGAGTTGGAACCCCTTCAAGTTCATCTCCTTAAGAAGGTGAATAAGATGGACATTGAAAGAAATATTCAAGGTATAATTCTTCCTGTAATCATTTTTTTTATGATTATGTTAAGCATGAGAAATATGCATGCATGAATGGGAGAAAAATTTGTTGTTCATATTGTGGTTTATATAACCATCAAATTTCAAGATGGTGGAAGAGAATGATAGCATACAGGAAACAATCAAGGAAAAGGTGACTTGAATCGAAGATGCCAAATATTTTCACCCACTTCTAGAAGAGGGGACATGTCATTTCCCAATGTTGGACAATGCATCCAACCACTCATCCAAAACATTTGAAGCAAGTGGACAAAAATAATGGGGAGAATAGAATAAGAGATTCCAGCATCGATGTGAGTCAAGATGATTCACAAGAAGAGGATGTTCAGTAGGCAAAATCACCATTGAATTGGATTGGTAAGAGATGAATCGATTTCTTTACCAAGTAAGGCATGCATTTCCTTTGTCCATAGATGCAGATTTTAGCCTTATGTATGCATGAATTTCTCTTCAAAGTATGACAAGTTGCAACAGATTATCACAACTTGTATGATGTAAGATTGCATGTGAATGTTGTTCGGTTGAAGGTATTTTTTGTTTTTTTGCAAAATATTACCAAGATGGTGTAAAATAAAGGTATGTTAGTCAATTATGTTGCAACAATTTATCATTCATTTCATCTCTTATGATCACCCATATGTTTTGGGTTTATGTACATATTTATACTTGAAAGAAAGAATTGAAAAGTGTACATATGCATGATATTTTTTATGTCTAAATAGACAACTTGTGATAGGTTCATTGTAAATAGATAGATGCATGAGTGTTTTCAATATGTATGATGTATTTCGATTGTGTTGCGCACATTTAATTTTGATATATGTTGATTGTATTGTACATTTCATGTTGACTTGTTTTGTTTATTGTGACATGTTGTTAGTCAACTATGTTTGTTGATTATGTTGATCGACTTATGTTTTAGCGATGGTTTTTGTCAATTGTGAGTTGATGTTGGGTACATAAAGGTGCAAGAAGGTCGCCATGTACATGATTTTATAGGAAGTGAAAGTCATTTCTTTGAAGGAAAAAGAAAATAGGTGGTGATCATTTCAATTCTTGCATAATGTTTTCTTTTTCAAGATTGATGGTGTATTCTTTTAACAAGATGCCACAGGAAGTTTGAGATCCATTCAGTGGAAAGTGGATGAGATGCAATTTTTTTTGTAGCCATTGTAGAACAAGCTGGTTTCTTGTTTTGTGACCCAGGGTTCACTCATATTGCAAGCTTTATGTAGGTAAGAGGATTTACAAGAAGAAGCTTGAATGCATTTTTGCAAGAGGGAACAATACCCTCATCTTCATAATTAGAATAAAGAGAGCTTTTGGGTTCCAAAAGGCTTCTAGTGGGGAGGAATGATTAAGGATCAATATTTTAGCTAAAAATTCAAAGTTCTCAAAATTAGTTCAGACCTAAATTACCACATAGAGTTCGTCACCATGATTCTGGAGCAACTCGTTTCATCAAAATTCGAGTTCGTATGAGTGAGTTATGGTCTGTTGTTCAATTTCCAAAACAGGTAAAAAGTGAGCAAAATAGGTACAGGGATGATGTGAAAAGTATAGTCAGCTTCTTAGGGAATATTCTCCAAATTCAGCCAATGAAAATGTGCCAAGTGTTCCTGTTAGATTCGTCGATGATGACAGGAAGTGAATTTTTTTTTATCCTAAGTCTAAGGGTGAATTTTTATCTATTAATGGTGTAGGATTATTATTTTAATTGTTGAAATATTGGACGATTGGGGATATGCCATGTTGTGCAGCCAGGGGCTGCCATTTGCCCCCACCCCATGGCCTTGAAGGTTGGCAGATATTAATTTTTACAAAGGCCAAATGGTTTTTGGTGGTCCATATTTAATTTCTATACCAAAGTCGGAATGCATAGTTCGAAAGTATGGTTGGCATGTATTATTATATATATAATACAAATTTTACAACTTTGATTATATATATATATATATATATATATATATATATATATATATATATATATATATATATATATATATATATATATATATTAATTATATGTTTTAAAAATAATTTCAAAAGAACCAAAATGTGCGCAGAAGATAGAGGCTTGGTTTTGACCCCGTGACCTCTTCGTCATCATCACGTCATCTTCACCAATGGAACACTCTTTAAGCCTTGAAGAGGGAAGCCACGTGCCAATTTTAAATTTCAAAGTACCTAAGGTTTGGGGTCCGAAGGGGGCCATCCCCCTCCCATGAGACTGACGACAAGAAACAAAGCGCTCCGACAAACCAATCCGTGGGAATTTTAAATTCAAGATTACTACTAATCCATATGTATTATGGTTAAACCAGGAATTATCATGGTTAACCCACATTTAAATGTAAGTAGCGCTAAAATGTGCTTATCTCATTAAAAAAGCACTTATCTCATTTTAACCGCACTTATCACCATAATTAATGACCAATTCATTGGCAGCTATTATGGAAGAGGTTTCTAAATTTAGAAACTTAGTTGGAGTTTTCCCGAAATTAGTGGAGAAAATTGGGGAACATTTTATTGTGCTCTATCTTTAGCATCAGTCAGCTAAATTTCAAAAATGAATAGTCATTTTTTATTCTATTGAAACTTCTAAAGCCAATGGTGCATCTTTCAGAAACATTTGGATACTTCGAGGTGCGAATTTTCTATACGAAATTTCCAAGGAGCCTAGGGCCACCAACAAGGCAGGCCATACCCAGAGCAGCAAGAGGCCATTCTGAGTGAATTAACAGTAAATTTTGGATTATTGAAATGTTATGGAGATAGTGAGACAAGTTTCAGGAGTAGAAGAGTACTTTTAAGGGTGTTTTTTTCCACAATATAGCTCAGGGAAGCTCAAGGCCACTAGCAGAAGAGGTCTTGCCCAAGGGAGCCATGGTCCATTTCCAGTGTTCAAACAGTCAATATAGGGGTATTTTCACATTATGAACCCATTGGTATAGTATTTATAACCAATGGAGTTGAGCATCATCTTGTAAAATAATTCTACCAATTTGATCCCAAAGAGCCTAGTCCATTGATGGAGGCTCAAGGAGACATAGCCCAAGTGTTGAGGGTGAACTGCTTTATTGTTTTTCTGTTGTGATTTTCTAGTTACATTTTTGAAATTTATGCTTGTTTTTATTATCTTTAATCAGCTAAAATAATTGTTATTTTCTCACACATAATGAACTTAAAAAAAACACATAAACTTGAGACAAGAATTATATTGTACAAATGGGTACATAAGCATGATCCTTAAGTTGTTTAAATTGAATAGAGAGTGCTTGCACAGAAAAAAAATTCATCCCCCTATTGCAGATCATAGAAGAATATAAAATTTTCTGAATAAAATAATTAATAATTAATTCTTGTCATATTCTTGTAATTAAGAATTACATGAAATTCTTCATGTAATATCAATATAGAATTAATAATATTTAATTATTCAGCAACCCTTATTTTATGAGATTTTTTTTTGGAATGTTATGCCACAGAAATTACATAATGTACCACTTATGTTTATGAGGTTAATTAATGATATATTTCACATTTTTATATATTCATTTTGTATTGTCTACTTGGATGATATGCTCGTATACAATATTACTTGGGAGGATCATATCTGACTTTTGATGTAGGTGCTGGAGAGATTAAATAAGCATGATATGCTAGAAAATCTCAAGAAATATCAGTTTTCACAATTGTATTTAGTGTATCTATGGTATGTGGTAGGTGGAGAAGAGTTGAAGATAGATCCTTCCAAGACAAAGGCCATTATGAATTGGCTTATACCTACTAATGTTTTTCACATTAGGATATTGTTTTATAAACACAATACCTAAGTAAATCCATATCTTCATTTTCGACAATAGAAGCACCACTCAATGTCATAATATCATGTAGAAATATTTTTCTATGTGGAAAGGTTAACAAAGTACTTTTAAGGATTTAAGGAACAATATTAGTCAAGCACCAATTCTAGAATTACCGAAATCGAAGTGACCATTCGAATTGGAGATAGATATGAATGGGTATGATATGGGATGATTCTTTATGTATGGAGGAAGTCCTATATGCTACCATTCAAAATTATTTAATGGGGAAATTCCTAACTACCCTACCTATGACAATAATCTCTATGACTTGGTGCAATTTGTGAAAATGTAGAATCACTACCTAATCGGAAAGGAGATAGTAATCCACATAGATCATATATTCTATAGTACCTATAGGCCCAAAGTAAGCTACAATAGTCCATGCGTTACAAATGGATGGGGCTTCTAGAATAGTTTCATTTAGTTATCAACTATAAGAAGGGTAACACAAAAATTTATCCAACATGCTTTCCAGGCCACACACATAAATATCATAGCTTTCAAAAAACTAATGTTGATAGATTCATTCAGGATGATTAATATAGAGATGCATATACAATGGATGAGGACTTCAAGGAGGTGTTTCAATAGTTTCAGAGTCAAGAGTAATGTGCATCATGTCAACATCATCATTGAATACCAGATCCAAGATAGGTTATTCTATAAATTGGATAAGTTATTTGTTCCTAAAGGTGATTGGTGGCAACTAATCAAAGAGGTCCACACCTCCAAGGTTGTCGGGAACTTTTATGGAGGGAAGAGAGTCAACAACGTGCATATGTATGTTTATTCACCTAAGATGTAGGTATAGGTATCTAGGTTCATTAGAGGATGCATGCTTTGTTGTAATCACAAGCCTAGTAACACGAAATACAATCTATATCATCCCTTACCTGTAGCCACTCATCCCTGGGAAATAATTTCCACTGAATTTTTCATAGGTTTATTGAAAACCAAGAAGGGACATTACTACCTTTTCATGGTAGTCCAAAGGTTTAACAAGACTTGTATTATGATTCCCTGTAAAAATACCATGAATTGGAAAGAAGCAATAAACCTATTCATTGTACAAGTTTGGGTGAACTTCAGGGTACTAAGGAGCATAATTTAAGAAAGGGAAAAAATATTTCTTTGTTCTTTCTTAACTACATTGTTGGAGAAGATGGAAAAAAATGTTGAAGATGTTTACAACATTCAATCCTTAAATATATTGGAAAATAAGAGCATTTAATAGGAATTTGGTGCAACTTTTAAGGGGTTACAATCAGAAGCATCCAAAGACCTAGGATTCAAATATGGTATATATATAAGATTTTTATGATAGATATTTACCCTGACTATCAACCAAAGGTAAAATGTAAGAGAAAGGAATGAATGCTAGAGATATTTCCAAGAATATTTTTGGTTTCTTACATGAAAATGATTTTCTTTAACGAAAATAATTTTCGGAAGTTCTAGATAAATATATTGATCTCAACTATCTATTTATTACTTTTCCATTTGTAATATCTACTCAGATTTAACACCCCAGTATTGACATGAAGGGCAATTTATGCCTCAATATTATGCGTGAACAATAGAAGCTTTTCCTGAATATCAACACCGTCATTTATGGGTTGTATCACCTCCTCGAAACAAGTTTCCTGATTCCTTCGAATTTTCAAATCACAACATATTATTGATTATAAGGTGTGCTTACAAATCATTTTCACTTAGTGTTTTAATATTATGGTTATAGGATTTGATTTCTAGTGTTTGTATAATTTGTTACTTGATTATATGGATGGTGTGGGGGACAAGCTTGAAGGGGTGACGATGGCATGATGATAGGGAGTTGTGGTTTAGCTTATAGCACATATCATATTGATTCTTTGGATGGGTTTGGGGCAAGCTGGAAGGGGTGAAAATGGCATGAGGATAGGGAGTTGTGGTTTAGCTTCTAGCACATATCATATTTACATTAAAAAAAAAAATTCCTTCATAGCATTTTTGTCTAAGTCATATACACCCATTACATAGTCAGAGATATTTTATCCATAAGATTAAATTAGACGTGACAAAGGATTTTGTTTTAATTTTGGGTTTATTTTTCTCTCTGGTTGTTAAATATAGTTCTTTCTTTACCTAAGATTAAATAAAAAAAAAATTTAGTGTTGCATTAAAATTTCAAGTTGTATTTATCTTTTAGTTTTAGGTTTTGGGGCTACCTTATCTTATGATATATTTGGTATAGGGAACTTTTTTTTATTGTTATTGCTTTCAATTCTATTAAATAATTGTATTTATATTCAAATAAAGTACTTACCATGGTGAGTGTGATACTGATTGCACCAACCAAATCATGAGAATATCCTTAAATAGGAAGATGCTCCTATGATAAGAGATAAGCTAAAAGTGTTTGTAAGTAATGTCAAAAACACCATGACAGGTGGTTAAGTGGGATCTACATAATCTCCAATATGCATGTAATACTAATAATTTTTTTAATGGCTTTAAGCTTTATGGTGCAGCTATGAACTTAATAACTGAGTGATGAAAAATTTCTATCTTCTTTGACGTATCAAATGTCTTTATAGTCTCTAGGCTACAAAAAATATGTATCTTTTGATCGTTTAAAGTGAACCTCAGTTATGAGAATTTTGCTGAAAATCTATGCTATGAATTTTTTGGATTTTTGTTGTCCTAGAAAGAATTGAGTGAGCTTCCAAGGGGAATGAAAAGTGTAGAAGATTCAATTTCCTTCATTCTACATGGAAGGAATGATGATATTTCCCCTCACTTTTAGGGATTCTTGGAGAAAACATCCATGCAACAAAACATTTATTTTCTTGTGATCAATAATAGGAAAAAATACATTATATGAAACAAAACATATATATAATTATGGAGTAGGAAATAAAGGTGAATGGAAGTAGTGACATATATAACTAACTCCCAACTAGAATTGAACCATTTGAAACTGGGTAAAAAGTTAGGGTGGTCACTTCTCTTACCCTTCGCAAATCTCATATTTACAGTTACAAATGACGAGTGTTGTTTATGAAGTAACTTGGTTATGCTTAACCTGAAATTGGAATTTCTTTGGAAGGAACTGGGTGCCTCAATATTTTGCCTGAATATTGGATGTTTATCCTGAATATCAACACCATCATTTATGGGCTGTATCATCTCTTCACATTTCCTGATTTCGGCAAATTTTGAGACCGCAACATAATATTGGTTGTAATATGTGTGCTTACAAATCATTTTCACTTAGCTTTTGAAGATTATGGCTACAAGATTTGATTCCCTTTGTTTCTATGCTTTTTTACTTGATTCTTTGGATGGCGCAGGAGACAGTCTTGAAGGGAAAATGATGGCATGAGGATAAGGAGTTGTGGTTTAGCTTGTAGCACATATCATATTGATTCTTGCAGATAAGGAGTTGTGGTTTAGCTTCTATCACATATCATATTGATTCTTGCGATGGTGCAGGCGATGGGATTAAAGGGGTGATGATAACATGAAGATAGGGAGATGTGGTTTAGATTCTAGCATATATTATATTTATGTTAAACAAAATTTTGCTATAAAAATCAAAATCATTTATCTAAAACATTTTCCAAAATTAAAATCATATAACATATTAAATTTTCTTTTCTGCTACTATTTCTTTTTCTTTTTCTCTAGCCTTACGACTTTTCGTTTACAGGTACAATTACTAGTTATCTCACTTCTTTTAATTATAAACCCAAACTTTTTAATTCTTTCCATGTAAATATTTTTTTATTAAATAAACGATTCTCAAAGAAAAAATGGTCCCCACACACACATATATATATATAAACAAAAAAAACCACATACGATATTAAAATTGTCCTTGTTAGAGTAACTAGGGATAAGAGGGGTTAACAAACGATGAACTAACAATGTAATATTGAATAGAGAACAAGAAATAATGATTGAGAATAATCTACAAGCTAAACCGCAAATTATGTTAAATTTAAAGCTGTTATAATTGTACCTACATTCCACTTCTTATTAGTTTTTATATGTGGTCATTAACAAAACAATAGAATAACGGTATAAGCTCATTAAATAAATAACGCATAAAAATATTAAATAAATAAAGTATAAATATATATTAATTTATTTATATAAATAAATTTATAGTTTTAGTAAATAAATATAAAAGTATAAATATGGATTTAGAAATATAAAAGAATTGTTATAAAAAATTATATTTAGTAAATCAAATAATACATAAATAATTTTCATTCTAACAATAAAATGGAGATTTATAATTAGAAAATAAATTAACATACAAATAAAAGATAGGAAATCTTTCCATATAATACAAGTAAGAGATAGGAAATCTTTCCATATAATAAGCACAATATTATATTATTGTTAATCTTTACTAATTCGTTATTTAATATAACGTAGATTCCACATTTAAAATATCATAATAATTTATCTCATTATATCTTTTCTTTGATGTTTTCAAAGAAATATTTTTCTATTTACAACTAATTTTATTTACATAATTTAAAAAATATGATTTATTAATCTCATTCATTATTCAATAATGAACTTATTTTAACTTAATTTATATTTTTATTAAATTAAAAAACAAACTAAAATTAACTATAACAAACCCCTGGAATGTGTGATGGAGATGGAAGTCATTTTGTGTAATCTTTTTATTTTTATATAACAATATTTTGCTGGATTTTTTATAGGGAAATTAATATTGTTATTTTTAAATGATTTTATAAAACCAAAAATTTATGTCGTAAGGTGTTATTATTTGAAAACAATTTTCCTAGTTTCTATTGTGTCCATGTTTAAGACATTGGATTAAATGTTAGACGATTGAAATGTTTTAGGCCATTAGATCAAGTAAATATTTTTAGATATGTTTTTATAACGTTAGTTTTTTTCTTTTTAATAAGTTAGATTGAATAAGGTTGTAATGTCATGTTTAACATTTTAACTATGTCAATATACACCAAATTAAAACTAAAATTAAATTAAATAAAAAAATTGACATAATGTAATCAACACTTTAACTAGGTCAAAATACAATAAAAATATATAAATAATAAAATAAAATAATGATAAGCTATAAATACAACCCATGGTATTGACCCATGGTATTCATGGGGAGTAATCTATTATTTAAAAGATCGGGAAAATAATTTCATTTCAAAACAAAAATGTACTATCACTAGGGAAGAAAATAATTTCGTGGAAGGGTGAAGTCTGCCCAACTTGGTCATAAAAACCAAGTACTTCCTTCACGCATAAAAAAAAATAAACATGCAGTTTTTGTCATATAGAGGCCTTGAATAATTTGGCCAAAATGTCTCATCCATTATGAAAAACACATCTTACATCCAATTAATAGCAAAGAAGTTGTTGCACATCAATTACTCAATATGGATATTTTGATTTGAGGTCTAGTAAACATAATTCCCCATCCCTTATTCTAGAGAATCAGTTGGAGCCGAGAAAGTTCCTACTATCTCTTCTTTCTTATATGTTATTCTTTCCTATACCATAATCTTACGATATTTCTTTTGCAACATATGGTATAATTACTAATTATAATTAAATTGTATAACTGAGAGAAAAAAAAATCAAATCATGAATGATAATTGACGCATGTAGCGTATAACCGCAGGCCCTTGTAAGATGAATATCGATGAAACTGAATACTCAGTCTTAAAACCCAAAAATAAATACTACTCCAATGGAAACAACAATTAAAATCCTATCACAATGGTTAGTTACGGTGAATTTATGAAAATAAAGATACAGTAGACTGTTTAACACTTAATTTCACGGGTTTACGAGTTTACATTTATGTATCCTTTGATTTATCAGGTTTACGTTTGTGTAATTATTAACTTTTTCAAATTTTAATATTTCCATATTATTAAATAAGTTATGGTTTTTCTATTTATAATATTTATTTTTTATTTTATTTAATTATAAATTATAAATTATTTTTAAATTGAGAGATTTATTTTAGACTCAGAGTATGAGATGTACAAGTATGTTTTTGTTCAACTTATATAGTTGACACATGTTTTTTTAAGATTATATATATATATATATATATATATATATATATATATAAAATTAAAAGTATAATAAAAAGTATATATATAATCTATTTGTCTAATTAAAAGTATAATAAAGTATTAATAATCTCACTTTTAATAGTTATAATAAAGAGAAGTGGTAAAAATATTTCACTCTTATTCTTCACTATAAATAAAATATTTGGATGTCCATATCTTATATCAACTTTATAGAAAAATATAGTAGTCAAAAGTTAAAATATTTTTTTTATAGTTAAATCATTTTAAACGGTGTCTAAATTTATGTCTATGGAAAATTTGATCTATTTTATATATTCAAAAATACAACATAAACAAAGTGATCTCTATATATATAAAAGATCAAATCGGTCTACGTGAAAACATTTTATTCAAATTTTACACTCTAAAAAAAGTTTTCACATCAAAAAATTTGATCCTCTTTTGCTAAATCCATAGTTAAAATAGATATATAATAATTATAAAAAAATCAAACAACATAATTCTCAAATTACCAACACATTATTGAGTAAACCTTAAACTTATAAATTTCAATGAACATGCCTTTAATATATATCACATCACTCTTATTTTAATAATTCTGTGAATAAAAATATATATATTTATTTATTTTATAAATTGAAAACTACGAAAATAAATGTTTTAATATAAATTTATAAATAAATTTATATTAAATAAAATATTTTTATAATATTTATGTATGCCAGTTAAATTATTTACGTATTGTCAAAAGGAAATAGTTATTAGACGTTCATATCATCTGGTTTGTCATTAAGAGAAATCTGACCAAAATTGTAGAAATAAGCACACGGTCATGATTATTACATAGATAGTCATAACATACTTAAGTACTTGTCTTTATATAGACAATATTTGTATATATGGATATATTGAAAATAATAAAGTATATAAGTAAGGTTATCATGGTTGTAAATTCTTCCCAGTAGATAAAGTAATATGAAAAAATTATAGATAACTATGAGAAGTGTTCACTTAGGTGTAAGATATATCTCGTTATATTATTTATGTTTGTGAAGGTGTAATCTTAACAATTTCTTAACGAACACTAAAAATATATGTTATCTAATCTCTCTATTACGGCAATATAGAAGAACTATTACTGCGACATTGAAGAACTCTTGCTTGGACTTCATTTCTTTAACTAATATATTTTATCATTATGAACCTAATAACGTAATACAAATCCATCAAGTGTGTGTTGAGTTCGTCCCGAGAAAGTGGCTTTATATTATTGAACCAACGCTTAATTTTGCTAATTAATTTATAAAAGATGCCAGTATATTGGCGTGGTGGTTACTATACTAATGAATGAAAATCAAATTCATAATTTTCTTGCATATTTTATATGTTTTTTTTAACAAATCACGATTAAAATTTTACTGTGCCTTTTATTTATCACCACTTATAAGGATTAGAGAAAAATAAAGATAGATATCAAATTGAAAATAAAAATAAATTCAAACTTAGTTATTGTTAATTAAGAAGCTTTATTTATATTAAACATTTTATATTAAATAGTGAAATTAAAAATATATTGAAAATTTAAATATTGACCTTTGAATTATTAGTGCTATAATTGTATAGCTCTCCATTTACATTTTAATGTATTTTTAATGTAACTTTGTTTTTTTCATTATTAAGGTCTAATATGATAAGATAAATTATATAATTAAATTTGTATTTAGTTTTGTTATTGGGTTTAGTGTATTATTATTATTATTATTATTATTATTATTATTATTATTATTAAGTCTTAATTAATGTAATAAAAGTAACCTTTTCTTTATAATAATATATGTTTTATTAAGAATTTTATAATATTAATAATAATTTTATTAAGTTTATAATAATATTAGTCTTTTATAGTTTTGTAACCACCGTGGAAATGAATGGTTAGACTTTTAATTTACTGAGACTGATGTTTTGTTTTTGGAATAATGAACAAAAGATTAAATTTTTATATTTAATAAAGATTTACTGTGAAATTAGTTTCATGAGTAGAATTGATGGTAAAAAAAAAGAAAGTAAATCAAGATCTGGTGTTAGTTAGAAAAACAGTTCCACAGTTACCCATGGAAACCCTGGAATAAATAAAAATTCCAATGGGAGTTTTGGGGTTCCGTCTGTGGAAGAAGGAAAAGGAACTATGTTATTCTGGAAGAGGAAATTTCAGAACAGAGTCTTCTCTGGTTGGAGATTGGACCGGTTTGTCCCGTGATCTCCCCAGAATTTCTGTTTTTCCCTGGAATGGGAGGACTGGACCAGATTTTCCTAAGTTCTCATCCAGTGCTCTAAATTTAACAGAGACCCAGACTTGATGCACGGGGGAGAGCTGCGTAACTGTTCGCCAGCTCGTGGAAGGGACGAACATTGTTACCATCAGTTGGATTAAAATCCAGATCACTAAAAGAGTAGAAGAAGTAGTTTGTTTTTTTTTCCTTCTGAATTTAATTTCTGAGAATGCTGTAGTTAATACCTTAACATTGTTTCTGTGAAATAAAGAATCTTTTTTCTGTTACTACTATAGTAGGTATTGTTAAAAGTAGGTACTATATTTATAAAGGTTGTCTACGGTTGAGATTCTACAGTAGTCAGGAAGAATAATACCCTAACTCTGTATTCTTTTCCTCATTTCCTAAATCATTGCAGAAGTAGATTAAATTACTGTGAAAGAAGTATTTAGTAACAGAACATGAAATTTAATTATCGGCCATATATTTTTCGCTAACTAAGATAGTTCTGTAAGAATATAAATAGTGCAAGAAAAACCACAGATGGTAAAACCGGGAGAACCATAAACCCTTCAAGCCAGTAGCTTGTGCTCCAGGGTTGGTCGTTCTCTGCCTATGATAATACACGGACGTAATGGCGGTCCGGTCACCTGTATTATTTAAGGAAGGATTTAATAGAAGGAGGAACACCAAGAACATCGAGAAATATAGGAAGTTCTGGTAGCAACATAGAATTATTAAACCCTACAAATGGAAACAAAACCCTTAAAACCAGTTATAAGGAATTCTAGAGTTGAAACAGTTAACAATGAATCAATATCCTCAGTGATACATAAGAACCCATGTCATTGTGAAAACAACTGTAGATACTGTTAAAAAATTGTAGACACTGTAATTAGCCTCACGGCGCAATATACGTTATACAGAAAAAAAAAACTTGAATGAGAATATCTCACTACATATGCAACTGGCATAATCATAAGTCTAGAAATGTAAACAAGGTAAGTGTGAGTGGTATAAATAAAAGAGAAAATTGTCCTGTGGGTAACCGTAGAACAAAATTTACAGTAGGTGTCAAGGTGAACTCCACTTAGGAGTAGTCTAAAATAATATACAATCTGTCGGCTTGAGGCCATAAATGTCATCAAAAAACTTGGTTATGAACCTAGCCTGCACGGCATGTAACTAAATCATATCAAGCTACCAAAATGCTTAACCCTGAACTAGACAATAACAAAATTATCATCTGGCCATTTCGCCAAGAGAAGTCTAAGGGTACAAATTCCGTCGGCATCGGATTACCTGTGAAATGTATGCATGAGTTAAACCCTCATTCTGGGAGCAAGCCTGGAAAAACAAGGAACTCCAAGCTGGAGCAGGAAGAATGGGCGATACGTGCCATAGGAGGAAACCCCATTAGTCATAAAGGAGAAAAATACAAAAACAAATAAGTTAATAACAGTACTGTAGTAAAAAAAATAACCCCGGAAATGAAAGACAAGCTCTCAGAAGGAGAAGTACCTGTCGTTCTCGAATATGGGAAAATTCGTAGCACCTGACCTCCACTGTCAAACCCAAACAAAAACCGTAGCGAATGTAAGAGCATATGTGTAAATCGGCCAGAAGTTTCTTAAGCTTTAGGGAACAAAGGCGTAAGCTATAGAATGATAACCGGACTCCTCCATTCATTTTACACAAAGAAACTCAAACCCTGTACCGGTTAATTGCGGAAAAAAGGAACTGTCGGGAACTGTGATTACCTGAGTCGAGGGGCAAGCCCTCCGACAGCCACGTTACCACCATCATCATGGTACGACTAGAAAACCTGTTGTGAAACCCTGGAAGAGCCACACCACCTCCAGAGCTCTCGGCGTTAAGCGTAACAATGAGTCCGAAACGGTTAGAGCGCCAAAGGTCATTACTAACCCTAGGCACGAGCGCTGTGAGATCATTCTCAGATCGACGGAGGATAGGCTGCCAGGTGTTGAGCAGCAAGGCCAGCCGGGCTAATTGAATGGAAAAACCCATTTCCAATAGTTGCGAATTGACAAATTTAATTGTGATAGCGGAGAGTTATTAGTAATGTAAGTCATTATTAGAAACAAAACCACAAGTGAATGCAAAGAACAGTATATATAATCCACAATATAATCAAATTCCATTATATAGTACCAAAACACGAGAAACCAAAGAACGATGCCAGCAGAGCAACTAATAAGGCCGTGCCATATAATGTCAATATTTATTGCTGGGTGTAAATTTCGGTTATGATAATTTTTTTTTTATGGTAAGTTTTATGCTAACTTAACTGTTACAAGTGGTATCAGAGCGGTGTTACAACGCTGGGGCCCTATTGGGTCAACTAACGTTAAATTTGTATGTTACTCATGCACAGTCAGATAAATAGTTGGAAGGACAAATGAGACGGACACCTTCACAATCACAATCGCTACAGCAGAATGTCGGAGAGATGCAGCCTCCACCAGAGAGGAACCCCGAAATTTAGGTTCAGCTGGGAATAGAGCAGCATCAGCGGTCTAATAGACTGATCGAAGAACAACAACATCAGACTCGCATTTTATTACACACAGTACAACAGTTGCAGGAAGAGATGGAAAGGGTACGGAAGGAAAATGCAAGGATGATGTAGGATCAGTAGAGGATCTTAAAAGGCCTCTCCGATAAACAGAACCAAAGGAATGAAAACCCCAGTGCTGGTAGAGAATTCCAAGAAAGGGACGAACAGCAAACAGATGAACAAGATATAAACCGAAAAGAAAGAAGTATGACACAGCGAAGTAATCCCAACATAAATTTTAATTAGGCTGAATTTGAAAATGAAACCGAACGGAAAACAAGTAAAAAGCAGAGGGTAGAATTACACGGAGAATTCAGGAAGATAAAGCCCCCTATGTTTGATGGAGAAAAAGAGGAAATGGTGGAGGCATGGTTGATTAACATGAACAAGTACTTTCAGGTGTACGATTACGATAGTGCTCTTAAAGCACGGCTAGCCATTTACCAGCTAAAAGACAAAGCCACCTTATGGTGGGAAGAAGTGAAGAATGTGCGGGGAATAGAGGATCAAGATGTGACTTGGGAAAAGTTTCAACAGTACTTCAAGGATAAGTAATTGACTGAGCGTTTTTATGATGAAAAGGCCCGAGAATTCCATGATTTAAGGCTAGGACAGCTGACCATGGACGAGTTCATCACCAATTTTACATCATTACTACGCTATGTACCATACTTAAGAGAAGAGAAAGCCAATGTTCAAAGATTTTTGAGCAGTTTACCTGTCCATATGAAAGAGCGTATCAAGTTTGAAAATCCTAAGACAATGGATGAGGTTATTAGAAAGGCAAGGCTGTGCTATCAGCAAGTGAAAAACAAGATAGACCAAGGAAAAGGGTGGAAAACAAGGAAAGATAACAGAAACAATGTTGGTTCCAAAAAAAGCAAAACTGGTACTTTCCGAAATACCGCTAGAAAATCGATCAATAAGCAATTCGGTAGGAACCATCAGCGGATTAAATGGCCTGGGGAAGACAAAACAGCAGAAGCTTCCAGTAAACCTGAGCAGCCACAAAATCAAAGGCCACCTCTGAAGTGTTGGGGCTGCGGAGTAGCGCATTACTATCGAGATTGCCCACAGCGGGGTAAAGCTGAAGCAGTAAATAATCTGCAAGAAGCCTCTACCATGGGAGATATTGCTTGAAGTATACCCAGAACTAACACAGCGTTGGAGGATCAACAAGCCGATTTTCAGCCTACCATGATAGAACTGGAAGGTAAATTGCTATCCCAAATTGTTTCTGTTTTGATAGATCCGGGAGCAAGTCTAAATTATATAAGCCCTAAATTAGTGGAATTTTGTAAACTTCCAAGTCAAAAATTTAAAAAAACCTGGCTGGTTGAGTTAGCTACAGGAGCTAAAAGAAGAGTTAGTGCCAAAATACTGGATTGTGCACTGCAAATCGGCGAACAACAGTTAGTAGTGGACTTAAATATTCTGCCTTTGGGATCCTATGATGTAATATTGGGTATGGATTGGTTAGAGAAGCATTGGACTCTTATAGATTGTAAGGAAAAGATAGTTTATTACAGAGATCATAATGGTATTCGCCAAGAGATTCAAGGCATAAAAAAGCCGGTACATCTGCGCCCAATTACAGCTTCTCAAATGGGAAAATGTATAAGGAAGGGATGCCAACTGTACGCTATACAAGTTGGACTGTCTGAGTCTAAGGATAAAGCTGCTCTGTCGGAAAATGTACCTGTACTACAAGAATTTAAGGATGTATTTCCTGAAGAAATACCAAGATTACCGCCTAAAAGAGACGTTGATTTTACAATAGAACTGCTGCCAGGAGCCTCGCCAGTTTCACGGACTCCTTACCGTATGAGTATACCAGAAATGACTGAACTGAAGATGCAGCTTCAGGAATTGCTGGATAAGGGGTATATACGACCCAGTGTGTCACCGTGGGGAGCACCTATACTGTTTGTTAAAAAAAAAGATGGAACCATGCACATGTGCATGGATTATCGAAAATTAAATAAGCTAACTGTTAAGAACAGGTATCCTCTACCTCGTATTGATGACCTGTTTGATCAGGTAAGAGGGGCCACGGTGCTCTCAAAGATTGATTTGTGATCCGGTTATCACCAGATCCGAATTAAAGATAAAGATATTCACAAAATTGCCTTCCGTACAAGGTATGGCCACTACGAATTCGTGGTATTACCTTTTGGGTTAACTAATGCACCAGCCACTTTTATGAGACTGATGCATAGTGTTTTCCACCCTTATTTGGAAAAAATTGTGTTAATTTTCATTGATGACATACTGATCTATTCTAAGAATGCGGAAGAACACAAGGAACATTTGCGAATGGTGCTGGAGATGCTTAGGAAGCACCAACTATATGTGAAGTTCAACAAATGTGATTTCTTCAAAGGAAAAATACAGTATCTTGGACACGTAATATCTGAAAAAGGTATAGCGATAGACCCGGAGAAAATCAAGACTATTATGGAATGGAAGGTGCCACAGAATGTGGCAGATATACAATCTTTTATGGGTCTCGCTGGCTATTACCGGTGATTTATAAAAAGATTCTCAAAAATAGCTTTCCCTATTACCTCCTTGAAAAGGAAAGGGAAAATTTTTAAATGGACAGAAGAGTGACAGGATAGTTTTGAAAGATTGAAGCAGTTATTGACAACAACACCTGTGCTAAGTGTAGCAGATCCGAATAAGGAATTCGAGGTTTGTACGGATGCATGCAAGGAAGGTGTTGGGGCTATTTTATCACAAGAAGGGAAGGTAATTGCGTATGAATCCCGCAACTTAAAAGATCACGAGCAGTGATATTCGGCTTATGATTTAGAGCTGACTGCAGTTGTGCACGCTCTCCGAGTGTGGAGACATTACTTACTTGGGAAGAAATTTGTATTAAGGACTGATCATAGTAGCCTAACCAGCTATTTTAAACAAGCTGATTTAAACTCCAGATAAGCAAGGTGGAATGCTTTTATGAGCGAGTTCAAAATTGATTTACAACAAGTAAAGGGAAAGGAGAACAAGGTTGCGGATGCATTGAGCAGAAAATTTCACAACATTTATGAGCTGTACGTTAATCAGGTCAAAACCAGATTTCTAGATCAAATCAGAAAAGAAGAAAACAACGATCCAAAGTATAAATATTTGTGGCAGCAAACCCAAGAATCTGAAGGACAGAGGGGATAAGGGGGATATGAGATTAACCAGGACGGGTTGCTGGTTTTTAAGAAGAAGATAGTCATTCCAAATAGAGTGGAATTAAAAACTATGATACTGGATGAATATCATAGAAGCAATTATGCAGGACACCCGGGATATCAAAAGATGCTGACAGCCATAAGAAAGGATTACTGTTGGCCAGGCATGAGGAAGGAAATAGCAAGCTATTTAACCAAGTGTTTAGAATGCCAACAAGTAAAAGTAGAGCATCAGCATCCAGCTGGATTAATGCATCCTATACCCATTCCCGAGTGGAAATGGGAGGTGATTTCGTTGGACTTTATCACCGGGTTACCAAAATCAAAGCGAGGTAATGATTCCATAATGGTAGTTGTGGATAGACTAAGTAAGTCGGCACATTTCATACCTGTCCAATCCACCTATAAGATAGTACAAATAGCAGATTTATTTATGCATGAGATCTTCAGACTACATGGTATTCCTAAGACCGTCATCTCGGACAGAGATGTAAAATTCACAACAGCTTTCTGGAAGACATTTTTTACAGCATTGGGAACTCAAGTACATTTTAGTACTGCATACCACCCGCAAACAGACGGTCAGACTGAGCGAGTAAATCAGGTACTGGAAGACATGCTGAGAATGTATGTCATGCAACAACTTGTTAAATGGGAAGAGTATCTACACTTGTTAGAGTTCGACTACAATAATGGTTACCAAGAATCATTAAAGATGAGTCCGTTCGAAGTGCTATATGGGCGGAAGTGCAGAACTCCCATCAATTGGAGCAGCCCCGAGAATAGACTCATGCTGGGACCAAATATGCTAGAAGAAATGGAAGCAGAGGTGAAGAAAATTCGACAAAATTTGAAGGCAGCACAGGACAGGCAGAAAGTGTATGCAAATAAAAAGAGGTCATACCATGAATATGAAGTCGGAGACCACGTATATGTCAGAATTAAACCAAAGAAGAGTACATTAAGATGGGCATCTTGTGCAAAATTGGCGCCCCGATTCTGTGGTCCCTTCCAAATATTGGAGAGAGTGGGACCGGTGGCATATCTCTTAGCTCTTCCTAGTCATATTCGGGTGCATAATGTCTTCCATGTATCATTATTGAAATGATATGTTCATGATCCAAGACATATTATTCATTGGCAGAACATTCAGGTAGTGGGTGAGCATACAGGTTAAAAAATAGTATTATGTTAAAAGACTTATATAATTAACATAAGTCTTTTGTGTGTAGGTAGAACCGGATGGAGAATTTCTGGTCGAGCCCCACAGTATAATAGATCGGAGGGAAATCATGCTCTCGAAACGAGCCATCGCCCAGGTTAAAGTGCAATGGAAACACTTTCGACCAGAGGAGGCCACCTGGGAAGACGAGAGTTTCGTCCGGGAAGCTTATCCTGAGTTTTTCTCTGAATTAAAATAAGAACACCGGGGACGGTGTTCTCTTCCAGAGGGGGAAAACTGTAACCACAGTTTTAGTGGAAACGAATGGTTAGACTTTTAATTAACTGAGACTGATGTTTTTTTTTTGGAATAGTGAACAAAAGATTAAATTTTTATATTTAAAAAATATTTACTATGAAATTAGTTTCATGAGTAGAATTGATGGTAAAAAAAAAGAAAGTAAATCAAGATCTGGTGTTAGTTAGAAAAGCAGTTCCACGGTTACCCATGGAAACCCTGGAATAAATAAAAATTCCAATGGGAGTTTTGGGGTTCTGTCTGTGGAAGAAGGAAAAGGAACTATGTTATTCTGGAAGAGGAAATTTCATAACAGAGTGTTCTCTGGGTTGGAGATTGGACCGGTTTGTCCCGTGATCTCCCCAGAATTTCTGTTTTTCCCTGGAATGGGAGGACTGGACCGGATTGTCCTAAGTTTTCTTCCAGTGCTCTGAATTTAACAGAGACCCAGACTTGATGCACGGGGGAGAGCTGTGTAACTGTTCGCTAGCTCGTGGAAGGGAGGAACACTGTTACCATCAGTTGGATTAAAATCCAGATGAGTAAAAGAGTAGAAGAAGTAGTTTGTTTTTTTTTCCTTCTGAATTTAATTTCTGAGAATGCTGTAGTTAGTACCTTAACATTATTTCTGTGAAATAAAGAATCTTGTTTCTGTTACTACTATAGTAGGTATTGTTGAAAGTAGGTACTATATTTATAAAGGCTATCTACAGTTGATATTCTACAGTAGTCAAGAAGAATAATACCCTAACTCTGTATTCTTTTCCTCATTTCCTAAATCATTGTAGAAGTAGATTAAATTACTGTGAAAGAAGTATTTAGTAACAGAACATGAAATTTAATTATCGGCCATATCTTTTTCGCTAACTAAGATAGTTCTGTAAGAATATAAATAGTGCAAGAAAAACCACAGATGGTAAAACCGGGAGAACCATTAACCCTTCAAGCCAGTAACCTGTGCTCCAGGGTTGCTTGTTCTCCGCCTATGATAATTCACAGATGTAATGGCGGTTCGGTCGCCTGTATTATTTAAGGAAGGATTTAATAGAGGGAGGAACACCAAGAACAGTGAGAAACATAGGAATTTCTGGTAGCAACATAGAATTATTAAACCCTACAAATGGAAACAAAACCCTTAAAACCATTTATAAGGAAATATAGAGTCGAAACAGTTAACAATGAATCAATATCCTCAGTTATACATAAGAACCCATGTCATTGTGAAAACAACTGCAGATACTATTAAAAAATTGTAGACACTCTAATTAGCCTCACTACGCAATATACGTTATACAGAAAAACAAAACTCAAATGAGAATATCTCACTACATCTACAACTGGCATAATCATAAGTCTAGAAACTTAAACAAGGTAAGTGCAAGTGGTATAAATAAAAGAGAAAATTGTCCAGTGGGTAACCGTAGAACGAAATTTACAGTAGGTGTCAAGGTGAACTCCACTTAGGAGTAGTCTAAAATAATATACAATCTGTCGGCTTGAGGCCATAAATGTCATCAAAAAACTTGGTTATGAACCTAGCCTGCACGGCATGTAACTAAATCATATCAAGCTACCAAAATGCTTAACCCTAAACTAGACAATAACAAAATTATCATCTGGCCGTTCCGCCAAGAGAAGTCTAAGGGTACAGATTCCGTCGGCATCGGAGTACCTGTGAAATGTATGCAGGAGTTAAACCCTCATTCCGCGAGCAAGCCTGGAAAAACAAGGAACTCTGAGCTGGAGCAGGAAGAATGGGCGATACCTGCCATAGGAGGAAACCCCATTAGTCATAAAGGAGAAAACTAGAAAAACAAATAAGTTAATAACAGTACTGTAGTAAAAAAAAATAACACCGGAAATGAAAGACAAGCTCTTAGAAGGGGAAGTACATGTCATTCTCGAATATGGGAAAATTTGTAGCACCTGACCACCATTGTCAAACCCAAACAAAAACTGTAGCGAATGTAAGAGTATATGTGTAAACTGGCCGGAAGTTTCTTAAGCTTCAGGGAACAAAGGCGTAAGCTATAGAATGATAACCAGACTCCTCCATTCATTTTACACAAAGAAATTCAAACCCTGTACCGTTTAATTGCGGAAAAAAGGAACTGTCGGGAACTGTGATTACCTGAGTCGAGGGGCAAGCCCTCCGGCAGCCACGTTACCACCATCGTCATTGTAAGACTAGAAAACCTGTTGTGAAACCCTGGAAGAGCCACACCACCTCCAGAGCTCTCGGCGCTAAGCGTAACAATGAGTCCAGAACGGTTAGAGCACCAAAGGTCATTACTAACCCTAGGCACGAGCGCCGTGAGATCATTCTCAGATCGACGGAGGATAGGCTGCCAGGTGTTGAGAGGCAAGGCTAACCGGGCTAATCGAATGGAAAAACCCATTTCCAATAGTTGTGAATTGACAGATTTAATTGTGATAGCAGATAACCATAATCATCGGGTACATAATAGTATGGAGAGTTATTAGTAACGTAAGTCATTATTAAAAACAAAACCACAAGTGAACACAAAGAACCGTATATATAATCCACAGTATAATCAAATTCCACTATATAGTACCGAAACACGAGAACCCAAAGAACGATGCCAGCAGAGCAACTAATAAGGCCGTGCCATATAATGTCAATATTTATTGCTGGGTGTAAATTTCGGTTATGATAAAAAAAAAATTATGGTAAGTTTAATGTTAACTTAACTGTTACAAGTTTTTAAACCAGAAATTAATTTTATAATTTCTTTAATTTTATAGCAAAATAATAATACAAATATTAATAACATTAATAATTAATATTTTAATATTAATATTAATAACATTAATAACTATTATTTTAATAATATTATTATTATTTTTAATTGATTAATATTAATAAACAATTAATCAATCTTAATATTAATTAATATTAATGTTAATATTAATAATAGTATTAATATTGATTAATAGTATTCATTTTATTAATATTGATTAATTATATATTAATATTATTAATATTGATTAATGTTATTAATTGATTAATAGTGATAATGTCTATATTAATATATTTGATAGAATTAATATACTTAGTGTATTAAGGTAAAAGTATATATAAATCAATTATGTTTTATTTTTTTATTTATAATTTTACGTTATTTTATGATTTTATATATTTAGACTTTATAATATTAACTTTTTCTAAATTTTAGTTTTGAAATTTTTATAATATTATGTTTTATAATTTAGAACCCTAATATTATAGATTCAATATTAGAAACCCTACAATAATAACAATGACATTAATAGCATTAACATTTTAATATACACCAAAAATAATATTAATAATTAGTATTTAAATAATGATGATTATGATTTATATTAATAACTATATTAATAATGAAAATGACATTTTAATTACTATTAAAAACAATATTATTAGTAACGTTATTAATAATAATAAAAATACTATTAAACATATATTTAATACAATATTAATGTTATTTTGGAATCTAAGCTTCTGTGATCCATAATATAAATATGTAGAAATTCTTTCGGTAGTAATTACATGCAAAATAATTTCTAAAAAAAAAAATATTAATGTTGTTTATTTAAAATTTAGGATCATAATTGTATTAATAATAATAAATTTCAAAAATTATTAAGGTTTATTAAAATTATTAATAATATTTAAATTATAACAATAATATTAATAAAATTTTATTAATAATATAAATATTGTTAATTACATTAACGGTTTTAATATAAATCCTATTAACATTAATATTGATAAATAATATTAAATATTTTTACTTTATAATAAAAAATAATTTATTTATTAATAAAAAATGTTTTTTATAATTATATTCACTTTAAAAATATGAAAATTAATATTATGAATGATATTACTATTAATACTAAAATTAACACTATTAATATAAATAGTATTACGATCATTAGTGATAAATAACATTATTGATACTAAAATTTACACTATTAGAAATTTGGTTTTTGTGATCCATAGAATGTGTGTAATAATTTTCGGTGAAAATAACATAAAAGAAATTTTTGTCGACACGTTTCGAACCAGCCAGTGTGGTTCATCATCAGGACAAGATGAGAAATCTGATCAAGAAACCAGTTTAAATAGAACAGGACTGCTCCAACTAGCCGTTGGAAAAACAACTAGTTTGACTAGAAAAGTAAAATTATTATTATTATTATTGTTATTATTTTATTTTTTATTCTAAATTTCATTATTTTTTTATTATAAATTCTATATAAATATAAATCAAATATAAATCAAATATCAAATCAAATAAATTAAATAAATAAATCAAATATAAAATCAAATCAAATAAATAAATAAGTAATAATAATAATAACAATAATAGTCCTAATTAATCAAATAATTTAATATTACTGAAGAGGTAAGATTTAAAAAAATAAAAAATTAAATTAAATTAAAATTAAAATAAAATAAAATAAAATAAAATTCAAATAAAAATTAAAATTAAAATTAAAAATAAATAAATAAATAAATAATACTAAAAATAAAAATAAAACATAATAAATAAATCAATTAAAAAAATAAAAATAAAAAATAAAACAAAAATAAAAATAAAAATAAAAATAAATAAATAAATAATAAAAATAAAAATATAATAATTTAAAAATAAAAATAAAAATAAAAATAAAGAAATAATATATATATAATAAAATAAAATAAAAACAAAACAAAAATCCTAACCGAAACCAAATAAGAAAAAAAAGAGGAGCAAATCTGGATAGAGGAATCAAGATCGACTAAGACTGAAGAGCAAGAATCCAGCATCTGCTAACATTCCACCCATTATCCCTATTAAGGTTAACCGGCCTCTTTTCTATTTCCAAGGCCTCCCTTAACTTTCGGTGGTGGAAATGGTCAATAGTTGCAATAACCTTAGTATCTTCAATACAAATATGGTGATTTGTTTTTTCAGCATGCTCTGCCAAGGCAGAGGACCGCGATCTACCATGTCTAAGGTCAGCAACATGTTCATGAACTCTTTGGTCAATATATCGACCAATTTCACCAATGTAAGGGGTCCCACAGGAACATGGAATCAAATAAACACCCTTAACATCCATCGGGAAAATCGGGTCTTTAACTGATCTAAGAGAACCACGAATTGTGCGGAGAGGCTTGAAAGTTGAAGAGACATTGTGTTTCTTCAATATCCTCGCGATTTTATCAGTAGTACCTTGGATAAAAGGAAGGTGAACTCCAGATAACCGATCGTAAGGATCTTTCTTAACCTATGGACCTTTCTTAGCTTTTTGAAAAGCTCTAAGACACTGAGCCCTGCTATAGTCGTTCTTACAGAAGACATTAAGAAGATGCGATTTTTCACCTTCAAAGTGGTTCACATCTGAGATTCTAAAGGCTCTGGTTGCTAGGGTACTGAGAACCCCAAGCTTCTGAGCCGGGAAATGATGAGAACTAGCATGTAAATACTGTTCAGTATGGGTCTTCTTTCTAAAAACTTGATGAGAGAAGGAACCATCATCATTTCTTGAAATAAGGACATCCAGAAAGGGAAGGCTACCATGAACTTCAAATTCCATGGTAAACTTAATGAAGTCAGATTGATCATTAAGATGCTGGAAGAAAAGGTCTAAACTCTCTTTACCATGGGGCCACAATACATAGGTGTCATCAACAAACCTTTTCCAAAGCTTCGGTTGAAAAAGGGAAGAGGAAAGGGCCTTTGATTCAAAGTGTTCCATGAAAATATTAGCAACAATAGGGGAAAGGGGGGAACCCATGGCTACACTATAGGTATGTTCAAATAAAACACCATCGAAATTTAAGAAGGTCGAGGTAAGACAAATCTCTACAAGATGAGCAATATCACGATCCGTGATACGAGAGATGACATCAATGGCTTCCTTAATGGGAATGCAAGTATATAATGATACAACATCAAAACTCTCAAACCTATCATCTGGATCCAACTTAATGTCTTTCAATTCATTAAAGAAGGAGGAAGAATCTTTGACAAAGGAGTCGGTGCGACCCACAAGGAGCTCCAACTTACTAGCTAAAAATTTAGCGAGCAGATAAGTCGAACCACCTATGGCGTTGACAATGCGACGAAGGGGAACACCTTCCTTATGAATCTTAGGAAGACCATAAATCCTTAGGGTAAGGGCATTACTTTTAATAAGCTTTTTACTAAGGGAGCCAACAGTGCTTTTTACACTTTTAATATAAATAATTTTAAGATTATTAGTGATAAATAACAATATTAATATTTTCATTGTAATCATTCTAATCAAACATAGTAAAACAAACTCAACGATGTCCATAAATGGTCAAACATTTCCATCATAGTTAATCATTTTTACTCATCCTTGAAAATACACAACCATAGTTAACCGTATTCAACCATACTAGGCTATGGTCAAACGTGGTCAACCATAGTAGTCTATTTCCAACCTTGGTTAACCATAGTAAGCTATGGCCATCCTTGGTGAACCACTGTAATCATTCTAATAAAACATAGTAAAATAAGCTCAACCACGGTCATATATGGTCAAACCTTTCCAACATAGTTAATCATTGTTACTCATTGTTACCCATGCTCGACAATACACAACATTAGCTAGACATATTTAATCATGGCTATTTTTTATAATACTAACCCTAGGGTTTAATATTATTCCATTGGGCTTATAATGTTAGGGTTTAATAAACCCTTGGGTTTATTAATATTTTTGGTTTATACTATTAATCCAAAGGATTTATAATGTTAATCCCTTGGGTTTGTAATATTAATCCTAGGGTTTATAATACTAATACGAGGGTTAATAATATTCCATTGTGTTTATAATGTTAGGGTTTAATAAATCCTTGGGTTTGCTAATATTTTGGATTTAGAATATAAGACCCAAGGATTTATAATATTAATCCATTGTGTTTATAATATTAATCTTAGGGCTTATAATACTTTCATTTATAATACTAACCCTAGGGTTCATAATACATTGGTTTATAATACTAACCCTAAGGTTTAATATTATTCCATTGGGTTTATAATGTTAGGGTTTAATAAACCATTTGGATTATTAATATTTTGTGTTTATAATAGTAATCCCATGGATCTATAATGTTAGTCCCTTCAAATGATAATTTTATTGAATGTGGTCTACCATTGCAAAAATGTGGACCCATAATCTATCATAGAAAAGTATGGAAAACCATGGCAAAACATGTTATGCCATGACAATTCATTTTCAATAATGGCAAACCAAGGTCAAGCATGGTCAATCATGGTCATTCGTGGTCAACTATAGCCACCATAATTAACCCTTAAAATACCATTTCCAACCATAGTTATTTTTCGTCCAATATCGCATTGTGACAACAATTGTCTCAATGTTTAAATCAAGCATGATCAACCATGTTTATTTTACAGTTTATAGTATTTATCTAAATGTTTTTATTTACATGAGGTTTATAATATTAATCTCTTAGGTTTAATATTATTCCCTTGAGATTATAATATTAATAGTCATATGAGTTTATCTGTAACACCTCTCATTTTGAAAAAAAAAAATATTCTAATAATAATAACATCTTTCTTATTATTATGATGACAATTTAATTCGTCATATTTCAACATACTTCTGTCGCTGCCAGCTTCTCTTAATTCACAATATTTGTTTATGGTTGAGAGTAGTATCTAAATTTCCAACCTCAGTTATAACTTTTCTCTAAAGCATATTTTTGCTCCCTAACAAATGTGAAGCTGATGTTCTAACACATCTCACGCTTTTCAAATTTTGGGAATAATGTGCCTATGTAAATCTTACCTCCTCCTTATATTTCTTTATCTCCATTGACAATGGTTTTAACCACCTATAAATATAACATCTTGAATTACTATACATAACTAACCATTTTGAAATACACTTGCTTTCATATTTTTCCATGCTATATTCTAGTAACTATATATCTTCCACATACTTAATTGTATTAAGTCACTCCTATTCATTGCTTAACTTTCAAAATTCCACTAAATATATTTCCCCACGTTCACTTTATGATATATATATGCCAATGTTCTATTTGCCACCACACACAAATACAACCAAACTCATTTTATTATTGATATTAACCTATATACAATGCTTCTTCCAAAGTTCTTATTGTTCAGGAATATTCGTTTAACATTGAAACAAATAGAATTTTTCTCCCAATCGGTTTTATTTAAATGGATTACTATAACATTTGACATTTAATACAGTTTCCCATAGTTTTATCTCCATTACACAGTCTATGAGCTACGTATTTTACTATTAAATGTCACTGTACTTGCGGACCGGATTATTAATTTCGTTGTTCAATCCCCGTCATTATTTTATCTTCCCAAGGGTTTCGTAAGAGTAATTATTTATTTTTTTTCATACGTTATGGCTCTCGTTGTACCAAATCCCAAGTAATATTTTTCTTGGAATATGATCGCATTAACTAATTTGTACCACTTCACATGGCCTCCTCCAATTGAGTTTCGATGTATCGATTTGAGGGATGACCGCGGATCCAATGACATGTGGATGGTATGGATATTGTTTGGTTTTAGGGTTTTATCTGGTATAAATAATTCATATTTTTGTTTATTCATTCTCATTTGAACGCCGACCCAGTTTCGGCTATATTCTTGAAACTCGCCTCTGTGATGAAAGACACTTCGTAACTCTGCAAGGGAGAGAGGATAGACATATTGCTACACACATAGCACCATTAAACATTTCTTTACAGGTAACGGTTTTGTTTTATTAAATTATTCAACTATCTCTCTGATATTAGCTAGGTCGCCTACATCTTTGTTTTCCATGGTCTATCGTTTTGATATCGATTTCTATTACCTAAATGGAAGATTCACTCCAGTTCAACACTTTAATCTCAAATTACGAGAGTCCTCCATCGTTCCCTTCGTCTTTCATGATTTTAATCAGTGCTTAGCTCAAGTCCAGCTAGCGTCTGGATCAATGGTAAGAACCTTTTTATGAGATTCATCAGTGGTGGAACGAATTCCGTTTTCCCCCTTTTGGTGAATGAGTTTCGAGAAAAGTTTAATAGGTATATTTTATGTGTTTCTTAGTTTAATTAATTAGATATACAAATTTTTACAATTTTTTCATGAGTATTCCTGAGACAAAGCTAGTTGTTGACATTGTCCTGCCACTCTTATGGGATTGACTGGTTATTGTCAGTTTATCGTTTAGTAAATTATAATATCATTTTGAATTTCATTTTTGAGTGAACACTGATTCGTCATTTTCCTACTCTAGGGCTATTAGATTCGGAGCTACACTGGTCTCGTGACGCATCGTCTCAATTATTTGGCCACACTACTCGTCATGAAATAGTGCAACCCACTATAAGCAGGTTCACCTTTCATTTTACAAACTGCACCTGCAAACTCAAAACTTTATAAAAATGCAGATTCATAAACCCGATACTTCGACCCTGGGACCTATGGGTTATGGGCCCATTATGCTTCCGTCACACTAATTCAATGGCTAAACCCGCTTAACCAAAAAGCACACTCTCCAATGCAAAAAATGCATTTTAAATTAAAGCCCAATTAGATTCTAAATTTGGGCAACTTCATCAATAATGTGTGGAAGCTTCTTTGAATCTCGAACTCTTGAGTTGAGATCTTATATTCATAGCCAACCATTTTACTTCATAAGTGGAAGTTTACTCCTTGAACAATAGTTATAAAACCATACACCCAGATTACAATTCTGATGTGGAAGTTTACTAATCAACCAATGATTAAAACCCATATTATAAAGACCATCTCAAACCTATTTGAATTATCATTCGAAAATGAAATTAACCCAAAGTAATAACTTTGCCTCACCTCATGGAATTTTGAATCAACATTCGGTTTATAATAACATCCATTATAAAATGGTCATAGCATGCAAATATTTTACATGGTCTACACCCACGCATCCATCCTTGCGTTATCAAAGGTATTAATAGAACCTTGGAAAAAGCATTTACCCAACATAGATGTATTCATAAAATTGAACGCCCAAATAACATTCCATTTCATTCTAAATTTCAACTTTGATTAAAACTTCAAGCACCAATATACATGAATGTTTGGTCCCGCAACAGTTATACTTACTTTACACCGTTAAATCCCAAGCAGCTTCACAATGCGATTGCCCGTTGATCTTCATCTCAATGCATCCAATGAATATTGCATTCAATTGGCTCTCGAAGTTTAGCACACAAACATAATACGAAATTGGCAGTATTCCGAAACCGATGTTTGCTACGTGTCACTCACTGGCTATCATTATGTTCAAAAATTCACAAATAGCTTACCATTTTTTCTTGTGTGAAAACCAGTTATGGATTTTGAAACCCGCCTTCAACGTTGATTGCTCACGGTCTTGTTCGTTGGTTCCACTGCACCATTTATTGTGGTTCTGCCTTTATTCTAAAGCACATCTCTGCATACTCTTCGCATATTTAAACGCTGGTACTCCCACTCCACTATGTTGTGATTACACTGCCTTCTACGAACAGGCTTTAATCTATCACTGCGTTTATTTGACTCGGTTCTTGTCTCCAAATTAAAAAAACCCAACATAGATTCATATCTACCATACTCTGGAATAGTCTCACGCTATAACATGATAATTTACTTGATCGCCATCGATTCTTACAGGAATCAATGGTCGATAAATCACCGAATTCACGACATATACTTATAAATGAAACTACAAATAAACCATATTTAACTCACAGAAACACATAACAATATTTCATATATATATATATATATATACAGACACAGTTACAAACTCAACATTATATCTAAGGCATTTCAGCCTTAGCCCCAAATTCTCTTTCGTTTACATTGTGCTCACTCACTCCCCTCTCACATTACAGAGTCTCATTTTTATATAGGAGTTACAAAGATCAAGAAACGGTTGAGATCCACAAATCTCTCCAAAAACCGTTCAAAAAAATCACTTAAATCTGTTGTTGGATACATGGCAGATAATCATAATTAATTAAACCTCATCCTTCCAGCAAATTAGCTCTGTTTTAACTATTTTTTCCCCAATTACATTGATTGTTCACGTATCCTCTTTCTAGCTTCGGATTCAAATTTTAATTCAAATTTGTTCGGATGCCGCTGCATCAGACTCACGAGGCACAAAATTTTATGACCTCCTAGTCATATGTCTTCTACAACTGTCAGCAATTCTACCCACGTCATTTGTGGAACTGCTCCTTGTGATCTTCCTATAACAACATGCTTGAACAATTCTATGCACATCCTTTGTGGAATTTTCCTCTGCGAGCTGCAACAAAACCTCTGCAATAGCAAGTCCTCCCTGCTACCAGATACCTCACCAAGCTTCTCTCCTGAGCTCAGTCTTTCAGCATCTCTCTAGCTCGCTCCTGTGGAACCATTTGAGCACTCGTGCTCTAGGCTGCTGCAATTTTCTCACCTTCCTCTGCTGCTACCTTCACAAAACATAAAAATCAAAAGCTTTATAAAACATCACATAACTGTACCTCTTCTTCCTCTGTACACAAACTCCTTCTCCACAGGAAATTTTTCCTGCTCTGATACCACTTGATGAAATAGTGCAACCCACTATAAGCAGTTTCACCTTTCATTTTACAAATTGCACCTGTAAACTCAAAACTGTATCAAAATGAATATTTATAAACCCGATACTTCGACCTGTAGAAATTTGAATAATAGCTGACTTATTCACCGAAATTATCCTGATTACACACTATTTAAGCTTCATGCATAATACATAACCTCTTCTACAATTGATCATCAATTTGCGGAAATAGAAGCAGTCGCATGTGCACATTAAAACATAATCAAGCACACATATAACACAATATGTAATGGGGAAAGCTTATAGCTGAAAACCCCCAAATATATTTATATTATAATGATAGAGAACATGTAACAATACATAACACAAACTCCTCACAAGCTCTCAGCACTATCTCCAATTGTTACACACAAACTAGCTCAGATCTGAACAAGTCACAGGTTCAAATCTCCTCCACTGTTTGCCTGCCTCTACTGCGCAATCCAAGATGAGAATGAATGAGATCCAAGTTCGAATCCCCTTGGCTTGTACTACGCAATCCTCATTGGAAATCTCAATCAATGTGTGTGCAAATCTCATGCACAGTTATAGTCACAACTGATAGTAGACTCACCCTTTCACCCACCTCTAACACTCGTCTCCACTGAACTGTCCATGAATTGCAGTTAACTGATGTATTCTTTAGTTGATTTATGAGTTAATAATTAGTGAATTAATTAATAATTAATTCACACCACTCATCACTAGTGTATTTGTCAGTTAGACTAAATACAACTGGTTCAACTAAGTTAAACCAAACATAACTCCACCAATTGTCTCATCAACTCCACCAAACTCTGCCACATGAGTTCTAACTGAAGTCAACCATGCAATAGCTCAACTAACCCTTAGGAAAAGCATATTTCCTTCTGTCAGCTGCATCTGCCACATTCAAGCATCAAACTTAAGTGCTCTAAGAGGATAAGATAATGTTTATAGTCTAAATATTATTAAGGGTTAATAATATTTGACTGTTCTATTTTTAGACTAACGGTATAAAAATAGATTTCTCCCAATGTCTAAAAATAGAGGTCCATATATTTTTACCAACTTGGCCAATCATCCATAAATAGCATCCTGCAACTCATAGACCATGATCCATATGTCTAAAAATAGACATAGTCTAAAAATAGACTTTGCGACCAAAAATCACTTGTGTGGCCCCCACCTAGTTTAGGTGATCACTTTCCGACTAGGATCAAGAAAGATGTTTTAGGATGCCTCCTTCACTATTTCTTGTTGAAATCTTCAACACTCCCTCTCAACAAGAAATTATTGTCTTTGCATGCGACATGCAACTCCATGTATTCGCCCTGCAACCTTAACAAGCGTCATGCAACTCCATGCATCTGCTCTGCAACTCCTCTAAAACTGAATAGGCTCCAAAAAACTCAATCAGTCTGATGCATCTATCATCAAAGTATTTGACTTCTACTGGTACCAACTGAACATGTCATCAGGAACCACTGCGCTGTTGAACTCTTGCACCCATGCACTCTTGCGCTTGATGTCAACTCTGATCCGCGCTCCAGTATCTGACACTGTCACTTTGATCTGCTTGCATCAATCCAACTGATCATGCCACTGCTGTGCTGTGGGCACCTCGTAGCCAGGTTCAATTCATGAGATACACACCATCTCAATGAATCCTGCCCAGAAATCTCCTCTTAGGATTAATCATGCATGTCGCCCCACCTCTCACCTGGTGGTACAGCTGCATGCACTCCCTCTGCCCATCTAGCACGAAATTTATCTGCATGAGTGGTTTATTCCACTCCATGGTCCTCATCTTGTGGCTGCTCCACATCCCGAGGTTCACTATTACCTGCATGCAAAACGTGCTCCCTCTAAAGCATCAATTGCATGTGTTTCTTGCACTTCCCAACAGTAGGAAGCTCTGTAGACATCCCATCTACTTCAAGTCTGTAGAGATTCTCTGCTCAAATCCCAACCTTCTTGACTTGTCCTGTTGCCTTGTGCCTAAGGAAAAAATTTCCTTCACTGAAGACAACTTCATACCCTTTATCCTCTAACATTACGACTGAGATTAAATTCTTCTTTAAACTTGGAACATGCACTACATCTTGTAAAAGAATGAGTTTACCTGACTCCCTCTGAAAGGTTATGGTACCAATGTCAGTCACATTGTATCGTCCATTGTTGCCCAACTCAACATGCAACTAGAGATATTTCTCCACCAAGTCACTAAAAAGATTCACATCTCCCATCATGTGAAAGGAAGCGCCACTATCAAAATACCACCCCAATCCCAATGCACTAGACACCATGCATGCGATCAATGAGAAGTCCAGCTCAAATTATGAGGCAAGAGCCTCACCAGCTGTAGCTCCAACAGCCTACTTATTCTTCTTCTTCTGTGGACAATTCGTGGCGTAATGTCCATGATCGTGACAGTGGAAACACTTCACTTTGGACATGTCACGTTCTTTACCATTCGCATCGGATTGAGAAGAATTCTTCTTGCCCTTCCCCTTACTTTCTTTGGCAGCCAAAGCACAATCCGCTTCATCAAATACCTTTGATGAAGAGCCATCCCTGATACTTCGCCTTATCTCCTCTTGCAGAAGATCCGACCAAAGTCGCTCCCATCCTGGCAGTTTCTCCCGACCATTGACAGAGTCCTCGTAGCTATGCCAACTCTTCGGAAGCCCAAGGAGAGCCAAGCTCACCAAGTATTCTTCATCCACACTAACTCCTACACTCCCAAGCTCATCCCTGCAATGGACAAACTTTGTCAAGTATACCGGAATAGTGTCATTCTTCTCCATCTTTATTTTCCTGAGTTTATTCTTGAGCGCCAACTTCCTCTGGTCGCTCTTGCTTTGGAATAAATCTGTCAATTCTTTCCACATCAAGTATGGAGAAGCTTTAACATGCAGGCTGAATACTATGTGATCCTTCACGCCCTCCAACAGAATCCTTCAACACCTTGCTGTCTTATTTTTCCAAGCCGCAACTTGAGCAGCATCAGTAGGCTTTGGGACTTTAGCATCTATGAACTCCTTCATCCCGTTGTCATCTAACACCGCATCCATCCTATCTCTCCATGAAATATAATTCGAGCTACCCTCCAGGGCATACTCCAATCACAATCCTTGATAAGACATTATGACTTCGACACCAAGAAAACATTGCTGCAAATTCGAATTCCACCATCTCGAAACTCAACCGCTTCTGATCTATGAGAAAAAAGTATTTCTAGCATAGAGATCGACTGTAGGGGCATTTACTGGATATATCACCTTTCAAAGAAAGGATGGATCCAGAGGCTACCTGGCCCACTTACAGACTCTGTCTACTGAAATAAATTGTAATCACTGTAATAGATCCGATGATCAATTTCGCTTTCATACCATGTAGAAATTTGAATAATAGTTGAATTATTCACCGAGATTATCATAATTACACACTATTTAAGCTTCATGCATTATACATAACCTCTTGTACAATTTATCATCAATTTGCGGAAATAGAAGCAGTCTCATGCGCACATTAAAACATAATCAAACACACATATAACATAGTATGTAATGGGGAAATCTTACAGCTGAAAAACCCCAAACTATCTGTTTATTATAATGATAGAGAACATGTAACAATACATATCACAAAGCTCCTCACATCTCTCAGCACTATCTCGCATGTTACACACAAACTAGCTCAGATCTGAACAAGTCACAGGTTCAAATCTCCTCCACTGTTTGCCTGCCTCTACTGCGCAATCCAAGATGAAGAATGAATGAGATCCAAGTTCGAATCCCCTTGGCTTGTACTATGCAATCCTCATTGGAAATCTTAATCAATGTGTGCGCAAATCTCATGCACAAGTATAGTCACAACTGATAGCCACACTCACCCTTTCACCCACCTCTAACACTGGTCTCCACTGAACTGTCCATGCATTGCAGTTAACTGATGTATTATTTAGTTGATTTATGAGTTAATAATTAGTGAATTAATTAATAATTAATTCACACCACTCATCACTAGTGTATTTTTCAGTTAGACTAAATACAACTAGTTCAACTAAGTTAAACTGAACACAACTCCACCAAACTCTGCCACATGAGTTCTAACTGAAGTCAACCATGCAATAGCTCAAATAACCCTTAGGAAAAGTGTATTTCCTTCTGTCAGATGCATGTGCCACATCCAAGCATCAAACTGAAGTGCTCTAAGAAGATAAGATAATGTTTATAGTCTAAATATTATTGAGGGTTAATAATATTTGACTGTTTTAGTTTTAGACTGACAGTCTAAAAATAGATTCCGCCTAATGTCTAAAAATAGAGGTCCATCTATTTTTACCAACCTGACCAATCATCCATAAATATCATCCTGCAACTCATAGACCGTGATCCATATGTCTAAAAATAGACATAGTCTAAAAATAGACTTTGCGACAAAAATCACTTGTGTGGCCCCCACCTAGTTTAGGTGATCACTTTCCAACTAGGACTAGGAAAGATGTTTCAGGATGCCTCCTTCACTGTTTCTTGTTGCAATCTTCAAGACGACCCTGGGAATATGGGTTATGGGCCCACTATGCTTCCATCACTCTAATTCAATGGAAAAACCCGCTTAACCAACAATCACACTCTCCAATGCAAAAAATTCATTTTAAATTAAAGTCCAATTCAATTCTAAATCTGGGCAGCTTCATCAATAATGTACAGAAGCTTCTTTAAATCTCGAACCCTTGATTTGAGATCTTATAATCATAGCCAACCATTTTACTTCATAAGTGGAAGTTTACTCCTTAAACAATGGTTATAAAACCATACACGCAGATTACAATTCTGATGTGGAAGTTTACTTTTCAACCAATAATTAAAACCCATATTATAAAGACCATCTCAACCATATTTGAATTATCATTTGAATAATACAATTAACCCAAAGTAATAACTTTGCCTCACCTCATGGAATTTCGAATCAACATTCGGTTTATAATAACACCCATTATAAAATTGTCATTGCATGCAAATCTTTTACATGGTTTACATCCACGCATCCATCCTTGCGTTATCAAAGGTATTACTAGAACCTTGGAAAAAACATTTACCAACCATAAATGTATTCATAAAATTTAACACCAAAATAAAATTCCGTTTCATTCTAAATTTCAACTTTGATTAAAACTTCAAGCACCAACATACACCGTTAAATCCCAAGCAGCTTCACAATGCGACTGCCCGTAGATCTTCATCTCAATGCATCCAATGAATATCACACTCAATTCGCTCTCGAAGTTTAACACGCAAACACAACACGAAATCGACAGTATTCCAAAACTGTTGTTTGCTAAATGTCACTCGCTGGCTATCATCGCGTTCAAAAATTCACAAACAACTTACCATTTTTTCTTGTGTGAAAAACCAGTTGTGGATTTTGAAGCCCGCCTTCAATGTTGATTGCTCACGGTCTTGTTCCTTGGTTCCGCTGCACCATTTCTTGTGGTTCCACCTTTATTATAAAGCACATCTCTACATACTCTTCGCGTATTTAAATACTGGTACTCCCACTCCACTTTGTTGTGACTACACTGCCTTCTCCGAATAGGCTTTAATCTATCACTGCATTTATTTGACTAGGTTCTTGTCTCCATATTCAAAAACCCGACATATATTCATATCTACCATACTCTGGAATAATCTCACTCTATAACATGATAATTTACTTGATCGCCATCGATCCTTATAGGAATCGATGGTCGATAAATCACTGAATTCACCACATATACTTATAAATGAAACTACAAATAAACCATATTTAACTCACAGAAACACATAACAATATTTCATATATATATATATATATATATATATATATATATACAAACATAGTTACAAACTCAGCATTATATCTAAGGCATTTCAGTCTTAGCACCAAATTCTCTTTCCTTTACATTGCGCTCGCTCGCTCCCCTCTCACATTGCAGACTCTCATTTTTATATAGGAGTTACAAAGATCAATAAATGCTTGAGATCCACAAATGTCTCCAAAAATCGTTCAACAAACTCACTTAAATCTCTCGTTGCATACATGACAGATAATCATAATTAGTTAAACCTCATCGTTCCAGCAAATTAGCTTTGTTTTAACTAATTTTTTTGCCCCAATTACATTGATTGTTCGTGTATCCTCCTTTCAGCTTTGTATTCGAATTTCAATTCAAATCTATTCTGATGCCCCTGCATCAAACTCACGAGGCACAAAATTTTATGACCTCTTGGTCATATGTCTTCTACAACTATCAGCAATTCTACCCATGTCATCTGTGGAACTGCTCCTTGTGATCTGCTTGTAACAACATGTTGAACAATTCTACCCACATCCTTTGTGGAATTTTCCTCTGTGAGTTGCAATAAAACCTCTGCAATAGCAAGTCCTCCCTGCTACCAGATACCTCACCAAGCTTCTCTCCTGAGCTCAGTCTTTCAGCATCTCTCTGGTTCGCTCCTGTGGAACCATTTGAGCACTCTTGCTCTAGGTTGCTGCAATTTTCTCACCTTCCTCTGCTGCTACCTTCACAAAACATAAAAATCACAAGCTTTATAAATCTTCACAACACTGTACCTCTTCTTCCTTCGCACGCAAAAACTCCTTTCCGCAGGAAATCTTTTCCTGCTCTAATACCACTTGATGAAAAGTGTGTAGAAATTTGAATAACTGATATATTATTCACCGATATTCTCCTGATCACACACTATTTTAACTTCATGCACAATACAGAATCTCTTCTACCTTTGATCATTAATTGCGGAAATAAAAACAATCGCATGCGCACATTAAAACCATAAACAATCACACATATGAACACAATATTTTATGGGAAAGCTTAAAGTTGAAAACCCCCAACTATCTGTATATTATATGTCATAGAGATCATGTAACAATCATTATAAAAAGATCCTCACAAAGCTCTACCGATAATGAACCAGGTACTCTGGAGAATAAACGGGTTACGTCCTAGAAAAACACATGCTCCAATCTCTTCCACCTCTTAGCCTACCTTTCTTGTGCAATCCACTGCTGAAGAATGGCTGCGAATGAACTCGAATTACCTGCCCGGTATGCCTTTGCGCAATCCTCATTGGCATCTCCATCAATGTGTGGTGCAAACTCATGCACCGGTATGGTCACAACTGATAGTCACACTTGCTCTTTCACCTACCTCTCCACTGGTCTCCACTGAAACTGTCCATGCACTGAAGTTAACTGATGTATTCTTTAGTTGATTTATGAGTTTATAATTAGTGAATTAATTAATAATTAATTCACACCACTCTCACTAGTGTATCAATCAGTTAAACTAGATACAACTCCACTAACTTCCTCAATCAACTCCACCAAACTCTCACATGAGTTCTAACTAAAGTCTTCATGCAATAGCTCCACTTAACCCTCAGAATAGCATAATTCATGCAATCGGCTCTGTTCCCGAATCTATGCACTTAAGCTGAAGTGATTCAAGAGAATAAGATAATGTTTATAGTCCAAATATTATTAAGAGCTAATAATATTCGACATATCTATTTTTAGACTGGCAATCTAAAAATAAATTCCGCCCAATATGTCTAAAAATAGAAGTCCATCTATTTTTCCAACTTGACCAACCATCCACAAATAGCATCCTGCAACTTATAGAATATGATCAACACGTCTAAAAATAGACTGTGCACCAAAAATAACCTGTGGGCCCACTTAGTGAAGGCGACTTCTTTCCACTAAGCTCATCATCCTGTTGCAATCTCAACACTCCCTCTCAACAAGATAAGGATTATCTACCACCCCTATCCTGCCTCTGTGGTATTTGAATTTTCTCCTGGTGAGCGCCTTTGTCAAGATATCAGCATCCTGATCCTCCGTAGGAATGTAAGAAAGTAACATGATCTTCCACTGCACACAATCTCTGATATGATGATACCAGATGTCAATCTGTTTAGATCTATCATGAAATACTGGATTAACCGAGAGTTTCATGCAACTCTGATTATCACAATATATCACCGTAGGATCTAAGTGTGAACCGAAAAACCCGACCAAGATCTTCCTCATCCATTTATCCTTTCATGCAGCCAAACTCGCTGCCATATACTCAGCCTCTGTTGAACTGTGTGCCACGGATATCTGCTTCCTGTTGTACCAAGAAACTGCTGTCAACCCGATACTAAAAATCCCTCCAGATGTGCTCTTTCTATCCGTTGGGCTCCCTGCCCAATCTGCATCCGTGAAGCCACACAGCTTCACCTCATCCGACTATCTGTACCAAAGTCCATATCCCGATGTACCTATGAGATATATCAATACATGCTTCCCCGCCTTCCAAAAGAGCTTGGTAGGCTTAACCATAGCTTGTGAAAGATATTTCACTGCGTAGCATATGTTGGGTCATGTATTGACCAAATACATGAGCGACCCCACCAACTGTCGATAAACAGTGGCATTCACTACACCCGTTGATGTAGCATCCTCCTTCCTCAAACCACCAGGAAGAGGAGTATCAACAGGCTTGCAGCCATGCATGTTGAACTTCTTCAGTATCTCCTGGGCATACTTGCCCTGAGAAAAAAACATTCCATCACTGCGATGCCAAATTTCCAATCCCAGGAAGTAATGAAGGAGGCCCAAGTCCTTCATCCCAAACTCTTTTGCAAGATCAGCCTTGCATGAGAGTATCAACAATTCATCACCCGTGAAAATCAAATCATCTACATAAAGTACAATGATCAACAATTTACCCTCCACCACTATCTGGTATAGGTTCGGATCCGCCTCACTCTTGGAGAATCAAAGTCCGGTAAAATAACTGTCGATCCGTGCATACCAAGCACGAGGTTCTTGTTCCAACCCATACAGTGCTCTTTTGAGCCTGCACACATGCGACTCGCTCTTGAATATCTCGAAACCTTTCGGCTGCTCTATGTACACCTCCACCTCAATCACCCTGTTGAGGAACGCAGTCTTCACATCCATCTGATGAATGTGCCGCCCCATCTACGCTGAGAGAGCTAGGATCATCCATATGGAACAATACCTTGCGACAAGTGCAAAGGTTTCCTCATAATCGATCCTCTCGATCTGTGAGAAGCCTCAGGTAAAAAATCTTGCCTTGTACTTCTCGACACTCCTGTCAGCTATTTGCTTCACTTTGTAGATCCATCTCGAAGCAACCACTGATTTCCCATCTGGCCTTGGGAAAATCTCCCATGCACTGTTTCTGACAATCGAATCATACTCTTCCACCATGGCATCTACCCATGCAGGATCCTCCCAGCTTCCTCGAAAGAGGATGGCTCTATCATGATACACTGACTCATAAGAGCCATGTATCTAGTGTACTGGTCAGGTGACTGTCTCTATTTGCACTATGATGTAGGTGCTCCTACAACCTTCTCTGCATCTTGAGCCAGTCACTCAGCTTCTGTAGTGCGCTTCCGCCCTCTGATGGTTGGCACTGCATGAGTGGTCTCTTCCACTCCATGAACCTAATCTTGTGGCTGATCCACATCCTGAGACTCATTCTTAGGAACTAATAGCTCCTCATCTGCATGCAAGTGTGGCTCCCTCTCAAGCGAACATTTCATGGCTTTCTCCTCACGAAATTTGATATCCCGTCACACAACAGTATTGCGACTATCTGGAAAATACACATAATAGTTGTGGGGCCTATCAGTGTACCCCACAAATATCCCAACCTCTGCGGTCAGCTCCAGCTTCTTCCTGGCATCCTTCATCACATGAATGTAAACAGGTGAACCAAAAATCCTCAAATGGGGAATATCAGGCTTCTTACCAGAAAACGCCTGCTCGGGTGTACTCATGCCAAGTATCCTGTGAGGACAATGGTCTTGCACATATACTGCAGTATTGCATGCCTCATCCCACAAGTGTATGCGTAGGCCCTGATCATGCAACATCCCCCGTGCAGCACCCATGGTCGTTCTGTTCTTCCACTCAACAACCCCATTCTGCTGTGGGTTATGAAGTGCTATGAGCTCTCTTCGAATTCCTTCTACGCTGCAAAAGTCCTTGAATTCGCCAGAGATGAATTCACCACCATTGTCACTCCTAAGAGCCTTCACCTACTTCCTCGATTATTTCTCAACCAGTGCCTTGAACTCATAGAACTTTGAGTATGTCTCGCTTTTCTCCTGCATGAATAATATCCAGCACTTCCGAGAAAAATCATCAACAAATATCACATAGTAATTGTGCTTTGCTCTCGATGCTACTGAGAAAGGTCCACACACGTCTGTGTGAATTCTCTCAAGGATCATTGTGGCATAACTATCCTTATCGTGAAAGGTGGCTTTCACAAATTTTCCCAAAGTACATCCCTTGCACTGATCTGACTACGCAAGAGTGCCCTTAGGAATCCCAATAGAAATCTACTGCAGTATCTTCAAAGCTCCATGGTGAAGGTGGCCCAATCTCCTGTGCCATAGCTCGCCATAATCCCAGCTCACCACTCCTTCTTCCTTGCCTGCCATTGCTGCGCAACCATCTACCTGCAATTGATAAAGGTTCTTAACTCAAACCCCTATCCTCCGGGTCTCCCCGGTTTCCTTAATGTGCAGGAAAGCCTTTCCCTCGCTAAAGACAACATCATATCCCTTGTATTCTAACATGGCCACCGAGATCAAATTCTTCTTCAGTCCTGGAACATGCATCACTTCCTTCAATACGAAGGGTTTACCAGACTCCCTCTCAAAGGAAATGGTACCGATACCGGTTGCACTGTATCTACCATCATCGCCCATCTCGATGTGCACTCCAAGATCTTTCTCATCCAGATCAGTAAACAAATCTTTGTCTCTGGTCATATGAAAATATGCACCACTGTCAAGAAACCACACTGAACCCATCATACTTGAAACCAAGCACACGATTAGTGAAAAATCCAGCTCAAACTGCGAGGCTAAGGCCTCTCCAGCTGTAGATCCAGCAGCCTGCTTATTTTTCTTCTTCTATGGACAATTAGTGGCGTAATGTCCGTGTTGGTGACAGTGAAAGCACTTCACCTTGGACATGTCCTGCTTCTTTCCTTTCGCACCGGATTGAGAAGCATTATTCTTGCTCTTCCCCTTCCTTGCTTTGGTAGCCAAAAAATAAATTTTCTTCATCTGAGTTCTTTGATGAAGATATGTCCCTGGTACTTTTCCTTATCTCCTCTTGCACAAGATCTGACCAAAGTCGCTCCCATCCTGTCAATTTCTCCTGACCATTGACAGAGTCCTAATAGGAATGCCAACTCTTCGGAAGCCTAAGGAGAGCCAAGCTCACCAAGTCCTCATCATCTGAAGTCACCCACACACTTCCCAGCTCATCCCTGCATTGGATGAACTTTGTGAGGTACTTGGGCATACTGTTTCCTTTCTCCATTTTTATGTTTTTGAGTTTGTCCTTGAGTGCCAACTTCCTCTGGTCGCTCTTGCTTTGGAATAAGTTTGTCAATTCTTTCCACATCAAGAATGTAGAAGCCTTACCATGAAGGCTAGACAGTATGTGATCCTTTACACCTTCCAACATAATTCTTCGACACTTTTCTGTCTTATTTTGCCATGCGTCAAGTGCACAGCATCGCCAGAAGCAGGTTTTGGAATTTCTGCATCTATGAAGTCCTTCAACCCATTGTCATCTAACACCGCCTCCATCCTTTCCTTCCATGAAATATAATTCGAGCTGCCCTCAAGGGAATACTCCAATCACAATCCTTTGAAAGACATCTCAACTTCGACACCAAGAAAACACTACTACAAATTCGAATTCCACCAGCACAAAACTCAACTGCTTCAATGTCTTGCAATTTCTCCAATGATCAATATCACTCTGATACCATGTAGAAATTTGAATAACTGATATATTATTCATCGAGATTCTCCTGATCACACACTATTTTAACTTCATGCGAAATACAGAATCTCTTCCACCATTGATCATTAATTGCGGAAATATAAACAATCGCATGCATACATTAAAACCATAAACAATCACACATATGAACACAGTATTTCATGAGAAAGCTTAAAAATGAAAACCCCCAACTATCTATATATTATATTTCATAGATATCATGTAAAACTCATTATACAAAGCTCCTCACAAGTTCTCTGTACAATCTCCAATTGCTACACACTAATTAGTTCTGATCTAGAAAAACACATGCTCCAATCTTTGCCACCTGTTAGCCTGCCTCTACTGCGCAATACCTACTAAATATTCGCTCTGAATGAACTTCAATACACCTGGTATGCACTGCGCAATCCTCATTGGCATCTCCACCAATGTGTGGTGCAAACTCATGCACTAATATAGTCACAACTGATAGTCACACTTCTCTTTCACCTATCTCTCCACCGGTCTCCACTGAAACTGTCCATGCACTGAAGTTAACTGATGTATTATTTAGTTGATTAGTGAATTAATAATTAGTGAATTAATTAATAATTAATTCACACCACTCTCACTAGTGTATCAATCAGTTAGACTAGATACAACTAGCTCAATTATGTTTAACTCAGTTAAACTGAATACAACTCCACTAAATTCCTCAATCAACTCCACCAAACTCTCTCACATGAGTTCTAACTGAAGTCTTCAAGCAATAGCTCCACTTAACCCTCAGGAATAGTGTAATTCCTTCTGTCAGCTCCTGTGCCACATCTGTGCACTTAATTTAAGTGCTCCAAGAGAATAAGATAATGTTTATAGTCCAAATATTATTAAGAGTTAATAATATTCGACATATCTATTTTTAGACTAACAATCTAAAAATAGATTCTGCCCAATATGTCTAAAAATAGATGTCCATCTATTTTTCCAACTTGACCAACCATCCACAAATAGCATGCTGCAACTCATAGAATATGATCGACATGTCTAAAAATAGACATAGTCTAAAAATAGACTGTGCGCCAAAAATAGCCTGCAGGCCCACTTAGTGAAGGCGACTTCTTTCCACTAAGCTCATCATCTTGATGCAATCTCGACACTCCCTCTCAAAAAGATAAGGATTATCTGCCACCCCTATCCTGCCTCTGTGGTATTCGAATTTTCTCCTGGTGAGCGCCTTCGTCAAGATATCAGCGTCCTGATCCTCCGTAGGAATGTAAGAAAGTAACATGATCTTCCGCTACACACAATCTCTGATATGATGATACCAGATGTCAAAGTGTTTAGATCTATCATGAAATATAGGATTAACCGACAGTTTAATGAAACTCTGATTATCACAATATATCACAGTAGGATCTAAGTGTGAACTGAATAACCCGACCAGGATCTTCCTCATCCATATAGCCTCGCACGCAGCCAAAATCACTACCATATACTCGGCCTATGCTAAAATCAGTGCCATGGATCTCTGCTTCCTGCTGTATTGAGAAACTGTTGTCGACCCGATACTGAAAATCCCTCCAGATGTGCTCTTTTTGTCCGTTGGGATCCCTACCCAATCTGCATCCGTGAAGCCACACAGCTTCAGCTCATCCGACTGTCTATACCAAAGTCCATATCCTGATGTGCCTCTGAGGTATCTCAATACATTCTTCTGCGCCTTCCAAAAGATCTTGGTAGGCTTAACCATAGCTTGTGAAAGCTGGTTCACTGCATAGCATATGTCGGGTCCTGTATTGAACAGAAACATGAGCGACCCCACCAACTCTTGATAAACAGTGGCATCCACGACATCCGTTGATGTAGCATCCTCCTTCCTCCAACCACCAGGAAGAGCAGTATCAACAGGCTTGTAGCCATGCATGTTTAACTTCTCCAATATCTCCTGGGCATACTTACCCTGAGAAACAAATAGTCCATCACTGAGCTGCCAAATTTCCAATCCTAGGAAATGATGAAGGAGGCCCAAGTCCTTCATCCCAAACTCTTTTGCAAGATCATCCTTGCATGAGAGTATAAACAGTTCATCACCCGTCAAAATCAAATAATCTACATAAAGTACAATGATCAACAAGTTACCCTCCACCACTATCTGGTATAGGTTTGGATCCGCTTGACTCTTGGAGAATCCAAGTCCGGTAACATAAATGTTGATCCACGTGTACCAAGTACGAGGTGGTTGTTTCAACCCATACAACGCTCTTTTGAGCATGCACACATGCGAATCACTGCTGAAGATCTCGAAACCTTGGGGCTACTCTATGTACAACTCCTCCTCAATCACTGCGTTGAGGAACACAGTCTTCACATCCATCTGATGAATGTGCCACCCCATCTACGCTGAGAGAGCTAGGATCGTCCATATGGAAGAATACCTTGTGATAGGTGCAAAGGTTTCCTCATAATCAATCCCCTCGATCTGTGAGAACCTTTGGGCAACACATCTTGCCTTGTACTTCTCCACACTCCCATTGACTGCTTGCTTCACTTTGTAGATCTGTCTCTAACCCACCACAGATTTCCCATCCAGCCTTGGGACAATCTCCCATGCACTGTTTCTGACAATCAAATCATACTCTTCCACCATGGCATCTACCCATGCGGGATCCTCCACAGCTTCCTCAAAAGAGGATGGCTCTGTCACGATACACTGACTCATAAGAGCCATGTATCCAGTGTACCATTCAGGTGACTGTCTCTGTCTACGTTGTGATGTAGGTTCTCCTACAACCTTCTTTGCATCTTGAGCGAGTCGCTCAGCTTCTGTAGTGCGCTTCCGCCCTCTGATGGTTGGAACTACATGAGTGGTCTCTTCCACTCCATGAACCTCATCTTGTGGCTGATCCACATCTTGAGACTCATCCTTAGGAACTAATAGCTCCTCATCTGCATGCAAGTGTGGATCCCTCTCAAGAGAACACTTCATGGCTTTCTCCTCATGAAATTTTATATCTCGTCGCACAACAGTATTGTGACTGTCTGGAAAATACACACGATAGTTGTGGGTCATATCAGTGTACCCCACAAATATCCCAACCTCTGCGGTTGGCTCCAGCTTCTTCCTGGAATCCTTCGTCACATGAATGTAAATAGGTGAACCAAAAATACTCAAATGGGAAATATCAGGATTCTTACCATAAAATGCCTCCTCGAGTGTACTCATGCCAAGTATCCCGTGAGGACAACGGTCTTGCACATATACTGCAGTATTGCATGCCTCACCCCACAAGTGTATGGGTAGGCCCTGATCATGCAACATTGCCCGTACAACACCCATGATCGTTCTATTCTTCCGCTCAGCAACCCCATTCTATTGTGGGTTATGAGGTGCTATGAGCTCTCTTCAAATTCCTTTTGCGCTGCAAAATTCCTTGAATTTTCCAAAGATGAATTCACCACCATTGTCGCTCCTAAGAGCCTTCACCTGCTTCCCCAATTCTTTGTCAACCAGTGCCTTGAACTCACAGAGATTTGAGTATGTCTCGCTCTTCTTCTGCATGAATAAGATCCAACACTTCCGAGAAAAATCATCAACAAATATCACATAGTACCTGTGCTTTGCTGTTAAATCTAATGAGAAAGATCCACACACATCTGTGTGAATTCTCTCAAGGATCGTCATGGCGCGACTATCCTTCTCATGAAAGGTGGCTTTCACGAATTTTCCCAAAGTACATCCCTTGCACTGATCTGAATGCGCAAGAGTGCCCTTAGGAAGCCCAGTAGAAATATATTGCAGTATCTTCAAAGCTCCATGGTGAAGCTGGCCCAATCTCCTGTGCAACAGCTCGCCATCATCCCGACTCACCACTCCTTCTTCCTTGCCTGCCATTGCTGTGCAGCCATCTACCTTCAATTGATAAAGGTTCTTAACTCCAAACCCTATCCTCCGAGTCACCCCCACACTTCCCAGCTCATCCCTGCATTAGATGAACTTTGTGAGGTACTTGGGCATACTGTTTCCTTTCTCCATTTTTATGTTTCTGAGTTTCTCCTTGAGCACCAACTTCCTCTGGTCGGTCTTGCTTTGGAATTAGTCTGTCAACGCTTTCCACATCAAGAATGGAAAATCCTTACCATGAAGGTTGGACACTATGTGATCCTTTACACCTTCCAACAGAATTCTTCGACAATTTGCTGTCTTCTTTTGCCATGCGTCAAGTGCGGCAGCATCGCCAGAAGCAGGTTTTGGAATTTCTGCATCTAAGAAATCCTTCAACCCATTGTCATCTAAAACCACCTCCATCCTTTCCTTCCATGCAATATAATTCGAGCTAACCTCAAGGGAATAATCCAATCACAATCCGTTGAAAGACATCTCAACTTCGACACTAAGAAAACACTACTGCAAATTCAAATTCCACCAGCACAAAACTCAATCGCTTCAATGTCTTACAATTGCTCCAATGACCAATATCGCTCTGATACCATGTAGAAATTTTAATAATTGATATAATATTTACCGAGATTCTCCTGATCACACAATATTTTAACTTCATGCACAATACATAATCTCTTCTGCCATTGATCATTAATTGTGGAAATATAAACAATCGCATGCACACATTAAAACCATAAACAATCACACATATGAACACAGTATTTCATGGGAAAGCTTAAAGCTGAAAACCCCCAACTATCTATATATTATATGTCATATATTTCATGTAAAAATCATTATACAAAGCTCCTCACAAGCTCTATGTACAATCTCCAATTGCTACACACTAATCAGGTCCGATCTAGCAAAACACATGCTCCAATATTTGCCACATGTTAGCCTGCCTCTACTGCGCAATCCCTATTGAATATTAGCTCTGAATGAACTCGAATCCACCTGGTATTCACTACACAATACTCATTGGCATCTCCATCAATGTGTGGTGCAAACTCATGCACCAGTATAGTCACAACTAATAGTCACACTGCTCTTTCACCTATCTCTCCACTGGTCTCCACTGAAACTGTCCATGCACTGAAGTTAACTGATGTATTCATTAGTTGATTAATGATTTAATAATTAGTGAATTAATTAATAATTAATTCACACCACTCTCACTAGTGTATTAATCAGTTAGACTAGATACAACTAGCTCAACTATGTTTAACTCACTTAAACTGAATACAACTCCACTAACTTCCTCAATCAACTCCACCAAACTCTCTCACATGAGTTCTAACTGAAGTCTTCATGCAATAGCTCCACTTAACCCTTAGGAATAACGTAATTCCTTCTTTCAGCTCTTGTGCCACATCTGTGTACTTAAATGAAGTGCTCCAAGAGAATAAGATAATGTTTATAGTCCAAATATTATTAAGAGCTAATAATATTCGACATATCTATTTTTACACTGGCAGTCTAAAAATAGATTCTTCCCAATATGTCTAAAAATAGAAGTCCATCTATTTTTCAAACTTGACAAACCATCCACAAATAGCATCATGCAACTCATAGAATATGATCGACATATCTAAAAATAGACATAGTATAAAAATAGACTGTGCGCCAAAAATAGCCTGCGGGCCCACTTAGTGAAGGCGACTTCTTTCCACTAAGCTCATCATCTTTTTGCAATCTCAACATAGTGCAACCCATTATAACTAGGTTCACCTTTCATTTTACAAACTGCACCTGAAAACTTAAAACTATATCAAAATGCAGATTCATAAACCCGATACTTCGACCCTGGGACCTATGGGTTATGGGCCCACTATGCTTCCATCATGCTACTTCAATGGAAAAACCCACTTAACCCACAATCACACTCTCCAATGCAAAAAGTTCATTTTAAATTAAAGCCAAATTAAATTCTAAATCTAGGCAAATTCATCAATAATGTGTGGAAGCTTCTTTAAATCTCGAACCCTTGATTTGAGATCTTATAATCATGGCCAACCGTTTTACTTCATAAGTGGAAGTTTACTCCTTAAACAATGGTTATAAAAAAATACAACCAGATTACAATTCTGATGTGGAAGTTTACTTTTCAACCAATGATTAAAACCCATATTATAAAGACCATCTGAAGCATATTCGAATTATCATTCGAATAATGCAATTAACCCAAAGTAATAACTTCACCTCACCTCATGGAATTTTGAATCAACATTCGGTTTATAATAACACCCATTATAAAATGGTCATAGCATGAAAATATTTTAGATGGTTTACATCCACACATTCGTCCTTGCGTTATCAAAGGTATTAATAGAACCATGGAAAACACATTTACCAACCATAAATGTATTCATAAAATTGAATGCCCAAATAACATTCCGTTTCATTCTAAATTTCAACTTTGATTAAAACTTCAAGCACCAACATACATGAAATTTTGGTCCCGCAATTGTTATACTTACTTTACACCATTAAATCCCAAGCAGCTTCACAATGCGACTTCCCGTAGATCTTCATCTGAATGCATCCAATGAATATCGCATTCAATTGGCTCTCGAAGTTTAACATGCAAACACAATGTGAAATCGATAGTATTTTGAAATCGATGTTTGCTACATGTCACTCGCTGGCTATCATCGCGTTCTAAAATTCACAAACAACTTACCATTTTTTCTTGTGTGAAAACTGGTTGTGGATTTTGAAACCCGTCTTCAACGTTGATTGCTCACGGTCCTGTTCATTGGTTCCACTGCACCATTTCTTGTGGTTCTGCCTTTATTCTAAAGCACATCTCTGCATACTCTTCACGTATTTAAACGATGGTACTCCCACTCCACTATGTTGTGACTACACAGCCTTCTCTGAACGGTCTTTAACATATCACTGCATTTATTTGACTCGGTTCTTGTCTCCAAATTCAAAAACCCAACATAGATTCATATCTACCATACTCTGCAACAATCTCACGCTATAACATGATAATTTACTTGATCGCCATCGATCCTTACAGGAATCGATGGTTGATAAATCACTTAATTCACGACATATACTTATAAATGGAACCACAAATAAACCATATTTATCTCACAGAAACACATAACAATATTTTATATATATATATATATACAGACACAGTTACAAAATTATCATTATATCTAAGGCATTTCAACCTTAGCCCCAAATTCTCTTTCGTTTACATTGCGCTCGCTCGCTCCCCTCTCACATTATAGACTCTTATTTTTATATAGGAGTTACAAAGATCAAGAAATGGTTGAGATCCACAAATATCTCCAAAAACCGCTCAACAAACTCACTTAAATCTCTCGTTGCATACATGGTAGATAATCATAATTAATTAAACCTCATCGTTCCAGCAAATTAGCTCTTTTTTAACTAATTTTTTTCCCCAATTACATTGATTGTTCGCATATCCTCCTTTTAGCTTCGGATTAGAATTTTCATTCAAATGTGTTTGGATGCCCCTGCATCAAACTCACGAGGCACAAAATTTTATGACCTCCTGGTCATATGTCTTCTAGAACTGTCAGCAATACTACCCAAATCATCTGTGGAACTACTCCTTGTGATCTTCCTATAACAACATGCTTGAAAAATTCTACCCACTTTCTTTGTGGAACTGTCCTCTGTGAGCTACAAAAAAACCTCTGCAATAGGAAGTCCTCCCTGCTACCAGATACCTCACCAAGCTTCTCTCTTGAGCTCAGTCGTTCGACATCTCTCTGGTTCACTCCTGTGTAACCATTTGAGCACTCCTGCTCTAGGTTGTTGCAATTTTCTCACCTTCCTCTACTGCTACCTTCACAAAACATAAAAATCACAAGCTTTATAAAACTTCGCATAACTGTCCCTCTTCTTCCTCTGTACGCAAACTCCTTCTCCGCAGAAAATATTTTCCCGCTCTGATACCACTTGATGAAATACTACAACCCACTGTAAGAAGGTTCACCTTTCATTTTACAAACTGCAACTAAAAACTCAAAATTGTATCAAAATGCAGATTCATAAACTCGATACTTTGACCCTAGGACCTATGGGTTATGGGCCCACTATACTTCCGTCATGATACTTCAGTGGCAAAACCCGCTTAACCCACAATCACACTCTCCAATGAAAAAAATGAATTTTAAATTAAATCCCAATGAAATTCTAAATCTGGGCAACTTCATCAATAATGTGCGGAAGCTTCTTTAAATCCCGAACCCTTTATTTGAGATCTTATAATCATAGCCAACCATTTTACTTCATAAGTTGAATTTTACTCTTTAAACAATGGTTATAAAACCATACACCCAGATTACAATTCTGATGTGGAAGTTTACTTTTCAACCAATGATTAAAACCCATATTATAAAGACCATCTCAAGCATATTCGAATTATCATTCGAATAATGAAATTAACCCAAATTAATAACTTCGCCTCACCTCATGGAATTTCAAATCAACATTCGGTTTATAATAACACCCATTATAAAATGGTCATAGCATGCAAATCTCTTACATGGTTTACATCCATGCATCCGTCCTTGCGTTATCAAAGGTATTAATAGAACCTTGGAAAAAACATTTACCAACCATAAATGTATTCATAAAATTGAACGCCCAAATAACATTATGTTTCATTCTAAATTTCAACTTTGATTAAAACTTCAAACACCAAAATACATGAATGTTTGGTCCAGCAATAGTTATACTTAGTTTACACCATTAAATCCCAAGCAACTTCACAATGCGACTACCCGTAGATCTTCATCTCAATGCATCCAATGAATATTGCATTCAATTGGCTCTCGAAGTTTAACACACAAACACAATGGAAATCAGCAGTATTCCAAAACCAGTGTTTTCTTTGTGTCAGTCGTTCGCCGCCACCGCGTTCAAAAATTCACAAACAGCTTACCATTTTTTCTTGTGTGAAAACTGGTTGTGGATTTTGAAACCCGCCTTCAACGTGGATTGCTCACGGTCCTGTTCCTTGGTTCCGCTGCTCCATTTCTTGTTGTTCCGCCTTTATTCTAAAGCACATCTCTGCATACTCTTCGTGTATTTAAACGTTGGTACTCCCACTCCACTGTGTTGTGACTACATCGCCTTCTCCGAACAAGCTTTAATCTATCAATACATTTATTTGACTCGGTTCTTGTCTCCAAATTCAAAAACCCAACATAGATTCATATCTACCATACTTTGCAACAATATCACGCTATAACATGATAATTTACTTGATCACCATCGATCCTTACAGGAATCGATTGTCGATAAATCACTGAGTTCATGACATATACTTATAGATGAAACTACAAATAAACCATATTTAACGCACAGAAACACATAAAAATATTTCATATATATATATACAGACATAGTTACAAACTCAACATTATATCTAAGGCATTTCAGCCTTAGCCCCAAATTCTCTTTCGTTTACATTGCGCTCGCTTGCTCCCCTCTCACATTACAGACTCTCATTTTTATATAGGAGTTACAAAGATCAAGAAACGGTTGAGATCCAAAAATCTCTCCAAAACCCAGTCAACAAACTCACTTAAATCTCTCGTTGCATACATGGCAGATAATCATAATTAATTAAACCTTTTCGTTCCAGCAAATTAGCTTTGTTTTAACTAATTTTTTTGCTCCAATTACATTGATTGCTTGCATATCCTCCTTTCAGCTTCGAATTCGAATTTTAATTCAAATCTGTTCGGATGCCCCTACATCAACTTGGACCTTACAGCATTTGAAGTAAGCTATCTTTATGATGTCAGTTTTTATCCAGTTTTCATACCCAACCCATCATTCTCTTCCTTATAAAGGAAATCCCTTACATATTTTCAATACCCAATATTATAAATACATTATGGTTTCCCAGTCACTGTGCAATATTGTTGTCTTTTAAGTGTAGCTGAGAACAACAATTTAAAAATTGAATTTTGTTGTACATTATTAATTCTACATTTTGGTTTATCATTTCATATATATTCACTTCTATATAATAAATGGGCTCCAGTTCCTCTCTTTATTTGGTTGACTGATACCATATTCAAGTTAGTTTAGTAAAATGGTGGCCATCTCTTTAATCTGCCATGTCTTCTTCTTACCTATCATTTTAATAGTATACATTATTTCTATTTTGCAATATCTTCGACATTTATGCTCAATATTTCAATATTTGATATTAAATAAAATTCCTTGATTTTCTTGGAATATAGGTATCACATGGATCTTATTCCCATAAGGTAGTTGTAATTATAGTTCTCCTTTAACTCCTTCAGTTCTCTTCTACATATACGTTTATTCCTAGAAAATATCTAAATATATCTAACTTCTAGTTTTCTTATATACAGGTAAGCAGAATAAGACCCCGGATACTGAATTTTAATTTCAATTTTCGAATTTTTCACTTCGAGTCTTTAAATGGGTAGCTTTACTTCTTTCCAGGTTGGTATCAATCTTCAGGAAAGACACAACACTAATATCATGACTCCGTATTATTATTTTTATTTTTGTACCCATATAGGACTTAGTTCCTATAACTGTATAATTTTACTGCTCTTAGATATATACACAACAGAGTACTACCTGTAACTTTTTATTTGATACTCATAACTGTCATATAACTGGACTTTGTTTACCTCTCAATGAGGAAATGGGATTTCTGACTACGCTTATTCTCGCAGTAATATGTTTTCAATCTGTTGTTTACAATGGCTCTTCTAGTTGATTCTTATGGAAATTTAGCTCAATTTACATATATGTCTAAATGTTTTTATATTTATGAATTCTAATGCATGTACTCTATATTTCGATTGTTGGTATAGTACCAAATTATTTCTCTAATATCAAGCACGAATGTCTTTGTTATAGTTATATATTTGTAACCATACATGTAGCAGTCTCTATAACTTGTCAGTATAGTTTTCTCTTATGTACATTGTTATGTCATATTACATACTGTTGTTTCATATTAAAATTATTATATATACTTGTCAATATGTAAAAATGAAAGCAATACTATGAATTTATTCAATATTCATATACAAATAACTTCTACTTAGATTTCCCCCGATCGGGGTGAACACCTGGTAGCTCATAGGACATAATGGTTAAAGATGGCGGTCATGGCGTCCTCCACACAATCAACTGCAATCATGATGCATTGGGTTCATAGATTTTGGTATGAAGTGAGCAAGCGATCCTTAATGAGTTCGCATGCAGGACAGCCTGTCCTGTCAGATTGTGGATGGAGAGGCTCTCAAAAGGTAAGTTTAGTTCCCTCCTCCTCCCAAGCTGTAATACTCTGCTTTTCGCATGCAATTACTTGGAGGTCGGCGAGGAGGAAGACAAGAACCAGTGTAATTTTTGCGACCACTTGGGGGTATGTAACCAGCCTTCTCCCTTTACTTATGGATGATATTGCGATGGTTTTCAGCCTTAATTTGTATAATGACTTTGATTTTCTGGGTTACTTTTTTCTTTGTGTTTCAACACCCATCCAGAGAAGAATAAATCCTTGTTTTCGAGACCCGTGCTCCCAGTTAGTCAATAGCGGCTTTTATATTCTCTATAACAACCTCTGGGTAGGAGTAGGAATAGTCACTTCCGAACCAGTTTCCCCTCGGATGCTTGCTCAAACTAGCCAGGAAGTGGACTAAGGAGCAAACCTTTGTTATCTCCGCATTCAGCACAGTCATACGAGGTCTCAATTAGACTGTTGGTCTAGTGGACCGCTCAATGTCAACGCTGTTAGAGTTAACTGTGTGCATCTCAACCTTTCCAGACACCCTTCTATGAAGTATCATGCCCTCAAAATCCACTCACTCATCAAACTGAAATATAGAACCCTGGCCTTCTCGGTGTCGAAAAGGGTATTAATGATTGTGTCTGTAGTCAACCAGGCTAGCTCTCATCTTAGTTTTCTAGACAACCGGACTAGCTTTCATCTCAGCATACAGAATAGACTTGTGTCGCCTACCGATTCCAGCTTGAATTGCAGTCTCACCAGTGCGACTGATGGGAACAATGTATGGAAGTTGCATGCAAATTTTAAAGCCCTCACTTTGATTTTCTGTCTGGTTATGATTAGGAGTTATAAAACTATGGGGAAACGTAGATCAACTTCCCAGACAAGGAAAGGAAAACAGCCAACCAACATAGAGCTGGAGCCCAAGAAAAGAGGCAGGAAATCTAATCAGGAGCTGTTAGAGAATTTAGCTACCAACTATGTCACTGGAAACCCCTCCAAAGTTCGTCAGGTAATCAAGGGTTGGGAGAGAGAAATTCAAATAGACCCTGAATATAATACCACTGAAGCTGAGATTATAGACTTTATTACTGATCCAGGGAACACTAGAGGATGCCTCAACTTATTCAACCAGACAATTCATAGGTATTGGATAGCAAAATGCCTTCTTGCAAAGGCCATGCAGAGTTTCCCTCCTGAACAAGCTCAAATTGTCTCAGCAAAGTTATAATCTCATATAATGGAAAAGCTCCAGGATATGCAAGAGTAGTTATACCATATCAAGATCACCCAGTACCAAGCAGCGGACCGCATGGCCAGGCTCGATGACAGGGTTGGCCGTATGGAAAATAAAATGCAACAGCTCCAACAACTAGACATGCCAGGGTCCAATGTCAAAGACCCCACCCCTATTTCATCTTCTGAAGCATAGATGCTCCTTTACTGATGTTTTATGAAATCTAAAATTTTGTATGAACTTGTCTTTTATTATCTGCATTTAGATAGGAATGTTCTAGACCAATTATCCCATGTGGGGTATAGACAAATGAAACTATTTCAATTTTGGAATGATTTTCACACACTCAGACGGCCAACAGACCTATTTTCCTACGGGCAGGTTGAGGCCAAAGATAGATTTTATCTTACTGTAACCTGCATGTTAATGATAAAAAGTTAATAGAGAGGCCCTACTATATTTACAAAAAAAAAAAACTTCTACTCAGATTTAATTCAGTACACCATACTAGAATTTTTTTTCTTTACAAAAATACTTTTAATTTCTGCTTTTAGAGTAAAGAAATAATTCAAGAATATGGTTGTCTACATTAGTTTCAGTTTTGATTTATTTTCCTCTAGTTAATATAGAAATATTTAACTATACAGTACAACATATCTTTAGCTACAAAGTATCTACTTATTCCATATCTGTATATTAATTTCTATTTCAAAATTTATTTCTATATGAGCTATAAATTTTGAAAGTAGAATACTAAGCCAACTAAAATATGGAAATGTCAGCATCCTTTGAAGTACCTAACCTCAGATCTAGAACCCTCACTAGGTTTTAGACATTCTGATAGTTGGTCCTCTACAGATATGTATGTGCAATAATACAAATTTTATTATTTCTTCAATAGATATTCCTCCTAAATGTATAGACCAGCAAAAGGTAACTATAACTTATAAATTTTCCAATTTCTAAACATAGGTTTAAACTCAGAATTTTCACCTTAACATGGCTACTTTATCACTTCCAATAGTTTATCAGAGCATTAAAATTTATTTCAAAGATCATTCCAAATTAAATGTGCATACCACTTAGGTTTGACTAGTTTCCTCCCAACCTTAGAGCTCTTTCTCCATAGCTCACCCCCGAGCAGAGATATTTTACTCCAGTGATAGACAACACTTTCTCTATCCTGAATCAGATTATTTAAGCTTGCTTTCCCAATCTTGTTTCCCTCAACTTCATCCAGTTAATTCACGATGTTGTATTCATGTTTTCCTAGATTTTCCCTTTATTTCTTCCACAAATGTACTTTTAAAGCTAGCTTTTTTTCTTTCCAGCTTTATTCCACCTCATCCAAGTAATTTCCTCTTTACTGAGGTACTTTTTTAGATTTTTATCTCCAAACAAATTTTAGTATTTACTTTATTCCTTCCAAGGATTTTTGGAAGTCTGGGAAAGTCGTACAACCTTATCCATCCTCATGGATTGGGTTTCCACATCTCTAATCATAATCTAGTCATTGTACATAAATTTCCATTTTATTTTATTAATTTAAAATAATAAATTAAATCCACTTAATTTTTTTCCATTGGGGTCCACTATACCCTTTTGGACTTGTTGAAATGTCTAATAAAAGCATAGGGGCAAAAATGTGAAGCTCGGTTACACTTTTGTGAGAATCGGGGGCAGATTTTTTTTTTCGGCAATAGTTCGGCCGAACCTTTTATAAAGTTTGATCGAACTCATGCTTTCGTTTAGATTGACGGCACACTGGCGGCATGGGAAAACATAATCTTTGCCAGAGATGGGAAAACCAGCAACAAAAATTCGGCCAAAATTTTACTCTTAAAATAGTTCGGCTGAACTAGTTCTTATAAATAGATCGCTCGCGAAGTTCATTTGTTTATCGTGTCTGTGTTTTCTTTGATCTGTTTGTTCACATGTTTTTCTATGTCTCTGCTGCTGCTGGGCTGGGGCTACTTTCTTCCATGATGTTAGTGATTATTTGCGGTGACTTCAAGCGAGAAAAATACCAGGTATTTCTCCTCCTACTCCTTTGTTAAACATATGTTACGCAACATGATTTTTCACAAAGGAAAAATTCATAATCTTTCATTGATAAGAAAACTACATATTGCATTTTACTGAGTTACTATCATGTGTGTTCATAAGTATATTGCTGACTTTATACACTAGTCAGTGATACAAATAAGAGGCTATAGTCCATGAGAATCTGACCCAGTAGAGATAAAGTAAGTTCAGTGCATAACTTACTAATCCATACCTGTGCCAAAAAAGTATAAATATAAGGTTATATATCTAGAGTATGTACAAAAAATAAAAATAGCAGTCGGTTGTGAATATTTACAAATGGCATGTGCTGATATGAAAATCTCTCAAAAAAAGAAGTACCCAAAACTACAATCAAAAGTCTGGAGCCAGTTCTTCTTGAATTTCCTTGATGAAAGGCCTGTGGTAGAATTTGTTCACCTGTAAGCCGACCTATTCAGTAATATGCCAAGTACCCCAATTCAACTGCATGGGTTCTTTGGAAAGTGTGTCTGCCATTTTGTTTCGATGTAATGAGGGAGTTGCCATAAATCTGAAGGTGATTGCATTTTTTTTCATGGGAAAAGATCAGAAGGAGTCTTAGGCATTGTAGTTCAGCAAAATTTCTGGCTCCCGAGCCCATGCCCATTCTAAGTTGAAAGTGGTGTTGATCATTTATGTAGAGTAGTCCCCCCCTTCCACATCCATTTTTTGTGGCTGAGCCATCAAAGTAGGCCCACGACCTATTTTGATCTATAGTTTCAGGGAAGTCAAGTTTCTCTGATTTTTGCATAACATCTTTGGGTATCAGAGAGTAGGTGGCCAAGATCACCCTGCTGATACAATCCTCTTTAACTGGCATATTGTTGAAGATATAATTGTTCCAGTTGATCCAGATTTCCCAAATGAAAACCACAGGTAAGTTTCGCAACTTGTTTTAGTTGACTGTCATTTTCCACCAATATGTCCAAGCATTTAAAATAGAATTTCCCTGCCAAAGTTGATGCCCATACATTGAAATCTGCATGAATTATTCATTACCAATTATGGTATTTCTCCTCCTACTCCTCCTCTGTTAATTATGCTTTAAATTTCATTACCTTTTTTTGTAAGGTGTATGTTGAATTTCTGGTAGTATGATATGCATTTGGTTGCTGCAGTTGTTACTGTTCTTGTGGATCCATCAATTTCCCCCGCTCTAGGTGATTCTCACCTTGTGCATGGAAGTTTACTACCACTGTTAATATTATGCCATTACTGAGCCTTCTCTCGATTCGTCAACGCTGGAATGATTGAACTAGAATGATCTACTGCTGTAATGTGACTACATATTGTCTTTTATACTATTGTAATGCATTTCTATAATGTGACTACATATTGTCTTTTATAATGCTGTAATGTATTTCTGTATGAGACATAATCTGATCTTTTATACTTGATAACCTGTTATGGGTATATCAAGAGGATTTTGTATATGAACTGTTATCAATATATGAAACAGGGTTTTTTCTCCTTTGAAAAAAGAGTTGAAATCATTCTAAATTCACATATGTTCAGTGGTGTCACTGTTTCACTTCCGATATTATGTTTCTTACCTTGATGAATAGGTGGAACTCTACTGGGAGGCCTCTCTGTTTTTTGACTCTATGCTCATACTGTCAAAGGCCGTTATATGTTATATGGGCTAGACTGTATAGTTATTAGACTACATATCTTCATACTATTCTGCAAATAGTATGATGGAAACCAAACATAATAATGTATTAATACATCACAACTTTCTAATTAGTTATTAGACTACATATCATCATATAGAACTTTCAAATAGCATGATGGAAATGTGAACTTGCAAATAGCATGATGGAAATGCGGATCTCAAAGAAAAGTCAAGATTAATGCTTCTAGAAACCAAACATAATAATGTATTAGGACATGCTCCTTTAACTTGAAAATAGTATGGTCGAAATGTGGATCTCATGACTCTTCATTATTAATGCTTCTAGAAACCAAACATAATTTAATGTATTAGTACATGCTCCTTTAGGCTTGGTGGAATTACCTTTGCTTTTGATTTCTCCCTTACACACACACACACACACACATATATATATGAAGAGATGATCCCATTTTATTTTTTATTCGTAGATCAAATGTCATTTAAATACAAGATTTATCATAATTTACAATGATTCATTCCATATTATTTATAAATTTTTTCATTAAAAGATGAACCCTTTAAATGATGAACCTAGTTAATGCTTCTTCTTCATGAAAAAGACTACTTGATATTTTAATTTGAATTTGATGATGGTCCTTTGTTATCTTTCTTGATTACTTCAAATTATTGATACAATCATATGCTTCTTGTTACTCTTTTTATTCCTTCCTTATATTGTATTTTCCCCCTTAGATATTGTGTACTCTACCACATAGATATTGCCCTCAATTTTGATGGTCCTTTTTTATCTTTCTTGACTACTTCAAATTATCAAATTATTGACACAATCATATAGATATTGCACTCAATTTTGATGGTCCTTTGTTATCTTTCTTTACTTAAAATTATTGACACTTGATCATATAGATATCATATAGATATTGCACTCAATTTTGATGGTCCTTTGTTATCTTTCTTAACTACTTCAAATTATTGACACTTGATCATATAGATATTGCACTCAATTTTGATGTTCCTTTGTTATCTTTCTTGACTACATCAAATTATTTACACAATAATATGCTTTTACCTTAATATCTTTTAGAGCCCATTTCATCCAAAACACTCAAAAAGAAGTAACTACTATGTATTTCACTTCTACTCTAGATAGAGAAAGTAACGACTCCTTCTTGCTTAACCATTAAACCAAAGACTCTTCTAAGTAGAATTATACATTGTCCACTTATAATTTTCACAAGCCTAGTTGAATCTCTATATGTTGTCAATGTAAATTTCTCACAAGTAAATTTGTCAATGTAAATTTCTTAACTTCTACAAGTTTTATAGGCAGAGTCTGTAAAGGGCTAGGTAGCCTCTGGATCTCATCTTTTATGGAAGGTGACATATATAGTAAATGCCCCTACAGTCAATCTCTAGAATAGATATAAATAGAAGTTCTTCATTTTAATATCCATAAAACACAACCACTTTAAGGTAAATTGTTTACATGCACGTCAATTCTCCCACAAACTAAAGGCTTCCTCTCATTAATTTTAGATGTGAATTCTACCATAAACTTTTTAAGTAAAACTTTAAGATAAACCATGCACATGTCATTTGCAATAAATGTCAATTTAATATCTAAATTCACATATGTTTAGTGGTGTCATTGTTTCACTTCCGATATTATGTTGCTTACCTTGATGAACAGGTGGAACTCTGCTGGGAGGCCTCTCTATTTTTTGACTCTTTTCTCATACTGTCAAAGGTCGTTATATGTTATATGGGCTATACTGTATGTTATATGGGCTATACTGTATAGTTATTAGACTACATATCTTCATATAGAACTTGCAAATAGTATGATGGAAACCAAACATAATAATGTATTAGGACATCACAACTTGCTAATTAGTTATTAGACTACATATCTTCATATAGAAATTGCAAATAGCATGATGGAAATGTGAACTAATTAGTTATTAGACTACATATCTTCATATAGAACTTGCAAATATCTTCATATAGAACTTGCAAATAGCATGATGGAAATGTGAACTTGAAAATAGTATGATGGAAATGTGGATCTCAAAGAAAAGTCATGATTAATGCTTCTAGAAACCAAACATAATAATGTATTAGGACATGCTCCTTTAACTTGAAAATAGTATGGTCGAAATGTGGATCTCATGACTCTTCATGATTAATGCTTCTAGAAAAAAAACATAATTTAATGTATTAGGACATAATTTAATGTATTAGGACATGCTCCTTTAGGCTTGGTGGAATTACCTTTGCTTTCATGATTAATGCTTCTAGAAACCAAACATAATTTAATGTATTAGGACATGCTCCTTTAGGCTTGGTGGAATTACCTTTTCTTTTTATTTCTCTCTTACACACACATATATATATGAAGAGATGATCCCATTTTATTTTTTATTCATAGATCAAATGTCATTTAAATACAAGATTTATCATAATGTACAATGATTCATTCCATATTATTCATAGATTTTTTCATTAAAAAATGAACCCTTTAAATGATGAACCTAGTTAATGCTTCTTCTTCATGAAAAAGACTACTTGATCTTTCAATTTGAATTTGATGATGGTCCTTTGTTATCTTTCTTGACTACTTAAAATTATTGACACAATCATATGCTTCTTGTTACTATTTTTATTCCTTCCTTATATTGTATTCTCCCCCTTAGTTATTGTGTACTCTCCCACATAGATATTGCACTCAATTTTGATGGTCCTTTGTTATCTTTCTTGACTACTTCAAATTATCAAATTATTGACACAATCATATAGATATTGCACACAATTTTGATAGTCCTTTGTTATCTTTCTTTACTTCAAATTATTGACACTTGATCATATAGATATCATATAGATATTGCACTCAATTTTTATGGTCCTTTGTTATCTTTCTTGACTACTTCAAATTATTGACACAATCATATCATTTTTGTTACTCTTTCTATTCCTTCCTTATATCTATTCTCCCCCTTAGATATTGTGTACTCTCCCACATAGATATTGCACTCAATTTCATAGGCTCTTCTTTTGAATTCAAATATATTGTATTCTCCCCCTTAGATATTGTGTACTCTACTACATAGATATTGCACTCAATTTCATAGGCTCTTTTTTTGAAGTCAAATAAGTGACAATAATTTACAAGAACTATCCCTAAATTGTTTCTCACATGTTCAAATGGTTCTATAACAAGATAATTTACAATAACTATTCCTAATTTGTTTCTCACATATTCAAATGCTTCTCTAACAAGATGCTTTGTGGGTATGTAATCCATCTTCACTATTTTCTCAAAGACTTGTTGTGTGAGGAGGTGGTACTTTATGATGATATGTAAATAGTGGTAAAAGGAAGTAGAATATTTTATTTTTGAAATTATTATTACACTTCTATTGAAACACTTAATAGATATATAGATTTACCTTAATATCTTGTAGAGCCCATTTCATCCAAAACACTCAAAAATAAATTACCTTAATATCTTGTAGAGCCCATTTCATCCAAAACACTCAAAAAGAGGTAACTGTACTATGTACATTCCACTTCTACTCACTCAAAAAGAAATATAACCTAATATCTTGTAGAGCCCATTTCATCCAAAACACTCAAAAATAAGTAACTACTATTTATTCCACTTCTACTCTAGATAGAGAAAGTAATGACTCTTTCTTGCTTAACCATTAAACCAAAGACTCTTCTAAGTAGAATTATACATTGTCCACTTGCACTTTTCACAAGCCTAGTTGAATCTCTATATGTTTTCAATGTAAATTTCTCACAAGTAAATTTGTCAATGTAAATTCTTAACTTCTACAAGTTTTATAGGTAGAGTCTGTAAAGGGCCAGGTAGCCTCTGGATCTTATCTTTTATGAAAGGTGAAATATCTAGTAAATGCCCCTACAGTCAATCTCTAGAATAGATCTAAATAGAAGTTCTTCATTTTAATATCCATAAAACACAACCACCTTAAGGTAAACTTTGTACATGTGTCATTTCTCCCACAAACTAAAGGCTTCCTCCCATTAACTTTAGATGTCAATTCTAGACCATAAACTTTTTAAGTCAAACTTTAAGATAAACCATGCACATGTCATATACATATTTTTTATTGATTTTATTTTTTTATTTTATTTTATTTTATTTTATTTTATTTATTTATTTATTTTCTTTCAGGGATAAGAAAACCATTAAATATGGTTGAAAAATGGAAATTATGCATAGAAGTTTCTTTCTATCCCAATCTAGGGAAAGTAGTGATTACATATGTGCTTTCCAATATTGCGACTAGCAAATTCGTCCAAAGGAAAATGAATATACCAGGAAGAACAACAAACAACGAGGCATATTATATTGGATTGATAGAAGGCTTGAGAACAGTGATGGAGTATGGATCAAATGGAATTGTAGTTTTCACCAATTCTGAACTTGTGTTCAACCAGATGAATGACGTGTGCCAAGTTAAGAAGGAGAGGCTAAAAGAACTGCATGGAATAGCAAACAATATTGTTAGCAAATTTCAATTTTTTAGTATAAGGCATTGTACAAATGTGAATAAGATGTCTGCTGATCTATTGCGTGGGGCAATGCCAATTCATGATTCATCTATCAAACATGAATTAGAATTATATAGAGCAATGCCAATGCAAGATTCATCTCTCAAAGATGAATTGGTTTTTAGATGCTCTTCTTCAAAAATTCAAGATTTGTCTCTCAAAGATGAATTAGTGTTGAGAAGCTCTCCTTCAAAATTTATTGATGGACATTGTAACATATCTTGGATATGTGTGTTTTGTTTACTTATAAATGCATATTTTTTAATTATCATGTGTTTTTTTCAATTATATACCAAGTTTTCTCCCACCACACCATGTAAATTGCAACTTGGTGAACTTCACATTTGCAACAAGTGGTGAACTTCACATTTTTATAAAATTAAAATGTGGGGAGTTCAACAAATTTTTGTTTAAATGGAGTTTGTTTAAATGCAGTTTCACTTATTTTTCAATGACCATGTGTTTTTTTCAATTTTATACCAAGTGTGCTCCCACCATGTAAAGTGCAATTTGGTGAACTTATCATTTTTATAATTTCTTTTTTTCTTAAATGGAGTTTCACACATCAATTATTGCTTTGAAAGTTGTGTTCTACATAATTTGTGTACAGTAAATTACAAATTGATTTTCTGAAATTTGTTTTGTGTAAATTTCCACCAATAGATATATATATCATGGAGGATGAACGATGAATATCAACATAATCCCATATGGGGGATCAGGGATCGGGGGATGTTCACGAAATTTAAATATAATCTTAAATCTCCATACATGTGTGTACATATGGAATTGATTTTTTATTAACTTTGTAAGTTAAATTAGTTGTTAATAAGTTTCATTTTTTATTTTTTAGGAGCTAAGAAGAGAAGGGTCTCCACTCCATCCATGGACCGTGCCCATGGTTCACCCAGTCATGGTATGGTTCACGCAATTTAATCAATAAATATGAACATGTATTTATATGTAGATATGAAAGTATTTTTCAATTGATTATAAATTCTCATCTGTTTATGAAGCTTCTCTTTCATCTCGAGAGGTTGGTGGTGGTTCAAATCCCCTTAGAGGGACATCAATGAGTGGTAGCAGGTTGCATGAAGGTGGTGATATTTATTCCCCCGAATGTCAATCAACGGCTAGTGGTGCTGGTTCTCAGCAGGGTCGTTCTGGGTTTGGTTCTCAACAGGGTTCTTCTGGGTCTCAACAGTTTCAGGGTGGAGAAGATGCTAACCAACCATGTCAAGGTTGCCATCAATTTCAATATTTTTTTCATTGAATTTGTACAAATTTTTTTACATGTGTTTTTTCTAATATACGAAATTTTATAGATATTGATGCAGAGGCTGAAAATGTTCCAAATATTGGTCAAAATAGATGTAGGGCAGAACACTACATTCAAGAAGAAGGTTGTCTACACACCACAACTTATCTAGCTGACATTTCTGATATACCATGGGAAACAAACGTGGCGCAATGCACCTTACAAAGGTGTGAAAAAATTCATGCAAAAATTGTGTAGAGATCTCGTGGCTTTGACTCTACCTTCTGAGAGTTGACAAAGCCTCTAAATAGTTACACATTCATTGGGCGAACTTGTAAATGTGTACAAAAATCTTGGGCCAACGACTGATACATTTGTAGAAGTGATGAGAAAGAGAAAGGAAACAGTAATGGGTCCAGATAAATTGGAGGATGTAAAACAAAGAGTTACAAAAGATATGGCGAAGTCAATGTTTAATTTGTATGATAGGCACCTTTCAGCATATGGAAGGCTCCCATGGAAAGATGAGGTTCCTGTTTGTTTTGCACAATTGTTTTACGTAGAATTTTTTTTGGATATGAAGCCCAACTACAATGACCTTCCATCAGAATTTTTTGGTCCGGGGAAAGGTCAATTGTATGACCGTAAGGGCGCTAAGCGAGATGTGGCGTTGCCTCACCCTGAGCCGCCATTGGTGAGTCGACCTTTTCGGGTCAAAAATCTGCGATCAAACATGGATGCGACTTCTCAAATAAGTTGAGAAGAAATGGATGTCATGATAAAAACTGTTTACAATGGATTGGGTGGAGTCGATGTTTGTCTAAATCGACAAAGAGCATGTGAAAATGCACGCGCCAATTTTGTGTATTGTACAAATGAAGAGATTGACAACATGAATGTTGAAAATCTCTGAATATATGCAAAAAAATTTCGCAATGGTTTTCAAGACCTAATTCTTCATGAGGAAGAGGGCATGGGAACGGTATGTGTTAATGACCTTAGGGTTCAATTATTTTAACATGTATACATGTGTACAATTTTTAATAAATACATGTGTATGTACATGTATACATTTATTTGTATGTACATTAATCTAACAAAAATGTATCATTATATGTTAAAACACCATTTGCAGTTGTCACGCATGATGAGTGATGAAAATGTTAATATCACGTTCGGGACCTCTGGTTCAAACAATGCAGATGGATCTCACCATCAAGATATGTTGGCAAATGTTAGTGTTTTTTAAGTGATATTTTAAAATAAATAATTGTGCACACATGTACATGTATGTATATATAATGATAAAATGTTTTAACAGATTCTGATTCCGTCCGATGTTTTTGGGATGGCGGTACCTTCTTCTTCCTTGGGAGATGTACCTTCTACTTCCTTAGGAGATGAGCCACAAGTATGAACAATTTTCACTATAAAATTTATGTTTAAGTTATATATATATATAGATTCCACCTCAAAAAGTTCCATTAAAATTTGAGATATATATATATATATATATATTGAGTTATTTTAAATTTTTTGAATTTAGGTTCCTATAGAAGATTTCTTTAATCCACGGACTCTAGCGATGGAGATAGGAACATCCACACCATTTCAACCATTTGAACAAGTTGTCTAACTTTTTTTTTAATATTATTGAAAATAAGTTTATATATGTACACGTGCATTTTCATTTGAAATATATATATATATATATATATATATATATAACTGTACATGTATATTGTACAATTTACTGTTGCAGATGTTCCCATGGGGGCGGAACTTGTTGCAGGTTATCAAATGGAGAGGGAACCTCATGAGGTATTGCATGATTTTTTTGTTATATTTTGTTTTTTACATGAAGTTCTATATATATTCTCACTCATTTTTAAAACATCAAATTTTAATGTTCAAGTACATGTGCATTGTGTATGTAGGTTTCCCATGCTTCACATGATAGTGCACGGATTGAGACCCTGATAGGAAAGATGCTAGATCCATCTCTATTTGATGGACATGATTTGTAGATTTGATTTCAAGATTTAGATAGTCTTAAATTTTCTTTTTTTATATATTATCTAGATGCACTGTCATATATATATATATATATATATATATATATATATATATATATATATATATATATATATACAGTTTGATACTTGTGAGATCTACAATTTTTGGACATATTTTATTACAATGTTAATATAATTTGTTTTGTTTTTAAAACTTTTAAGTTTTGGATAATTGAACTACTAGTAATGTTGTCATCTATAAATTAATGTTGTCATCTGAACTACATTTGACATGTTACGTAATGATGTGTTATAATTTGTTTTGTTTTTTAAATTTAAGTTTTGTTTTTCTTCTAAACTACATTTGGCATGTTATGTAATGATGTGTTATAATTTGTTTTGTTTTTTAAATTTAAGTTTTGGATGCTTGAAGTACATTTGGCATGTGAAGTAATGTTGTGATCTATAATTTTTTGTTAAATTAAAAGTTAAGTTTTGGATGGTTTCAATCTACATTTGGCATGTGATATAATGTTAAATGTTTTTATTGGATAGTTGAAATATAATTGGCATGGCATGTGAAGTAATGTTATGTATGATATAATCAAAAATAAAATAAAACTCAAGTTTTAGATGGTTTCAATCTACATTTTGGATGGTTAAATGTTAAATGTTGTGATATAATAAAAAAAAAATTAAAACTAAGTTTTGGATACCATTTTAATCTACATTTAATATAAATCCCTTTAATTTTGATTTAATGTTAAAATTTTTAAATGTAAATCCATTTAATTTTGATTTAATGTTAAATGTTTTAAATATTTTGATATAATGTTAAATGTTTTGATCTAAGTTTTTGATGATTTCAATCTACATTTGGCCTATGGAGGACCCCATGCGTAGACAACGGATGCGTTGCAGAAGGGGAGGTGGGGGTAGGGATGGAGGGGGCATGAGTGTTGGCTCTTGCCCTCCTCTTTCCATCCATGACATAGGTAGCCACCCTCCTCCAGCAAGCAATGAAGCACAATTTCACTTCATCAGTGCTATGGTCAGACTGTGAATTACGGCGACCATTTCCATCTCTTTTCAGGAGGAGCCACAAGATGAAGGTGCTTCTAGTTCCAGGAAGTGGTGGAGAAAGTCCACCATCCCAACCCATCAGCCCCAGAACACCAGGAAGTCGGTAGCTCTTCCAGTCAAATCCAGCTCGATGAGCTCCAGTAGCAATGGCACAAGCAGCGACAACTCCTCCCAACACTCCAAGGGAGTAGATGATGATCCGGAGGACTACGGTTGTCCAATTGTGGAGGAGAATCCTCCTACACACATCGATAGCTAGCCTGATGTCAGTTCCTCTTTAGTTTTTTCTCAGTTATGGGCAGCCCCTTTTCTGTTTTTTTTATTTAGACCCCTTTGGTGTTGGCTAGTTAGGCAACCCAGGAGACAGGTCTCGCTATGTACATTATGTTCATTATAGTTATATATATGTAAATCCTTTAATTTTGATTTAATGTTAAATGTTAAATGTTTTGATATAATGTTAAATGTTTTGATCTAAGTTTTGGATGGTTTCAATCTACATTTGGCTTAGATGGAAGACTCCCATGTGAAGTATTGTTTTGATTGAATCAAAAAGAGTAAAGAAGTAGTTGTATATGTAAATCCCTTTAATTTTGATTTAATGTTAAATGTTAAATTTTTTTATCTAAGTTTTGGATGGTTTCAATCTACATTTGGCCTAGATGGAAGATACTCCTATTTGAAGTATTGTTTTGATATATTCAAAAAGATTAAAGTAGTTATATGTAAATCCCTTTAATTTTGATTTAATGTTAAATGTTAAATGTTTTGATTTAAGTTCTGGATGGTTTCAATCTACATTTGGCCTAGATGGAAGACTCCCATGTGAAGTATTGTTTTTATTTAATCAAAAAGAGTAAAGAAGTAGTTATATGTAAATCCCTTTAATTTTGATTTAATGTTAAATTTTAAATGTTTTGATATAATGCTAAATTTTTTGATCTAAGTTTTGGATGGTTGAAGTACATTTGGCATCTTAAGATTTCTTTTGATCTCTACATAGTCTTGTTTGAGTGAAAAAATTTCCAATTGGAATAACATAGCCTTTCAATGTAATTAACCATGTATCAATTGATCTCTAATGTAAAAAAGAGTTTAAAGAAGTAGATATATGTAAATTATCCTTTTAATTTTGATTGGAAATATAAGAAGTACATATATGTTTGTTGAATTTGGGTCAATGTCATTAATGCACTCAAATAGATAGCCTTGTTGATTTATAATTTGGTAAATTGAAGACATTTAGTTAATTTCATTCTAGAACATAGAACATATCCGACCATTGGACAGACAAATTTTGTACTAGATTTTCAATCAGGAATAGAGATGTGGGTCAAATCCCACCAAAAGTCAGAGAAGTGCTGCAAGTCTCTTGTCTGAAAAGAATATTTGTACAAAACTATACTGTGGATGATTTATTTACATTGCACGGATATTTTTTACCAGAAAATCTCACAAGAAAAATTGGGCACATTCAGTTCGTGTGTATATCAAATACGTGCAACATTTTTCATCAATGCACACAGAAAAACTACTTTAAGTTAAAATTTCATTCTAGAACATATATATATTGAGTAAATTTAAATCATTTTTCATCAATGCACATAGTAAAACTACTTGAACAATTAATTTCATTCTATAACATATATATCCAATATGTAAGTAACATTTTTCATCAATGCACATTGAACATATCCGACCATTGGACAAACAAATTTTGTACTAGATTTTCAATCAGCAATAGAGATGTGGGTCGAATCCCACCAAAAGTTAGAGAAGTGCTCTGAGTATCTTGTCTAAAAGGAATCTTCGTACAAAACTATACCGCGGATAATTTATTTACATTGTGGATACTTTTTACCAGAAAATCCAACTAGTTTTTCATCAATGCACATAGAAAAACTAATTCCAGTTAATTGCATTCTAGAACATATATATTGAGTACGTGAATCATTTTTCATCAATGCACATAGTAAAAACACTTGAACAATTAATTGCATTCTAGAACATATATATATATCCAATACATGTAACATTTTTCATCAATGCACATGTATAGAAAAGCTACTTTCAGTTGATACTAGAGCACGTGCATGTACCAAAACAATTTGTACATGTGCAAACAGTTGCACAAATAACATAAGCAGCTCAATTTTTAGTTGATTTTTGGAAGCTATAAAAAACATTTAATCCAAACAGAATAGATTGTTGGGAAATTCAATCAAAAAAATTCCAATGGAATGCCATCTTCAATCATCCGTTCATGATCGGATTTTGACATTTTCCATTTCTTAATTTTAGTTTTTTTCTTTGATTGAACCTCTATCAAATTTATGCGTGTTGCACACACAAAGTGACTATATTGACAACTTATGGAATCAGGTTCATAGTCTTAAAAGTAAACAAAGTCCCCATTTTGATTAGTTTGTCTGAAAAAATAACCTTTCAGTATAATAGATCCTCTATCATATTGAAATCCGTGATCATTATATTTTTGTAATAATTTCATTTTTCGTTCAGTGCAATACATCAAATAATAATTAACATTTTCATCGTTGTAAATAGGTGAAATTACAACAAAAACATCTCCTACACAATAAAAAAAACTTAACAAAATTATACATATTTAAATTTATTTCTAGATTTTTAAATCATTAGAAAGCAATTCAAATGTTACCTTCTCTAACAAGATCATAAACTCGATCACTATTAGATGATATTGTAGTTTCCCTTGATTTCATTTCTTCAAACATTGCAACATACATTTTTCCCTTTGTATTTAGCTCTGTATGTTTCCAATCTTTTACATACAGTTTGTTTTCACAAACATTATTGGATTTTGTGTTGTTTATGCAAACATCACAAAAACAAGAATATTTTCTTTTATCCAATGCATACACATTTCTGGAAGACTTTGTTTTAATTGAATGCAATTTTCGAGTCCCTTTTATTGTTTCGACGTCATTTCCAATTGATATATCTACGTCTTTGATCCCAATATGCCAGAAAAACCTTTATATGGAAAATTAAAAGAATAATTTGTAAATATGATACCAAAATACAATCAAAGATAATCATTGCACGATAAATGTATAATGTTTAAAATTATATTTCCAATCAAAAATAAATTGAATGTACCTTCGCACTTCCCTTGATGGGTTAGTCTCATGGCTTAGAGCAGCGATGCACCATTGAAAAAATTCTTTACATTCACAAGTCGGCTTGTAGAGGGGTTCATTTGATATCTTCGAAGTGCTCATTTTATGCATGCTCCTACACTGATCTGTTCTCCTTTTCCACGACCAGTGTCTTATGAAGACAACACAACCAAAAGAATGATCGTGTAGATTTGAATTGACCTGCGCATCTGTCTGACCATATCCAATGTTCATTGAATTTTATTCCATGATTTTTCAAGGAATCATAAATTTTTCCAAAACAATGTTGTACAAAATATGTATCATGTGTACGATCGTCACTGATATAAAAGTGATATTATTTAATGATATGTTTATTTTCACTCGTGATTTCTATATGATCGACGTTTTGTTCAGCGTTTCTATATAGAATATGGATGAGCATGGAGACTTGGTCAGAATGATAGTATTCACTTTGAATTTCTTTTTGTGTAACAAATGTGTAGTTTTCTGCAAAATCAATCACTGAAAAAATGGTCCCTGGTGGAAAAAATTAACGAGATTTTTTGAATTGCAAGTCTTTCCATCGAGCTCTATGGGAATGCTTGGTGTATTTGTAAATTTCTGCCTCAAACTTTCTCAAGAATTCTATCACAAAAATTTCGTCTTCTAGTAATTCAATTCTTTTAACACTATTTTCACCTTGAATCGATGTATCGATATATTCATATCTCTTCAATTTCACTTTCATGTTGGAAAATGATTTATCATTTATATCAGTACGATATTTGTTTTGAAATTTAGTCAAATTTCCACAATCATCACATTTTTCACCACCAACACATTTTTTTTTGTAAAATAGTTCGTCACTTTCTCTTTCACATAGAATTTTAGATATGAAATCATGGATAATGGAAGAAGGGGGTGAATCCTTCCATAATGTTCTACCAAAATCAAGGAATGTGTCATAATATAACTTAAATTCCACATGATAACGGCAACAACAACTGTCGCGTACAGTGATAGGTTTTACATACCATGGTTTTAAACATGAATTTGATGATTCTCTTCTTTGAACTCGGTGAATAACTCTATTTGAGTGGTTTCCAAGAAATATTTTTCATGTTCTTCGTACTGATTTCATGCTAATCTTCTTTGCATCACATGCCTTGCAGTTGGTGAAGCACGCGGATTTTTCTTCCAATATTCATATATTATTTTCTTAACATTTTCTTCATGTCTATCTTTGTATGGTTGCCTACAAATAGCTCTCCAACAAGCGAGTTCATCATTTACATCTACTTGCAGCCGAAATTTCCGATGCTTGCGCAAAGTTTTTCGTGAGGTTCCTAATGCTCGTGCCATAGATGTTACCAAACAATTATCTTTAGTACCTGATGAAACCATTGCCATATGTATTCCTCTACGTACAATTGAAATATTTTTCTCTCTAGATATCCTAATTGAATTTATAGCACTACTTATATTGTGTATCACATCTTCCTTCATTTTCTTTATCTTTGGTTGATTTTTGAATACCCAGTAGTGTCGTAGCTTCTTTTAATTTCCTTAATGATAGGAGACCTTTCAAAATTTGAGCTTGAACTGTCACCCACTCATTTAAGAAATAATTTTCAAAAATGAAGTTAACGCGATATCGTATAACATGGTCAGGTTTTTTATCTCCATATGTGTGAGTGTCAACATTTTCTAACATCTCATCATTGACACTGATTTCATCTATACATATTCGAAAAAATAGTACATAATAAGTTTACATATGAACAATAAATAACTAAATTAATAAATATATGTATAATTTCAATAATGCATGCATGTGTTCAATATATATATATATACCTTGTGATTCAATTTCTTCATTTGAATTTCTTTCAATATTTTAACCATCTTCAATCATTGGTTCAATATCTCTTTCACTTTCTCTTTCAAAATTTTGTATCTCATCATCAATGTTTTGAGGAATATCTCTATCTTTTTACATTAAACAAAATATTTTTCAAATTAGTTTGTCGAATAAAAATTAAGCTTCACATTTTACACTAGGAAAATTTTAAATATATCAATAGATCATAATATTTACATTTACATACCTGCTTCAATTTCTACTTGAGGTTGACTTTCCCCTTCAATATTTGAGAGTGCTTCTATCTTTCTTTTGCGAGATTGTGTCGTCTCTTCTCTACGTTCCTCAGGGTCTCTTTTTCGATCATATTTTCTCGCACAAGTCCTTCGATTTCCCATGATAATAGAGTATGAAGTTCAAAAAATTTCCTTCAAAAAATTAGACAATAACTCAATTAGAAAAATCATCACAAAAGATTTAATTTAAAAAAAAAACCATTTTAATTTTTTTGCAAAAAATACATACTCCAATCCAAAACAATTTAAACAATTCGAGAAAAAAATGTCTTATAAAAATGAAACGAAACTCGAAATATTTACTTCAACTCAAAACACGTACTCTAAAAAAATGTCACTTCAAAAAATGCCTCCAACTTTAAAAAAAAAAATGTCACTTTAAAAAATACTTCCAGAAAATGTATTTTCGAAATTAAGCCCAAATCCATACTTTAAAAAAAAATGAAACACAAAAAAAATTCAGAAAAATTTATTACATACCTCCAAGAAATGTCCTTTGAATGTACATCCAAGAAAATTCCTTAAACCCAAAACAATTCTTCGCAAAATCAAGCCGCCTCCAAGAAATGTCCTCCAAGAAAAGTGTTTAAACCCAAAACAATTCTTTGCAAAATCAAACCGTCTCCAAGAATTCGAAATGAAGCAAAAGTCCATACTTTCAAAAAAAAAAGAACAAAAAACTTCCAAAAAAATGTATCACATACCTCCAAGAAATTTCCTTTGAATGTATGTCCAAGAAAATTCCTTAAACCCAAAACAATTTTTTGAAAAATCAAATCCTCTCCAAGAAATGTCTTCTAAGAAAAGTCTTTAAACCCAAAACAATTCTTTGCAAAATTAGTCTGCCTCCAAGAAATTCCCTTAAACAAAAACCTCCAAGAAATATCTTTAAACCCAAACCAAGACCTTTATAAAATCAAACCAAATGTGCAAAATGTGCGAAAATTATGAATGATTTCGCGGCAATTTATATTGCCACAAAATGTGTCTTAGGAGGGGCTTCGCGAAATTTTCCAGCCGATGGAAAATTAGATTAAAGTTCGGCCAAACTTTGATTAAGATTTCGGCCAAACTTTGATTAAGATTTCGGCCTAACTATTAAGTCATTAGACTTAACGGTTCGTCAGCGCAAAAAATAGTTCAACAGAGTTTGGCCGAACTAACGCATCACCAATTACGTAGCTTGACATTTCTACAACTTTGGAATGATTAAACTCCATGAAACATTCTGAATTAACTGTTGAAACCAAGACAAGCATTTTCATAATTGAATCTACTTTCAGGAAATATAACTTTTATGGAATTTCATAAACATTTACTAATTTTAATTAATTTTCTAATAAAATGGGTGCAACCAATTTCTGAGGGTCATTGTGATTCAGTGAAATCAAAATTTTGTATCTCCCAAAATACATTGTAAAAAAAATTGAAAAAATTATGGGGCATTACATTGGTCCGTCATCTCTAATGGGTAGCTTTTATAATTTTAGTTTATAACTTATATGTTAAGAAATTTGTTGCATTGCGAAACATATCCAAAATATGCAGTTTTTTCATATTGGACCAATTCAAAAAAATCTAGTAATTATGATATGCATCCATTGGCTTTGTAAATATGATGAAACCGAAGTAGACTCTGTCTAGATTGTTGTAACACATTTTGTTTTCTCAAAAACACAAATTTTCAAGGAATACAACATTGCGTATTAACATGACTTCTTATGAATCCTTTGATTGTTAAGAAAGACACACTCAAAGAAACGCTAAGTTGACATATCAAATTTGCATAAAAAAATTTCAAAAAATAAGTAATAGAAAGAAAACAAAATTTCTGACAGCTTTTATTTTTATCAAAAAATGAAATTCTAAACAGAAAAATTGTTATAATTTGCAGAAAGTTGAAGAACCGAAAAAAATGAAAGTTTTTTTCTCAAAAAAGGGAAAAAAGTGTAACCCAACTTCACATTTTCACATATATAAAACTATGGATATTACATTATCAATCATTTATGTTTAAGATATTAATTTGTAGGCTTTATTAATCTCTTCTGCTTTTAATATTTTTCCCTTTGCCTTATTGATCCCTTAGGTTTTTAATATTTATCCCTTGGGTTTAAAATTTCATGACTGAAAAACATTAATTCTTCAGTTTTATTAATATCTAGTGTTTTTAACATTGATCCCTTGGCCTTATTTATCCCTTAGGTCTTTAATATTTATCCCTTGGGTTCACTAATTTCTTTGGTTTGTAATATTAAACCTAAGGGTTTATTATTTCTTTTGGTTTATAATATTAATAACCCCTTGGGTTTATTAATCTCTTGATTTTAAAATATTGGTTCTTAGGGTTTTTTAATCTCTTGAGTTTACAATATTAATTATTAGGGTTTATTAATTTCTTGGTTTATAATATTAATATTTATTCCTTGGGTTCACCAATTCCTTTAGTTTATAATATTAAACCCTTGGGTTTATTACTTCTTTTGGTTTATAATATTAATAATCTCTTGAGTTTATTAATCTCTTGAATTTAAAATATCAATTATTAGTGTTTATTAATTTCTTAGGTTTATGAGTTTAAATTGTTTATTCTTATGGTTTATTAATCTCTTGTGTTTTTAATATTGATCCCTTGGATTTATTGATCCCTTAATTTTTTAATATGTATCCCTGGGTTGACCGATTCCTTTGGTTTATAACATTAAACCCTTTGGTTTATTAGTTCTTTTGGTTTATAATATTAATAATCCCTTGGGTTTATTAAACTCTTGAGTTTAAAATATTGATTAGATTATGGTTTATTAATTTCTTAAGTTTCTGTGTTTAAAACATTAATTCTTAGGGTTTATTAATCTCTTGTGTTTTTAATATTAATCCCTTCGTCTTATTGATCCCTTAGGTTTTTAATGTTATTCCCTTGGGCTCGCCAATTCCTTTACTTTATAATATTAAATCCTTGGGTTTATTAGTTTTTCTGGTTTATAATATTTATAATCCCTTTGGTTTATTAATATCTTTAGTTTAATTTATTATTTCTTAGGGTTTATTAATTTCTTAGGATTTTGAGTTTAAAATATTAATTTTTAGGGTTTATTAATCCTTTGAGTTTTCTAAATCTTTGGGTTGGTAATATTAGTCGTTAAATATTAGTCTTACACTTTAATATTAATGCATGGTCCAATATCATATTATGAAAAACATTGTCTGAATATGAAAACCAACCATGGGCGACCATTGTTAATCATCATTAGTTGTAGTTGATCAAGGTCTTCCATGTTCGAATGTCACATTGTGACAAATATTGTGTCAATATGAAAATCAACCATGGCCAACGATCGTCATTCTTCATCAAACGTCACAGTGTGACAACAATTTTCTCAATTTTTAAATCAAGCATGCTCAACCATGTTTATATTATGGTTTATAGTATTTATCTAAATTTTTTTATTTACCTGAGGTTTATAATATTAATCTCTTAGGTTTAATATTATTCCCTTAATTTTATAATATTAATAATCATGTGCCACGAATGTGGGTGACATGCTTGACACGAATGAATATCAATTCCCAACTCATATGGACTGCGGGGATCCCCAATGCAATTCCCCACCTGCAGCTAATCCAATTACTGTTAACTCCTCGTGCTCCTCGCAGAGCCAAAGATAACACAGATCAGACATGCCTTCTGTCACCTAACCCTGATCATCACCTCGCCCATACCACCATTAATGTCCATGATATTTAACCACCAATGCAGCCACACCGACTCCTCTGTGCCTTCTCATTAGCTTGAGTTCCACACGCAGTATCGTGTGAAGATAATTCATTGCCTCTCTGACAACCTTCAACCTCAATCCTATATATCCTCCTAACCTCTTCTCCTTTCCTCCCTCATCTTCTCTCCACTAGATTTATCTTTTCTCCTTCTGATATGGATGCTCAGTAATCCCAATGAGTTTCAAAGTCTCTGTCCCAAAGGGGAACTATACATTCCCCCTCTGCTTGGTGCTCTACATCATGCGCACTTGTCTCCCACCCTCTACAACTTCTCTTGCCCCTGTGTCACCCCCGACTCCCATCCGCAGTGCGCAATGGCCCCCAAGATATGCCAACACACTATTCGTGGTGGCCAAAGAGGGGTTGTTTCGGGTCGTTACCATCATGGCAAGGATAACCGCCTCGAATGGATTGCAGGCTCTTCATCCAACACGCCTGCCAGCCATCATTCCACCCCTGAGAAATGAGAAGAATCCTCCACATAACCTATGTAAAGGGGAAGACTAGGCACATGGAGGTCTAGCTCCTCTCCCAGAGCTCCCTCTCTGCATAGCACTCCAGCACCCCCAAACAGTCCTGCGCAGGGTGATGAGGACATGGACATATGGATTATGGATTCCGACAAAGTAAATCTGGAATCCCCCATCCTTTGCACACTTGCAAATCTCTCCAGGTGAACTGCTGGTGAAGTGGATGTTTCTGTGGAAGCAGCTATTGCGCAGGCCCCTGCCTGTCCCATCAATGAAGAGAATCCCCATTGTAGTGATGATGAGGATGAATAATGCGTGCACAGCTATTCAGATTTATTTTATTTTTTGTCATCTGTCCCCACAGGGATTTACTACTATGTTATACTCTCTAGCTCCTAGATGTATCAGCGCTACTGCGCACAATGTAATGCTCATTTTAAAGTTTTGTCTGGGCCAACCCCCTCTCCCACGGTAGCCCAAAAATAGTGTAACAAAGGAAGTGATCGGTTAAGCGCAGCTTACAAACCCTACCTGTAAAATATGTATTTTTATGTTTTTTAATTTAATAGATTAGCACAACTTACCAAAAAAAGATATTCATAATCATGTGAGTTTATTAATCCTTTCTATTTAAGATATTAATTTTTCGGCTTTATTAATCTCTTTTTCTTTTAATATTTATCCATTCCCCTTATTGATCCCTTAGTTTTTTAATATCTACCCCTTGGGTTCACTAATTCCTTTCGTTTAAAATATAAAACCCTTGGGTTTATTAGCTAATTTGATTTATAATATTAATAATCACTTTGGTTTTAAAATCTCTTGAGTTAAAAATATTAATTCTTAGGGTTTCTTAATCTATTTTGTTCTTAATATTGATCCCTGGGCCTTATTTATTCCTTAGGTCTTTAATATTTATCCCTTTGGTTCACCAATTCCTTTGGTTTTTAATATTAAACCCTTGGGTTTATTAGTTATTTTGGTTTATAATATTAATAACTCCTTGGGTTTATTAAACTCTTGAGTTTAAATATTAATCCTTATGGTTTATTAATCTCTTCAATTTAAAATATTTCTTCTTAGGGTTTATTAATTCCTTGGTTTATAATATTAATATTTATCCCTTCGGTTCACCAATTCCTTTGGTTTATAATATTAAACCATTCTTCTTATTACTTCTTTAAATGGTTTATAATATTAATAATCACTTGAGTTTATTAACCTCTTGAATTTAAAATATTAATTATTAGGTTTTATTAATATATTCTATTTTTAATATTGGTCTCTTGGCCTTATTTATCATGTGAGTTTCTCATTAATTTGTATTTAAAATATTAATTCCTAACCTTTATTAATATCTTCTCTTTTTAATTTGGATCCCTTGGGCTTCTTGATCTCTTGGGTTTTTAATATTTTTCCCTCGGGTTCACCAATTTCTTGGTTTTATTAGTTATTATGGCTAATATTAATAATCTCTTGGGATATTGGTAAGAGATGTATCCTTATTATAAACAGTAATAAAATACTATTATTAATTTATATTTAAATTTTAGTATAGTTTGAATTATAACTACTAATGTATTGAAAAAATGTGATAATATTTTATTATTATATATTTTATTAATAAATTATATATATATATATATATATATATATATATATATATATATATATATTATATATTATTGATATATTATAAGTAGATATATAAGATATATTGGTAATTATATTCATAAATATATCATTATTATTTTGGTTAAATACATGTGGCAGGTGGTGGATAGATGCCTATCAATGTATATCAACCACATTGGTGAATGTGGTTGTAAATCTATTTCATATACGTCTATTGGAATATATCAACCACATTGGTAAATGTGATTGTGCTAGTTTATAACATCTATACCTCTGCATTATCTTGGGTTCAAGTTAAAGGAAGTAATCATGCCCATTATTACGATCACCTAGTTGAAAATTCCCTCGGTGAGGGAATATAGGACACAGAGAATAAGATAGGAAAGAGTCTAAGGAATAGATTGCATGGATATAGAGGATTTGACACATAGCAACTATTTCGTAGAAAATGAGAATGGATAGGGAAGGGATAAAATGAAAGGTAAAATGCGAAAAATCTAAGGACATTTGTTGCTGTAAAGAGTGGAAAATGGAGAAGAATGGATAGGGAAGGGATACATTGAAAGATAACATGGGAAAAATCTAAGGACAATTGTTGTTGTGAAGAGTGGAAAAAGGAGAGAGACTCTCAAAAAGATGAAAAAAACCTTTGGAATTGCAAATTAAAAGATGGAAACAATGAGAAAACCATTGAAATGTACAAATACTTACTCGAAGCGAGCTACAGAGAGGTGAAAAAAAACAATTATTGTAGAGTGCATAAACACCCCATACTATGAGTAATTTAGGATCTCTATTCCTAATGCTACACTAAAACCACTCCAAACAAGATGGTTTTCTAAGGTAAAGTAAATGATAAAAATATTGACAATATAGTTGAAATAATAGGAGTTCCCATTGATTGATAACCTCATTGGACATGTGTATTTAGAACATTATAAGTGTACATGAGCCATCAACAATGAAAGTAGTGTAATCGTTCTATGGGGATTCAAATATATGTGAAACTTTATAGACATGTAACATAGGGGAAGATCACCTTTATATATTCATTGTACTTCAAATTAAAAAAAATGTTATATTTGAAATATTTCTAGAAGTTATAATAGTTGTGTGGTGTTATGTTAGAGATATGTGTAATTTATTACTTACTAATATTTACATCATATATACTATATATATTATTATTTACATCATATATATATATATATGAATAAGAATTACATCCACTAAGATAGATAAGCTTTATTAATCCTTAAGAATGTAAGAGAGTACTTAAAATTCTATAGCATTTTATTTCCAGACTTAAAATGAATCCATAGAAGTATGCTAGGATTACCAAGTATTTTTCTTTAAATATTAAACTAATAAATTTTTTAATATTATTCTTATACTAAACACTAGTATCCTTTATCTCCTAATGGTCAAGAAAAGGTTTTGGTTTTGGCTAGAGTGAGCAGTAGTTTAAAGAAACATATTGGTCTGCTTAACTTTTTATACATAATATACCTAGACATAGCATGCTCTCAATGTAGGAAATGATTAGTTGAAATATAAGAATAAGAACAGGAGTATTTTCTGTAATCTTGAGATTGTTGGTTATAAACCTTTTATATATATGTCCCTCTCTCTAGGTAAAATAACCTCAATATTTGCACCAATATTAAAATAAAATAGCACAACTAGCGATAATGTGAAAGGATATTTTTCTAATCCTATTATAAATACTTACTAACTTCCAATTGTTTTCAAGTCCATAGTGTTAGAAAATCAGAAAGGAAAAAATATTCTTTTAACCTAAAAAATAATTGTGATGTTCTTATAGTCTTATTAACTTTATTTTTCTTCTTCTTTTCTATTCTTTTGATCAAAAAATCATCAAATAAGAACATTAAGATTAATGAAACCATATATAAGCACTCATCCAAGGCTAAAACCCCTCTATAGGGGAATATTGATTCAAACTCTTCCACTAGTAGATTCAAATCAAAGTTGAGACAATCCAATACCTTAGACTAAACACAAGATCTTGCTCCTCCACCAAGTAAACCTTTCAAGATGATTATGAAAAATTTAATATTTTATTCTTACCTCACAAATCCAACCTAGAAACAACAGAAAATTTCAGCCCCCAACTTCCAAAATTTTGACCCAATTGCAAATCTGAAATTTCAGCATCCCAGGAAGCTTCAAAATTTTGTAGGTGTGAGTCAAAGACAGTGAAAAACAAATTTCTCTTGCTTGAAAAATGTCTACTTTTCCTTACCTAGGGTTTTTCCTTATTCTTTGGAATTTTTCTCTTATTTCCTGCCTCCAACTATTACAGATCAAACTTCTTGATTTTTGTGCTACAAATGAGGTCGAAAAGTTGCCAATATATAGTGAATTTACGAGCTTGAAATCTCTTATTGAGGTCTACTTGTGCTTCATGAGGCCGAATGGATGGATGAGGCCTAAATGGCCTAATTTACATCAAAATAAATATCTTTATTAATTAATAAAGCCTAATAAGGGTCTTTTACATGATGACAAGGAAAAAGACCCTTGGCACACCATGCTTAATAAATAAATTTTCTCTCTCTTTTTTTTTTTAATTTTTTTTTGACATGAACCTCTTTTCTTCTCACTAACAGAAACATTTTTTTTTTCTTTAGACTAATAAAATTCATAACTCGTTTTTCCCTCACCCAACATTCTACTTGAGATTACATATGAAGATTGATTATGCATTTTTTTATATCGTCTTATAATGCCACATGAATCCATGTCCTCATATCTAGGTTACCTCTAACTTATCTATACACATTATTTAACCTATATTCATATGGGAGTATGTTTTATTTAACCTATGTTCATAGGGCTTTGATTAACACCCTTGATTATATTTCTACTTATCCAATATCCAACTATTGAATTTTTGTGTCTGTATACCTTAGACATTGGTTACATATCTTACCAGTTTCATATTCTGGTACATTTTGGTGACACTTTGATATTTTGATTGTTTAAATTAATACTTGGTTGATTTTCATATTAATGCATATTGAAAAAATTGCATTTACTCTACTACATTCACTTCCATATGAGTTAGAATGTGGTACATTTTGGTGTTTTGGAAACCACTCTCAGTTCTTAAGTTGTTTAAGGCCCATGCGCTTGTCACATGGCTTGGTCACACATGGAAAATAGTGGATGGTTTAGATGTGTTGTTTTGATCTAACGGATCACCTCATTTTGTGTGAAACTCTAACCCGTCACCACCCCTCTATCATTTTCAATGTGGTGTATAGTATATGCCTTGGGTTATGGTAATCTGTGCATTAGGTTATGGAAATTAGGGAAAGGTTTTTTTTTCTTTGACTGCATGTTAATATGAGGGTGGAGTTTGTTTAAGGTGTTGAAGGTAGCTATTACCACCTATGGCACTCCACATTTCCACATTCTGTTCAATTTTTGGCGTAGATGTTCTTTTGAATTCCACTATAAGACTAGTCTCTCGCCACCCCCTTTTCCAATTCTACTTAAAAAGAAACCTATTTGGTTTCACAGTATGTTGAGGGATTCATTTTATTTTTATTTGTGAATTTAAATATTGAGGTGGTTATGCTCGGGTTGATGCCAAGAACAAACTATGGGGTCCTCCCTCATCTAGTCTCCTGATTGTTGGAATTTCTGAACAATTCCGAACACACAGAGGAATAAGAATAATTCCTCTTCCACAACACAAAGATTAAAATTAAAATGTGAATTGCGGACATAGAGAAATGAAATATAAAAAATTCTATTTCAATAAAACTGTTAAACTGTTACAAAATCGGATTCTTCAAAACTACTGTGTTCTAGATTCAAAAAATAACTTCTGTTGCTACTACACATGCAGCTCACTTTTCACTGTTTCACTCACAACAAAAATTTCTCTCTTTATCTCTGTTTCTACCTTCGGGAAAATTACAATGCAATTCAACTCTCCTATCTCTACAATTCTCATGGCATATATATATATATATATATATATATATATATATATATATATATATAAGACATTACAATATTATAAATATCTCATATTTATAATATATATATTACCAAAGTTAAAAATATAAATGCACCACGGTAAAATAAAATTAACCCAACGTAAAACATTAGAACATATGCGGAAAAATAAAATAAAATCAAAAATTTATGCTAAGGTTTGAAACCTTATTCCCTTCGTACTTTCCAGGGGCTGCTTGGAGACCACTCACGTGATTTGTCTTCACCTTTCGAAATTAATTATGGGTAAAGAGGTGGGTCCAGAGGTGAGTGACATCACTTCCTCCGGGGGTTGTCTTCCCCTTTGTTGCTAAAACTTGGATTCTCCCCCGGAATGTTGCTGCTGTGAAATGTATTTAATATGGTTGATGGAGAAGTTAACATTGGTGGCTGCTGCAGATAACTACGTGGTTGCATTAAGATCAAATCTGGAGATTTGCTGCCACTGTTATTCAAACTCCTCACATCATAATTGATGTCTTCACTTCTGCTACCTTTTCATTCCCATCATAATTAATGTTGCCATCCTATTGCTCTGTGTCGCAGTTGGAATTAATATTCCAACACCCCCCCTTAATTTCAACTACTGGGTTTTCTTGCATACATAGGAATTTCCTTAAATAATAAAAACTCTTCTGTGTTAATGGCTTTGTTGAAATATCAGCAAATTGTTCCTCTGTGCTGCAGTGTTGCAAAACAATCTCACCATTATTAACCAGTTCACGTATAAAATGAAATTTTGCATCAATATGATTTATTTTCTTATGGAAGATGGAATTATTTGATAAAGTGATCGCTGAGCTATTATCACAGTAAATTGTTGTTCCTTTGTCCTGTTCATGACATAAATATCTGATAATTCTTCTCATCCATACTGCTTGGCATGCTGCTGCTGTTGCTACCACATATTCTGCCTCTAATGTTGATAAAGAAACTATTCTTTGCTTCTTGGAAGCCCATGAAATGACTCCCGGTCCCAAATGAAACACATATCCAGATATGCTATTCTTGTCATCTAAACTTCCAGCCCAATCACTATTAGTGTGACCAGTCAATTTAAAATTTTCAGATGAGGAGTAGAAAATACCATACCCCTTCGTTCCATTCACATAACTTAGAATCCTCTTGGCTGCATGCCAATGAGTCTCTTTCGGCCTTTCCATAAATCTGGAGATTAAACTTACAACGTGCATAATATCTAGCCTAGTTGCAGTCAAATACATGAGTGAGGCTGCCAACTATGCTTTTATACAAAATTGGATCAAAATCCTTGTTGTTGTCTTCTTTGCTCAATTTTAACCCTATGACTGTTGGATTTACAGTTTCTTTGATGTTCTGCATGTTGAATCTTTTCAACACTTCTTCAACATATTTTTCTTGGGAAATAAAAATCCCATTTTCATTTTTCTCTACTTCTATTCCAAGAAAATATCTCAAAAAACCCAAATCAGTCATTTCAAATTCACTCTTCATGACTGCTTTAAAATCAGCAAAGAGAGAAACTTCATTGCCAGTAAATATTACGTCATCTACATATAAAACAACAATAAGAATCTTACCATCATTTTCTGTTATGTAGAGTTTTGGTTCTCCATCACATTTCTCAAATCCATTTTCAGTCAGGTAAGCATCTATCATGATGTACCATGCTCTTGGTGCTTGCTTCAACCCATAAAGAGCTTTCTTCAATTTTCATACTTTGTGCTCTTGGCCTTCAATCTCATAGCCTCGAGGTTGTTCAACATATACCTCTTCTTTCAACACTCCATTCAGGAATGCATATTTCACATCCATTTGGTAAACCTTCCATTTATTTTGTGCTGCTATGGACAACATGACAATACAAAGCAAATAAAGAGTTCAAACCGGTATTATCATTTACCTCTCCTTATTCATAAATCTCACTCATATTTCTGAATCTCAGTCTTCTTGGGGTACTTGGAGTTCCACTTAAACTCGAGGGAGTTCCTGTTGCATGTGGTGTGCTTGAAGAAGCACTTCCTTGATTTCTCAAGGCTATTCTTTTTCCACTTTGTGGTGTAGTTTGTTGTGGTTGCGGTGGTGGAGAAAGAGCCACCGTGCATGGATTATTTTCTGTTGTCCCTTACTCTTCTTCTTCGTGAGACACACATGTCTTCACATTCACCATTTTCTCTAAGCTTTCATCCCAAGCTTCTTCTTCAATAAACTGCACATCTCTGCTTATTATTACTTTCTTGGTGGATGGATTATTTATTTTATATGCCTTGTACTCATCACTATATCCAACAAAGATACACTTCTCCCCCTTAATGTTGAGCTTATTTCTGAATCGATCTGAGACATGTGCATATGCCACATATCCAAAAACTCTCATTTGGGTGACATGATGCTTTATGCCACTCCATGCTTATTTCGGAACTCTGTTCATGACATCTTTGGTTGGGCATCTATTCAAGCTGTACGTTGCACAATTGACAGCTTCAGCACAATACTCATTTGGAAAAAAAAATTCCTTCAACATACTTTTGACCATGTCCATGATGGTCCTATTCTTCCTTTTTGCAACACCGTTTTGCTGAGGTGTGTACCTTGTGGTAAACTGCTTGTGTATGCCATTCTCCCTACAAAAATGTAGGAAATATTTGGAGATGTATTCTCCACCTCTATCAGTTCTTAACACTTTGATGTAGTGCCCACTCTGCTTCTCAACATGAGCTTTGAAGTGGCAGAAATGGTCAAATACTTCACTCTTCTATTTCAAGAAACACACCCATGTATTTCTGGTGTAATCATCTATGAATGTCAAAAGATATTTGTTGCTAGCTAAAGATGGCATTTTCATTGTTCCACACAAATCTGAGTGGACAATCTCTAAGGGTGTCTTTGCCCCTATACTCTTCCTTGCTGGAAAGCTTTCTCTATGTTGTTTGCCCAAGATGCAGCCTTCGCATAGGCTATCCAGTTTCTCAATAAATGGTGATCCTTTTACCATTCCCTTTCTGTGCAACAAGTTCAGGCCTCCAAAATTGAGATGTCCAAATCTCAAGTGCCATAACCAGTTTTCATCTTTCACTTCCTCTTGAACTACCTCTTGTGTTACAGCTGCTGCATAGCTTCTTTCCTTCAAGTCTACTTTGAGCTTGAGAGGAAACATCCTATTGCTTGTCATCTGCACCTTTGCAATGACTTTCTTGCTTGGAGGTATGTCCATGATTGTGCACACATCATCTTTAAAAAATACATTATAGCCCTTGTAAATGAGTTGTCGAATGGTCAAAAGATTACATTTCAGGCCAAGTACATAATATACATCTGGCACAAACTTCTATTCTCCATTACCTGCCTGGATACTTACACTGTGTTTTCCATTGACAGAGATCTTACTATCAGTTCCTGTTGTTAGTTCAGATTTAACATTTTCATCTGGATTGGAAAACATTGCTATGTTTCTAGTCATGTGGTTACTACAACCTGAGTCTAAGAACCATACATCATCTTGTCTATCTTGTGCTACATTACATGTTAACAACACATTCTTTTGGTTCTTTTCTTCTTTTGTAAAATTAACATTCTGCCTATTATTCATGTCATTTTTCTTTTTCCTACATTCATTGGCATAATGCCCATATTTCTTGCAATAATGACATTAGACTTAGGATTTATCATAACTTTGTCCATAACCTTCATGTTGGCTAGAGCCTTCATTCTGGTTTTGATTTCTGCCCCTTCCACTCAAACTTCTAGGGCTTTCTATTCATCTATTTTTGCTTCTATGTCTTCCTCGGTTGTTTGCTCTGCCTTGACCTCTACTTCGGCCAAAAGACATTTGAGTCTTGAAAGCTTGTTCCAATGAAGAATCTGTTCCTCTGTTCAGTCTGTGCTCATGAGACATCAGGGATGCACTCAACTCATCCACTATAAATATTGAGAGATCCTTTGTCTCTTCTATTGCCACTACTATGGCATCAAATCTTGAGGGTAGACTTCTCAATATTTTCTCCACTATCCTTCTATCTTCAAGTGTCTCTCCATGAGACCTTATAAGGGTAACCAACCCACTAACATGCATGAAGAATGAGTCTATAGTTTCAAACTCTTTCATATAGAGAGTTTCAAAATCTCTCCTCAGCATTTGCAACTTTGTTGTCTTCACCTTCTCCATGCCTTGATAGGTTGTTTTAAGAATATCCCATGCCTCTTTAGACTTTTTTGTTGCTGCAATCCTCGGTAAAATACTCTCGTGCACTAATTGAAAGAGATAGAAGAGGGCTTTGGAATCCTTCTTCCTATTGTCTTTTAACAAATCTCTTTTTTCTACTGTCAAAGAATCCAACGCTGTTGCATCTCCTAGTTTTGGGTAGCCATTCTCAACTAGCTCCCATATGTCTTGTGAAGCAAACAAAGCTCTCATCGTGATTGCCCAATAATCATGGTTCTTCCCATTAAACTATGGAAGTTGGGGATTATTCATGTTGGTTCTTGTTGCTGCCATCGTGACTGTGCAAACATGGCAGTTTTTCTTGACTGTGTTAAAAAAAAACAAACAGAATCTTTCTCTATTGGAGAAATCCGCTTCAACAAACTTCTTACAACTTCTGCAGTGAAGAGTGATCTCTTCTTTCTCTGAGTGCCTAGACTAGCTCTAATACCATGTTGGAATTTCTGAACAATTCCGAACACACAAAGGAATAAGAATAATTCCTCTTCCACAACATAGAGATTAAAATTAAAATGCGAATTGCGGACACAGAGAGATGAAATATAAAAACTTATATTTCAATAAAACTGTTAAAATGTTACAAAATTGGATTCTTCAGAATTACTTTGTTCTAGATTCACAAAATAAATTATGTTGCTGCTACACACGCAATTCACTTTTTCACTGTTTCACTCACAGGAAAAATTGCTCTCTCTTTCTCTCTGTTTCTGCCTTCGGGCAAATTACAATGCAATTAAACTCTCTCTCTCTCTCTCTCTCTCTCTCTCTCTCTATATATATATATATATATATATATATATATATATATATATATATATATATATATATATATATATATATATAAGACATTAAAATATTATAAATATCTCATATTTATAATATATATATATTTTACCAAAGTTAAAAATCTAAATGTACCAAGGTAAAATAAAATTAACCCAACGTAAAACATTAAAACATATGTGACAAAATAAAATTAAATCAAAACTTTATGCTAAGGTTTGAAACCTTATTCCATTCATACTTTCTGGGGGCTACTTGGAGACCATTCATGTGAGTTCTCTTCACCTCCCAGAATTACTTATGGTTGGTAAAGAGGTGGGTCCAAAGGTGAGTGACGCCACTTCCTCCAAGGGTTGTCTTCCCCTTTGATACTGAAGCTTGGATGCTCCCCTGGAATGTTTCTACTGTGAAATGTATTTAATATGGTTGGCAGATAAGTTAACGTTGGTGGTTGCTGTAGATAACTATGCAGTTGCGTGAAGATCAAATCTGGAGATTTGTTGCCACCGTTCTTCAAACTCCTCACATCATAATTGATGCCGCTACTTCTGTTGTCTTTTCATTCCCATCACAATTAATGTTTCCATCCTACTTCTCTGCGTGGCAATTGGAATTAATATTCCAACACTGATTTCAACCCCTGTAAAAATACCTTCTTCCACTTTTTGTTTTCATTTATAACTATGTTTAGGTAATGTTGCACAAATTACGATTTCGGCCTTCCTATTATTTTTATTTTCATTTCTCTAAACTTAATATTCATTTTAGGTTTGTGCAAAAATGATAATTTGTGGAGGTAACCAGTCTCATGTTTGACACACCTATAGGTAACTTGTTTTTCTTTCTTATCAATTTAAATCTTTCTCCTTTAACCTTCCTACACCAATTTCATGAGATTAATTCCATATTGTAGGAAGTGAAGTATGAAAGTTCCAGTTCTCCTCATTTCCTATGTATACTCCCTACGTTTTCCAGTTGTTTTATTCACCATTCATGTATCTTTATCCTTAATCTATCTTAAAATACTCTACCATTCATTCATGCTTGCGGGTATCATTCACCCTATCGTTTAATTCTTCCCCTGGTGAATTGCGCATTAATTTCTCCAATTTTGTTCATGGTTGAGTGACCAGACTACGTTCTCCCATCGACGTTGGTATTCAAAGCTTTTTGTTAACGATAATATCAGTATGGAATGTGATATCATCTCTTGGCATGGGGTTCTCTCATAATGCTCTGATATGGCCCTCCCCACCTAATGTCGAGTAATCTACTCCGAGTCAATATCTTCTTTAAGAATTTAAGAATAAAATATTATTTTCCCTTTACAATAGAAGATGTTCAGTTTAGCTTTGGTAGGAGCATGTTATGCGACCTTCTTTTTGAACTCTGTTGAAACTAAGTTTATTTCCTTGATTTTTTTATCCTCGGGTTTGACGGAATAATACTCCATAATCAGAGGGGTCATGTAACTTATCAAGTGTGTAAAGCTATTGTAATAATTTTTCCCATTAATATTTTGATACCATGGATTTTAACTTGATTTATACAACACCATATTGCCTAATTCACTCTTTAATTTATAGTACTATTATAAGTCCATTATTACTGCTTGTACTGCAACTATTTGAAAGATATTAACTCTATTGGATATTTTGTAAATGAAAATGAGGTTAATTTACTTTGCATATGGTTTATTTGTATCTTACATTTTGATGCCATGATCATGCCTATTTACAAATATGGAAAACTGTATTTATGTTTTTTGTATGCAGTTATGAAGGCTTGTAGAAGTATAGTTAAAAGATACCCATACTTTCTACTACACCAATTAAAACTATTGCATTATTTCCATTCAATTTGTTTCTTAAACTTGACGAATAAATCTGGCTTTTGCACATGTACTTGGGTCATTTATATTGCTAGTTATTATAGTTGCCATGGAGGTTTTCTATTTTGTTGTATTTTGAAAAGTGTTGTCGGTGAATCAAATGAAATCAGTTAAAAGGCCACTGCTCTGACCCTTACCTTATTTTCTGCATACTTATCATTCCATAACTCTTCTGGTGTATGAATTTTGGCTATCGCAATCATAATTCTAGTTGTATTTACATAACTAATTGGTAATCAAATCGGTCCAAAACATCAATTGTAACTTTTTGTATTATATTATTTGGTCACAAGCGTGATACTGGTTGAATCCAAATTGCATCCCATCAGAAGGGGGCAGTGGGTGGTTTGATTTAATTCTTAAGCTTCAACCCCATGTGATTCATCAATATAAACTCCCTCACAACATTGTATGCAAATAAGACAATCCATTCATATTTTATCATTCAAAATTTCCCCAACCTTTATATTTCACGCTAGTCTACCCACTGTACGAGGTATACACTGGTTTGATTAATTCAATATAACACACCTTATTGTAAGGGTGTTATTAACATGCTATGTGTGCTTTGATAAGGTAAAATTATTATTTTAGTCCCCAATATATAGATATCTGTAATTATTTTCCTGAAAATGTAAAAATACCAACTCCTAATTATGTAGTGTTTTCGTGCCTTTCCAAACCAATTAGTGTTATAAAAATGATCTTTCCTCCCATTCATAGTGTTCTTGCAATATACCTCGGTTGAACTAATAATTTGTGTTTTATACTTGTGTATACCCTTGTATTTTAGAATAATTCTAATCACTACTTTCTTTTTTACATGTATAATAACAATTGAGATATAAATTTGGTGTCTACACCGATATTTTTTTTCTCACTTTTTCTCAATATCTTCTGAAACATCCAGTGTTATAACTTTTATTTCACATTTCTGGCATAATATATTTTATGGCCTGCACATTTTTTTCATATTATATGTGAATGGCATTTCTTAACACCTTATTGTCGCTAATGTCATTACTGATTACAATGTTAGGAAAAAATCTTGAATTAAGCATGAACTGAATATAAAAATCAAAAATAAAGCTTGTGGCTCCATAATTATAGACTTCTCATGATTCTTATTGACCCCTTACTTGTTTAAACTAATGACCAGGACCCACCAATGGTACATTTATCCTTCATGTGTACTTTTAGAATTGACTGCTTATATCATAATTAAGTTCAATTTAGCATGAAAATATTCTTTTAGACCATAAGATGTGTGTATATCAAATAAGTAGTAACTTATATCTTTTAGAAGATTAGCATATCATCGTACTAAGCTTCTAATTTCAAATAATTGTGAAAAAATATTTTTTCTAAGGTCTTGCTTTATAGTAGTGATAGCTCTGGTCATAAAAATCTACATATGCTTACTTCATATGAACAAATAAAATAATAATTAATACACACAAAATTTACTAGTTTAAATACTTGGCAATTTCATAGCGCTCTACACCCAACCTAGAACTATTTCCTCCAGTTCGTCCCTCGAGCTGATACTTTCATGCCATGCATCAATCCCCATATTGATCCCTTCACTATCTATTTAATATATTTCTTTGAAGATAACATTTCCTTTAGTGGTGTCTTTCTTTTGTGGACCTTTTTATCTACTTTCCTAGGATTTTCCATAAAACCCTGCTTTTCTCTCCCTTTCTCTTCCATCGTGCTTTTATGCTTATCCAAGCTTAGAATATTTATCTAGCTAAGAAACTTAATGGATTTTTCTCTCCCATCCATTAAGCTTATCCAATATTCCATCTACAATCATTATCATAAAATAATTATCCAATCTCATTTACCCATCATATTTTAATTTGGTTTTTTTTTTTTCTTAGGAAAGTGTCATGTATAGGTGTCGCATTCCCAAGTAGCTACATACCCATTCTTTATTTATTAATAAATATTCATTTCCATATTTCTTTCACAATGCTTCATGGTTTTTTAGCCATTCTTTATTTATTTATTAATAAATATTCATTTCCATATTTCTTTCACAATGCTTCATGGTTTTTTCACCATTCTTTCTCATGTAGCTGAGCCTAACCAACACAATATTACAACAACAGAGGGATATTATGTTTTTTCTTTATTTCTTTTGACAAATAAATTACATAATGAATCAAATGAAATTATGAAGGTTTATATTCTCTAACACATAGTTATCTTTAAATTTTATTTTTTCTCAATACTATAGTTTCAATTGTGTTTGTGATGTATATAGATTCCAAGATATTTGTATGAAGGAACTTGTAACATATGAAAAATAAAATAAAATTACACTTTACCTTAACTATTACATTTCTAATCACACTTTTCCCTAAATATTACGTTTCTAAATGATTCCTCAAATTTATAATTTGTTAACCATAGATATAAGGTATCGGTTTACATGTTAAATTAGCACTTATTAAACTTAATAAGTTTGTTTAGCAGCAAACCCCAATTATCGATTAAACTATGGTTGTGCTCTTTCCAATTTTATTTAATGCCTCGTTTTAGGGTTGTACCAAACTGTAGATGTCATGTACTGGCATATTAATGTGGTGCCACTTTTTAGATTTATTTGGGATTGTGTCTGAGTTTTTATGGGCCACCTGCCCCTCCACACATCATCTTAACTCTTGCAATCAATGATGGAATTGCTTGGCAGAAAACATGTTTTGGTAAAACCTACTTACCTGTCCGCATTTCCCCATTTGCTCTACTCTGACACTTGTTTAGACTGAAATTTTTAAGGGTTTTCATTGTAAGATCATGTGGTTGTTGTCTTGCTGCATTCTCCAGCGGAAAGGAAATACATAGAGGAATGGTGCTTTTACAATTTTCTAATCTGCCCTTGGACTGCAGTCTGGAACTGGAAATTCCTCGGTAGTTAAGCTAACTGGGACTTCTATTTCCACCCTCTGCTCATTATGGAGGTTGTAGAATGCTTTTCATCTTTCAACAAACCCCTCAGTCCACAAGAAGGTAATTCTTCATCAGCTTGGATAGTTAGTTGTTTTTCATCCATTCCTGTCCTAATTTTTAGCTCTCTATTTTATGTTTTATTTTTAATAAAAATGAGTTTAACCCACACATACTGATGTTGGGTTTTACACTTCTATAGGTTAGTGTTCAGCAACCTTCGAAGGCTTTATAATTCCAGGTAAATATCGATGCAGGAATTCCTTGGTTTTCTAATTTGAGTTTGGTTCGGTCTATCGTTCCTTTCCATCACTTAAATATTTGTTCCATGTTATTTTACACATACTATATTTACCAAAAAACAGGATTTGGCCATTAAAATCATTTACCAGGTCCCCAACTGACAGCTCCACGCTTCCCTCCAGGTATTTTCACAATGAATCGCTTGTCTGTATGGACTCGTTTCTCCTCGGTGGTGGGTTGTGTACTTTGCTAATGGGCTATTAGTATTTAGGGATCCAGATTCAGTCATTGTATATGGTGATTCCATACTAGCTCACGAGAGCCATGCCATTCTTTTTACTATGGAATTTCTATAATATAGAGCAACGGTTTTTGTTTTTGTTTTGTTAAACTTAAGTATTGAGTACATTAAGGTTTACACTGGACCCAAATCTTCTGGTCTTGGTTATTTTTCAAACATTCCTTTATGGGTTAAGAAATATGAAAAGCATTATCTTCTGGAAATGTATATAAATATTCTTGGATGAACTAGAGTCTTCTTGGTTCCTCGTTTGTGTTGATTACTTTGTTAAGAATATGTTCAAAAGAATCCCAGTTATATATACTCACCATTTACTCATTGTAGTTGTTGGTACATTCAATGGAAGTTAATAAATATATACACTGTTATATTTTCCTTATGTATCTCGTGATAGCCCATTACTCTGGCCGAGTTGTATATTTTTCTTCTCTTTAGTTTGCATTTAAATGAATTCTGGTTTAATAGATTTATGCTTGTACAGTCAATTCTTATCGACGAACAGTATACTTCTGGAAGCGATAGTCTATTTATCTATGCATTGTTAATCTTTTGAAGTTTACCAACACAGGGTTTTCTCTATTCCTTGTTTTGGTGACTGGACCTCCCGAGTAATTAACCGAGTATAGTTAGAATAGGAGGAACGATGCATTCTGGATTGAGGTTTCTTCTCTTACCCATAATCGACAGTTCTCTCCAAATAGTTTTGTTAGTCATATTTTCATATTTTAGTCTCTTGCTTTGAGCTTATCGAAGACTAAATGGATGCAATAGTTTTTCTGTCACTTTTATTTGTTACTATTGTTTCTCTTGTCTCTTAACAAAAATTATTATTTACTTTATAATTTTCTAAACAGATTACTGCTTATATAGCCAATAACTCTTATTTTTTGTTCACTCAAGTAAGACCCTACACAGTTTTGTTTTCATTAAGCATCTTTGCCTTACAATATTATTTGAAAACAGATTCATAATGTAAAATTCATGCCATAATTTACAACACTATCAATAATTTAATAAATTCATAAATAATCACAGCACCCTTCCATTTCTGACATTGGACCATTACAGTACAGCTTTCAAGAAATTCATTAATATTTGTGTACACATCCTATAAGATTCTTCCTTTTTTAAATTGCCAAAATGATCAGTTACTTATCTAAATGTGCAAACTATTAATGATGTCCACCCAAACATCAAGAGAGGCAATTACGTCCTTCTCTTTCCCCCATGCTCCACACCTAAGAGGTACAGGTTGATAGTGTTTTCTATTGTGACCTCAAGACCTTAAGTCCAGTCAGTACCAGAAATCTTCAGGAACGCTGAGTGTTTTCCACTAGTCTCTACCAGCTCAGGAAATCCTCAGTCTCTTCCTTAGTATTTGAACATAACCCCTATTCCTCACTGGGATATGCCTGTTATCGTTAGAGGAATAGGTAAATATTCAAACTGTCCAACCATTTCTCAGTTCTTGGAATAATTTTACCATCGTCCATTTTACTTTTTATGGAACTATTTTTCCATAACCAATTTTATTTTTCATATTAATAATAAGGAAAATAATTTTTTCTAGAAAACACTAAATATTTCGGTATTTTCTTTAAAATAATAACAAAATGGAATTTTACTAGTTAACAACTATTTAATAACAAATTCATCTGTCACAAATTCCCCCCCTGGAAGTAACACCTTCCTCAGTGTTTCACTCCAGCTCAAGAAATAGCTCTGGGTAAGCATCACATACAAATCCCTCATCTTCCCAAGTAGCCTCATCCAGGCTGAAGTGCTTCCACATCACTTTAACCTGGGTGATAACTCGCTTCTGGAGCATGATTTCTCTCCTATCGAGTATATGTTGAGGCTCGACCAGAAACTCGTCGTCCAGCTCTACCTTCAAACAGCAAAATTTTTTATCAGAATCACATTAAAATTCATGCTTCAAGTTAGGATTTTCTAATTCTATCATACCTAAATATTCTACCAATGGATTACATGCTTCGTATCATGCACATATCGCTTTAACGGGGACACATGAAACACATTGTGCACCTGGATGTGGCCTGGGAAAGCCAACCAATATACCACGGTTCCTATCCTTTCCAAAACCTGGAAGGGTCCACAGAACCTAGGGGCTAACTTGGCACAAAAGGCCCACCTCAAGGTGCTCTTCTTTGGTTTGATCCTCATATACACATGATCACCCACCTCGAATTCTCGATAATTCCTTTTCTTATCTGCATATATATTATGCTGATCTTGTGCAAATTTCAGGTTTTTCCTGATCTTAATTACGTCTGATTCCATTTCAGCCAGCATTTTTGCTCCAAGCATTAGTTTTGTTTCAGGGCTGCTCCAATTTATGGTAGAGTGACATTGCCTCCCATATAGAGCTTTGAAAGGACTGATCTTAAGGGAATCCTGATGACCATTGTTGTAAGAAAAATCAACTAGGTGTAAATACTCTTCCCATTTAGTTTGTTGTTGCATCACGTACATGCACAACATGTCTCCAAAAACTTGATTTACCCATTCCATTTGACCATCCGTTTGGGGATGATAAGCAATGCTGAAGTTTATTTGCGTCCCCAGACCTGTAAACAATGTTTTCCAGAATGTTGAAGTAAGCTTCACATCTCTTTCTGAAATAACAGTCTTTGGAATGTCGTGCGATCTGAAAATTTCTCTCATCAAAATATATGCTATATGTACAATCTTGTAAGTAGATTGTACAGGTATAAATCTGTATACTTACCGAATTGGTCGATCACCACCATAATAGAGTCATTGTGCCTCTTTTATCATGGAAATCTCGTAATGAAGTCTAGGGATATGACCTCCCATTTCCATTCAGGTACCGATATGGGTTACAAAAATCCAGCCAGATGTTGCACCACCTTTACCTGTTCACACTCCAAAAATTTATTTAATTATTAAACATAATTACTTCAATGATATTCATTCATGATTAGCTCCTTTAGATCCACAGTTTGGTATATAAATTTTTCCTCTAAAGGTTAGCATTTGCTCTTTACTAACTCTATGCTTAGAAGTGTTTCCTTGTTTTCTGGTCGCTTCCATTTGCTACCATAGGAATTGATATTCAGGATCCTTCTATGCTTCCTATTTTACTTGGTCAAAAAAATTGCATTCAAGCTGGTTATAACACAGCTTATAAAGTCAATGTATTATCCTACTTAAGGCGTCCACTACACGGTTTTCTTTACCCTTCATGTGCTAAATATCCATATCAAACTCACTTAGTAAGGCATTCCATCTTGCCTGTCGGGAGTTTAAATAAGCTTGCTTTAAGTAACTGGCCAAGCTACTATGATTAGTTTTTAATAAAAACTTCTATAGTAGCAGGTAGTGTCTCCATACCAAGAGTGCATATACCACTGCTATTAACTCCAGATCATAGGCTGGATATCTTTTCTCATGCTCTTTAAAATTTCTTGACTCATAGGCCACTACCTTTCCTTCCTGAGATAAAACTGCCCCAACTCCCTCCTTAAAAGCATCTGTACAAACCTCAAATTCTTTATTGGGGTCGGCTACTCTAAAAATTGGTGTAGCTGTCAATAGTTACTTCAACCTCTCAAAACTATTCTAGAATTCATTAATCCGCTTAAATAATTTTCCCTTTCTCTGCAAAGACGTGATTGGAAAAGCAATTCTGGAGAATCCTTCAATGAATCTTTCATAGTACCTAGTCAATCCCATAAAGGATCAGATATCTGCCACATTTTGGGGAACTCTCCATTCCATGATTTTCTTAATTTTATTGGGATCAATAGCAATCCCTTCCATTGAAATAACATGGCCTAAGTACTACATTTTTGTTTTGAAGAAATCACATTTTGCTGAACTTAGCGTACAGCTGGTGTTTTCTTAAAATTTCCAGCACAATTCTTAGATGTTCTCTATGTTCTTCGTGGTTCTTAGAATAGATTAAAATATCATCAATAAATATGAGTACTAAGTTATCGGGGAATGGGTGAAATATACCATGAATTAACCTCATAAATGTCATTGGCGCATTTGTTAACCCAAAGGGTAGCACCACAAATTCATAATGCTCGTACATGGTACAGAAAGCAGTCTTATAAATATCTTCATCCTTGATTCGGATCTCGTTGTATCAAGACCTTAAGTCTATTTTTGTGAATACTGTGGGCCCCTTCACCTAGTCAAACAGGTCATCAATACGATGTAAAAGGATATTTATTTTTTACTGTTAATTTATTTAGCTATCGATAATCCATGAACATCCTCATGGTTCCGTCTTTCTTCTTTACAAACACCTCTGGTGCTCCACAAGGGGACACACTCGGACGAATGTATCCTTCGTCCAGCAGCTCTGTCAACTAAATTTTTAGTTCAGTTAGTTTTGGCACCCTCATTCTGTAAGGAGCCCTCAAAACTGGTGATGCACCTATCATTAATTCAATGGTGAAATCAACATCTCTTCTTGGGGGTAATCCAGGTATATCATCTGGAAACACATCCTTAAAGTCTTGTACCACATGTATATTCTCCATCATAGGAGACTTCTCCTTGGAATTGGCATATCCCACCTAGATAGCATAAAAATTACATCCCTTCCTTATACACTTAATCATTTGAGATGTTGTAATAAGACACAACTATAATGGTTTCTTGATTCCTTCAATTTCTTTGCGTGTTCCATCTTGCATTCTGTAGTAAATAATTTTGTCTTTAAATTCCACCAAAGTCCAATGTTTTTGTATCCAATCCATACCCAAAAAAACATAATAGGACCCTAATGATAGTATGTTCAGGTCCACATTCAACTACTAGTCTACAATTTCCAATGTGCAGTTTGGAATTTTGGCACTTACTTTTCTTTTAGCTCCTGTGGCTAACTGTACCAGCCAAGGATTTTTGAATTTATGACCTTTTAATTTAGCTACTTCTACTACTTTGGGGTTTACATAACTTAAACTTGCACCTGGGTCAACCAAAATAGAAACAAACTGATACAGTAACTTACCTTCCAACTCTATCATCATTGGCTGATAATCTGCCTGACGATCTTCCAAAGATGCGGTGATTCAAGGTATGTTTCGAGCCACATCTCCAACTGTAGAAGCTTACTGAAAATTAGCAACTGTTTCACTTCTCCCTCGCCGTTGGAAATTTTTATAATAATGTGCCTCACCACACCCCCAACACTACAGAGGTGGTTTGGACACTTGTCCTTGCTCAGGTTTGCTAGAAGCCTCTGTAGGCCTCTCTTCAGTAGGCCATCGGGTTCCTTGATGATTTCTATCAAAATTCTTGCTTATAGAAATTCGTGCAGAATTCTTAAAATTATTACTTCTGGCACCCTTGAAGTTTGAACTGTTTTTCTATCCTTTTCTTGGCTGCCAGCTTTTTCCCACTTCCCCTTTTGCATTGGACTGTTGGTAGAACATTCGTGCCTTACGAATTTCATCGTCCATGATCCTATGATTTACGAACTCAATTCGTTCCTTCATATGGGTTGGCAGAATAATCAGGAATATTTGAACCTTAGCCTTTTCATCTTTGAGGTAAGGAACATATCTTAACAAGGAGGTGAATTTGGTAATAAACTCGTCCATAGTCATCTGACCTAGCTTCAAGTCATGGAACTCTCAATATTTTTCGTCATAAAAACGTTCTGTCAAATACTTATATTTAAAGTATTGCTGGAATGATTCCCATGTAACATCTTGATCTTCAATGTTGCGAACATTCTTTACCTTCTCCCACCATAGGGTGGCTTTCTGTCTCAACTGATATATGGCCAATCTAGCTTTAAGGTTTCTATTGTACTCATACACTTGAAAGTAATTATTCATATTTATAAACCAAGCCTCTACCACCTCCTCAGCTTCTCCATAAAATGTAGGTGGTTTTATTTTTCGAAACTCACCTTAAAGCTCCACTTTTTCCTTCTTAACTTCCTATTGATATGACACATTACTAGACTATGCTTCATTCTAGTTTATCTTTTTGTTGCTTTGCTGTGAAGGACTCCTGCCCATTCTGTCCCTGGTTTGGTCCTTGATTTGTCGCTTTTTTTCTTCTTGCATACCCCTATCAGGACTGGGTTGTAACACCCCTTGACTCTGCTTGTCGGAAAGGCTCTTAATTATTCTTTACTTCTCCTGCTTCAGAGGTTCATTGTCACTTCTCACACGGACCATCTCCTCCTGCAATTTATGTACAGTACTTAATAGTATGCTTGTCTAGTGTTGTTGTTCCTCTAGAAGTCTACTTTTTTTCTAGTGTTGACCTACACTCAATTGAATCCACATCTTGGGGTTCATTTCGAGTTTTTCTGGAGGTGTATGTTTCCCGGTAATCCGATGTTTTTGCTACGTCGATACCCTTCTCATATTGTTCTTTACAGTAATACTTATTTTCTGTGCATAGTATACACACATATTAAACTTGTTAGGTGACCCCTAGGGTCCCAGTGTGAAAATGTTGCTCTGATACCACTTGTAACATATGAAAAAAAAATCACACTTTACCTTAACTATTACATTTCTAATTACACTTTTCCGTAACCATTACATTTGTAAATGATTCCTCCAATTTATAATTTGTTAATCATAGCTCTAAAGTATCGGTTTACGTGTTAAATTAGTACTTATTAAATTTAATAAGTTTTTTTACTAGAAAACCCCAATTATCAACTGAACTATGGTTGTGCTCTTTCAAATTTTATTTAATGCCTCATTTTCGATTTGTACCAAAATGTAGTTGTCACGTACTGGCATATAAATGTGGTGCTAGTTGTGAGATTTATTTTGGATTGGGTCTGAGTTTTTATGGGCCACCTGCCCCTCCACACGTCGTCCGATCTCTTGCGATCAATGGTGGAATTGCGCGGCGAGAAACATGTTTTGGTAAAACCCACTTACGTGGCTGCATTTCCTCATTTTGTCTGCTCCAGCACTTGTTTAGACTACAACTGTTATGGGTTTCACTGTAAGAGCATGTGGCTACTGGCTAGCCACATTCTGTGATGGAAAGGAAATACATAGAGGAATGGTGCTTTTACAAGTTTCCAATCTGCCCTCGAACTGCAGTCCAGAACTGGAAATTTCTCGATGGTTAACCCAATTGGGACTTATGTTTCCACCCTCTACTCATTATGAATGTTCTAGCAGGCTTTTCATCTTCCCTCCAACCCCTTAGTCCACAAGCAGGTAATCCTTCATCATCTTGGATAGTTAGTTGTTTTCCGTCCATTCATCTCTTAATTTTTTGCTCTTTGGTTTATGTTTTATTTTTAATAAAACGAGTTTAACCCACACATACTGATGTTGGGTTTTACACTTCTACAGGTCGGTGTTCAACAACCTTCAAAGTGTTTATAATTTCAAGTAAATATTTATGCAGGAATTCCTTGTTTTTTCTTGTTTGAGTTTGGTTCGTTCTATCATTCTTCGCCGTCACTTAACTATTTTTTCCATGTTATTTTATAGGTACTACCTTTATCGGAAAACATGATTTTTCCATTACAATCGTTTACTAGCTCCTCAAGTAATAGCTCTACGCTTCTCTCCAAGCATTTTCACAATGAATTGGTTGTCTGCATGGACTCCTTTCTCCTCGTTGGTGGGTTGTGTACTTTGCTGATGCGCTATTATTCTTTAGGGTTCGAGATTTAGTCATTGTATATGGTGATTCCATACTAGCTCATGAGATTCATGCCGTTATTTTTACTGTGGAATTTCTATAATATAGAACAGTGGTATTTGTTTTTATTCTCTCAAAGGTAATTATTGAGTACATGAAGGTTTACACTGGACCCAAATATTCTGGTCTCGGTTGTTTTCCGAACATTCCTTTATGGGTTAAGAAATCTGAAAAGCCTTATCTTTTGGAAATGTATATCAATATTCTTGGATGAACTAGGCTCTTCTTGGTTCCTCGTTTTTGTTCATTATTGTGTTAAGAATATGTTGAAAAGAATCTCAGTTATATATAGTCACCGCTTACTCGTTGTAGTTGTTGGTACGTTCAATGGCAGTTAATAAATATCCACAATTTTATCTTTTCCTTATGTATCTTGTCATAGCTGGCTACTCTAGTCGAGTTTTATATTTTTCTTCTCTTTAGTTTTTACTTAAATGAATTCTAGTTTAATAGATTTATGCTTGTATAGTCGATGCTTATCGATGAAAAGTATAGTTCTGGAAGTGACAGTATATTTATCTATGCACAGTTAATCTTTTGAAGTTTACCAATAGAGGGTTTTCTCTATTCCTGGTTTTGGTGACCGGACCACCCCATTAATTGTTCGAGTATAGTTAGAATAGGAGAAACGATGCATTATGGGTTGAGGTTTCTTCTCCTACCCAGAATCGACATTTCTCTCCAAATAGTATTGTTAGTTAGATTTTCATAGTTTAATATCTTGCTTTGAGCTTATCGAAGACTACATGGATGAAATATATTTTCTGTCACTTATATCTATTATTGTTCTTTCTCTTGTCTCTTAAAAAAACTGATTATTTCCTGTATAATTTTCTAAATATATTATTTCTTCTATAGCCAGTAAGTCTTTTATTCTGTTTTCACTCAAGTAAGACCCTACACAATTTTGTTTTCATTAATAATATTTTTCTTACAATCTTATCTGAACACATATTCATAATCTAAAATTCATGCCATAACTAAATTCATAAATAATCAGAGCACCCTTCCATTTCTCACATTGGACCATTACAATACAATTTTCAAGAAATTAATTAATATCTGTGTACACATCCTATAAGTTTGTTCCTGTTTTAAATTTCCAAAATGATCAGTTACTTATCTGAATGTGAAAAATACTGATGATTTCCACCCAACCATCAAGATAGGAAATAACGTCCTTCTCTTTCTCGCATGCTCCACACCTAAGAGGTACAGGTTGACATTGTTTTCTGTTGTGACCTTAGGACCCCAAGTCCAGTCAATACAAAAAATCTTCAAGAACGCTGAGTGTTTTCCACTGGACCCTACCAGCTCAAGAAATCCTCACTCTCTTCCTCTTCTCCTCAGAGGAACATGGGTTTTGTTCAAACTATCCAACCACTTCTCAGTTCTTGGAATACTTTTACCATCAGCCTTTTTACTTTTTATGGAACTTTTTTTCCATAACCAATTTTATTTTTCATATTCAAAACAACCAAAATAAAATTTTCCAGAAAACATTAAATGTTTCAGTCTTTTCTTTAAAATTAATAAAAAAATGTCATTTTACTAGTTAACAACTAGTTAATACCAAATGCAGCTGTCACAGAACTTCTTCATTGTCATATGAGAAAATATCATATGTGATATTATTCAATTTAATTATCATATCTTTAGTTTTTTCCATATTAAAAGTATACTCATATTTGAGAAAAACTCTTGGAAGTTGGGTGATCCATCCCCAAAAGAACAATATCATAAACAACAATATTATCAGCATAAACCAACATAATATGTATTTTCCAGTCCCTCTTTGAGGTTATTAGTAAACATGTTAAAAAGTATAGTACACCAACATAGATCCAAATTAAGTATATATCCATGTAAAGCACATACCTAAAATGAGCGAAGAGGGATCAAATTTCTTTATGTGCAAAAAATAATGTGTATTTTCTTATTATTTAATTTTATTTATGAATGTTATATTATTATTATTACCCAATTTTAAGGTAAAGGACACCTGTAACACCCCAAAATTCATGTGATTGCATTTAAAGTTAGATACTTGAACTTTACATCCTAAGGGGAGTGGACCCCAAAGGATAATTATATTTGTGAATGTAATTAAACATTTGATTGAGGAAATGAATAAAGTATTGTGGTGCAAATTGACCAAAAATGAGATGATGAGATCACTTGCTAAATCTGTGAGGATGGATGAGGCAAATATGTCCCCACAATCTTCCAAAAAAATCATTGGAAGATAGTAAGTTTTAAATTTAGATTTTTGAGGAAAAATCTGAATTTCCCCAATGATGAGGAGAGTAGTTGGGAAGAGGTAAAAAGCTGGAAAAGCTGAGGAAAAGCATAAAACAGCTTTAAAGAATCCCTAAGTGGGAAGCCTAGGCAAACAGGAATAAAAGCATCCTGATATTCTGGACGCAGAATTAGAAACAGGCTTTGGGGAGTAAAAGCTTAAATAAGCTGCCCTAGAACAGATTGAGGTTGGTCTGTTCTAGGAGATTGATCTCAGCTCGGGGGTGAGTCCTGGGAGACAGAAGGATTCTAAGGTTGGGAGGTTGGTCATTTGCAATAGTGGTATGTTCTTAATTTTACAGATGTTTTACTTCATATAGTATGAATTGGCTACATATAAAATCTCATGCTATACTAGATCATAAATTCTACATTTAACAGAGCTGCTTATAAGAAGTGTATCCTTGTCCTCCGTATGGTTGTAGAATTCAATCTGTGCAGTAAAATTCCACATAGTCTCTAAACCAGTGGATGGGTTAAATCTGTAGACAATTATCTTTACACAGAATAAAAATCCATAACTTAACTTTAATCTTCTTCTGTTTCTTATAATGATTTTAGTATCTACATACATGTGCATAAAAATGTGAAATTCCTATTGTATAGTGGAAAGCAATAGTAAGAGATTGACAATCTACCCTATGCATGAGAGAATGACCAGATAGGTTTTATAAATCTGAGGACAGAGTACAAGTTGCTTGCTAGGGTCAATTAAACTTTATTGACTTCTAAAATTTTAATTCTAGAGGAAATTTTACTGTGAAACTTGGAGTAACCAGAATTACTGCCATTAGAATTCTGAAACAAAGTAAACTTTGGGAAGATACTACTAGACTATAGCACATAAGCCAGAGTTTAAACTTGTCTAGGCAACAAAGAATCTATGCTGCACAAATACCGCAACAAACTAATGATGCACACCAAGAGATATTTGGTAATGGATGAACAGTAAATATTTTAATATAAACTTCTGTATATAACTGAGAATACAAAAAGCTGCCAGGTATTGACTTAATATTTTAAGTTATCTATCCTAGAGCTTCCATAGAAATATGAGGAAAATCCAGATAAGAGTATTTGTAGTTATTATGCAGCATCAAACAATTTATGATTTTATTCATTTTCACAGTGGTCCAATTAAATTCAAGTAACATTTATCATTATTAAAAGGACTGCTAACATATGGTTGCATGGTGCCTGTATATGCATGCCGAGTCAGCATATTACAATAACTACAAACTTCGTTGACATCATTTAAATCTTCATGGAATATTAAACATAGACACCCATTCAAATACTCCTTTCATATTTAACGAATAAGTATGTTCCGAGTGATCCACAGTAACTCAAAAGAATGAGAAATTATAAAAGAGACTTCTCAGCGTATAATCGATTCGAACAAAAAAGGGAGGAATCAAAATGAAAACCCAACCAAAGGCACATGAAACGAGATGAAAATATTTATATGACTGCGTTCAGAATTAATGTTAACTCATCCTGAAACGAGGCAGTTCGCATTTCAACAGTAGAAACAAGTGCCAAATTTAAAATAGAAATTCCATGAGCCACTTCTGAGATTCAGTTCGCCATAGTCGGCTGAACTTAGACATAAACATGCATAGAGAAAATGGAACTGAGCGAGCATAGTCGCAATGTTCAAAGAGAAATTCATACGGGTTCAACGCCTCTATACCAACTGCATGACCGCGGCTATAAGAATAAAAACAAATTTAAATACTTTCTATAGCAACATGAGACAAGCTGTGCGAAGATCATTGGAAAAATTGGAGAACCTGTACAATAACGAATTGAAGCAAATAAGTCGAGTGAAGTCGTCAGAATCAACGAAAAGGATTGTAACGCCTTAGTCCATAGCAGAATTTATATACCTACAAGGAACAAAGAAAATTTCTGTTAATAACATTCTGATCCATAATAGGAAGTTTCCACAGAACGATAAACAAGAAACAAACGAAGTGTACCGCATACCTGGGGGCAGAGAGAGAATCGCCAGACCCACACTTCCTGGAGCGAATACAGCGAGAAGAGGAGAGTTAGATGCAATTGCACATGACCTAATATAAGTTAACCCTTACGAAACTGAGTTGCACTTCAAACATGAGGGCTACCTTGTCACGCCACGAATGGACCAGGCCTTTCGCCTTCATACAAAAAGCTTATATTCTCCCTCGGAAATTCTGGGAGAACACCCAAATCGTGGGGTTAATAAATTAGTGTATTCAGAAGACAGGAGCAAGGGAAACGGTATTAGCCGACCCATATATTCTTTCTGCATTCCTCATTCAACTCACAGAAAACAAAAAGAGGTAAGACAGGGGAAAAGAAAAACCATTGTTTAAAGACGATAATACCTATTTCGATTGAAGCAATACTATGAACACTTTCAGGAATGCCATCGTGAGGATTCCCCTCCTACCCGAGTGCCGTATTGTGAAACCTGACTGTGGAGACAAGCCGAGGAGTATCATCACAAAAATTTATTCCATAATAGAATTCAACAGCCAGATGAAAAACCAACCATACTTACTCGGATCAAATGCATTATCGTCTGGTGAAAACCCTCGACATGCCCTTCTGTGCAAAAATGGTCCAGAAAGAAAACGACGAACGCCACCAGAGCAAAATAAGGTTCTGGAATGAAAAATTCAGTAACTAATAATGGAGCAGGAAACCCTAATTCCATTAAAATCAAGCCATCCACATGTAGGGAGATAAACATTGGAGTGAATCGGTTTGGGATTGGCGCCTGTGTAAGTCAAGTGATGAGTACATCCAGAGATCCCGAGAGGGATTGTAACATTAACTCAAACATGGAGTGATCTGAACGGTATAATTATCAAACCCAAGGGAAGGATTTTAAATTTATTTATCCAACCCCTTTGTACACCAAATCGCGAAAAGGGAAATCTAGAGTTCAGACTCGTAGTACCTCGAGCCAAAATAAAATTTATGGAGGAACCAGAAATTGAATGCGGATAACCCACAGCGTCCCGATTGATAAATCAATACTCGAACCCTACCCTGTGGGTCAAAACAATATCAGTCATATAGGAATACAATGCCAGCGTATCAAGTGGAGTATTACGTGGCAACGTTGGCCTACGATAATGGTTGACAAAGTCGATTTGGGTTATAGATCTCATTTGATTTTAATAATAACATGAGAGGTTCGATGTTATCACGTACAAGTTCAATACCTCGACTAATCTTATATAGTATCCAATGGCAAATTAAAATGGGAAAACATTGGGTAGAGGTATTATATGAGGATGATCATATGATTTGTTTACTCTAAGGAACAAAAAAAAAGGGGATGCAACACAATGATAAAGGTAGGTAATAAACATTGTCACTGTGGTAGAAAGTTATTATTAAATTTTGAGTATGGCAGTGTAAGAGAAAAAAAAACAAATGACCCAAGTTAAATTGCATCTGCGAAAAAAATTTTGAGGACGAGAACGGGAGATGTGACAAATGGTATCGGAGCCCAAGTTATAAAACTGGGTTGGTGACTTTGTGCTCACGATTGCTGTGTACTCACTGTGTGATTTTATTTCTGTAGCAATGTTTTGTTTTTTTTTTTTTTTGATTTTCTCTTCACTGACCTGTGCTTAGTGTACAGTGAGGTGATAGAATGGAAGAATGTGGTGGAATTTATGTAGATCTGCAGGGTGAGCTAGATCCGAATGCGGCCATGATGGATATGTTGCAGAAATTGCAACAAGAATTGGCTGAGATAAAAAGCCAGAATGACAGATTGTCATTAGCCAGTGAGGAGCAGGAAAGGTTCATCAGAGAATTAACCTCACGGAACAGCCATGAAGACGAAGGTTCCAGGAAGAGGAAAACTGATGAATCTGATGAGGAATATGCTATTCGACATCAGAATAAGCATCAAAAGGAATTGCAGGGGGAATTCCGAAAAATCAAACCTCCCTCCTATGATGGAGAAAAGGAGGAGGATGCAGAAGCCTGGTTGCTAAATATGATTAAGTATTTCTAGGTTTATGAATATGAAAGCAATCTGAGGGCCAGATTAGCTGTCTACCAGCTACAAGGTAAGGCTACCTTGTGGTGGGAGGAGACCAAGATGGTGCATGCCATAGATGAAAAGACAGTTACTTGGGAAGATTTCCAGGCTAAATTCAAGAATCGCTACTTGAATGAACGTTACTATGATGACAAAGCAAAATAATTTCATGAGCTTAAATTGGGACAGCTCACTATCGATGAGTTTGTCACTAAATTTACCAATATGTTAAGATATGTACCTTACATAAGGGAAGAAAAGGAAAAGGTACAGAGGTTTCTGAATTGTTTGCCGCTGATATACAAAGAGAAAATTGAGTTTGATAATCCAAAAACAATGGACGAAGCTGCGAGGAAAGCCAGATTGTGTTACCAACAGTTCAAAGGAAAAACTGATCAAGGAAAAAGTTGGGTAAGTAAAAATGAATTCAAAGGGAGAAAACCGAAACCTGCCTATTTTAAGAATTTTGGCAGAGATCATCAGCGGAAAAGATTTGGAAAGCCCAAGGAAAGTCAAACTGCACAGTCTCAAGTGGCATCGAAACCAATGGAGGGAGACAGTAAAAAGGAGGGAATAGTCAGAATGAAGGAGCCCTTGAAATGTTGGGGCTATGGGGAACCCCATCTTTCGAGGGACTACCCCCATAGAAATGTTCATATGCTCATGAGGGATCGGGAAGCGACAACAGTAAATGATATAGCCAGAAACATACCAACTATCAGTGCAGCCCTGGAAAATCGGCAAGCAGAACATCAAGCAACCATGGTGGAAATGGAGGGTAAGATTTCTGACTTACCTGTTTCTGTTCTGATTGATCCAGGTGCCTCTTTGAGTTACATTAGTCCAAATATTGTAGAAAAATGTAATTTAAAAACTGAAAAATTTCAACAGTCATGGTTGGTACAGCTGGCCACTGGAACAAAAAGAAAGGTAACCCATAAACTGCCCAGAACAGAAATTCAATTAAATGAGTTTAGAACAAAAGTGAATTTGAACATTCTACCATTAGGGTCATATGATTTATTGATAGGAATGGACTGGCTGGAAAAGAAGAAAGCTTTGATGAATTGCTGGGATAAGACCTTGCATTGTGTAGATGAGGAAGGAAAAATCTTTACTCTAAAAGGGAAACCAAAACCAATTTCTATCAGACAAATTTCAGCTTTACAATTGAAAAGAACAGCTAGAAAAGGTTATCAGGTTTATGCAGTGCATGTGGAAGAGACAGAACAGAAAACTGAAGAAGAATTACTGGATACTGTACCAGTAATCAGAGAATTCAAGGAATTTTTTCCAAAGGAAATCCCTCATCTCCCCCCAAAAAGAGAGATTGACTTCTCAATCGATCTGGTGCCAGGAGCAACACCTGTTACACGAGCACCTTATCGAATGAGTCCTCCTGAACTTATAGAATTGAAGATGCAACTGCAGGAACTGCTAGACAAAGGATATATTAGACCATGTGTGTCTCCTTGGGGAGCACCAGTGCTGTTCGTGAAAAATAAAGATGGAACTTTCCGGATGTGCATTGATTATAGGCAACTAAATAAGTTGACCATTAAAAATAGATATCCTTTGCCTAGAATTGATGATCTTTTTGATCAGGTGAGGGGAACTTCAGTATTCTCCAAAATTGACTTAAGAACTGGTTACCACCAACTCCGAATTAAAGAGGAAGACATCAGCAAAACAGCCTTTAGAACCAGGTATGACCACTACGAATTTGTAGTTCTACCTTTTGGTTTGACAAACGCCCCTGCCACATTCATGTGCCTAATGAACAGTGTGTTAAACAAGTATTTCGATAAATTTGTCCTTGTGTTCATAGATGATATTTTAGTTTACTCAAATAGTGAAGAGGAACACAAAGAACACCTGAGGATAGTATTGCAAACTCTAAAGGAAAATCAGCTATACGCTAAATTTAGCAAATGTGAGTTTTATAAGGACAAGATCCAATACTTGGGTCATATTATTTCTAAACAAGGCCTTGCTGTTGATTCGGAAAAGATAAAGGCTATAAAAGAATGGCCAGTACCCTCTGATGTTTCAGCAGTTAGATCATTTATGGGGATTTCCAGCTATTATCGCAGATTTGTGGAGAGATTTTCTGCCATAGCAAATCCCATCACTTCCTTACACAGGAAGGGTGTTAAGTTTGTATGGACTGAAAAATGCCAAAACAGTTTTAACCAATTAAAGCTGAAACTTACCACAGCCCCTATATTGAAGATTGCAGATCCTGATAAGGAATTTGTGGTATGTACAGATGCATGTAGAGAAGGATTGGGAGGAGTTCTGTTGCAAGAAAATTCTGTGATTGCCTACGAATCCAGGAAACTGAAAATACATGAACAGAATTATAGTGCCTATGATTTAGAGTTAGCAGCTATTATTCATGCTTTGAAAATGTGGCGGCACTATCTTCTTGGAAAAAGATTTACATTGATGACTGATCATATTAGTCTTAAATATTTCTTTTCTCAAACTCAATTGAATGCCAGACAAGCCAGATGGTTGTCCTTCTTAAGTGAGTTTGACATGGATATAAAACATATTAAAGGGAAGAAGAATAAAGTTGCTGATGCATTGAGCAGAAATGTTTGTCAGCATATCAATAATATTGGAAGTAGTGCTCAGATAGATGTGGAAGAGTTGGTGAGTAAGGCTGCCAACCAAGACCCAAATTATGAAACACTTTTGGTGAAATTACAGAAAAAGGAGAAAACTGACTTTTCCCAAAACCAAAAAGGGCTGATTTGTTATAAGAACAGATTGTATATTCCCAATGTAGAGTCCTTAAAAAGAGAAATTATGGATGAGTACCACAAACAACCCTATGCAGGCCATCCGGGGTATCAGAAAATGTTAACTGCCCTGAAAAAGAAGATGTTCTGGCCAGGAATGAAGAGAGAGGTAGCAGAATATTTAAGTAGGTGCATGGAATGTCAATTAGTTAAGGTGGAACATCAGCATCCTGCTGGTCTTCTGAATCCTTTTCCCATTGTAGAATGGAAGTGGGACACCGTTTCCATTGACTTCACTACCGGATTACCCAAAACCAAATACCAGCATGATTCGGTAATGGTAGTGGTAGACACTCTAACCAAAGCTGCTCACTTTATACCAGTGAAATCTACCTTTGCAACCGCTCAAGTAGCGAATGTGTTTCTGAAGGAGATAGTAAGGCTCCATGGAGTTCCTAAGGTGATTGTGTCTGATAGGGATGCTAAGTGTACAACAGCCTTTTGGAAGGGGTTATTTGGAGGAATGGGCACTAAATTAAATTTTAGCACCACCTACCACCCGCAGACTGATGGTCAAACAGAGAGAACTAATCAAATTTTGGAGGACATGCTGAGAATGTATGTGATGGATAGACCCTCAAAGTGGGAAGATTTCTTACATTTAGCTGAATTTGCCTATAATAACAGCTATCAATCCTCCATTAAAATGAGTCTGTTTGAGGCACTGTATGGGAGGAAGTGTCGTACCCCTTTGAGCTGGAGTCAGCCAGAAGACAAATTGATGTTGGGACCCGATGCCTTACAAGAAATGGAAGGAATTGTCAAGCAGATACAAAAGAACATCAAGACAGCACAAGATCGCCAAAAGAGTTATGCAGATAAGAAAAGAGTGCATAGAGAATTTAAAGTTGGGGAGCATGTATATCTGCGTATTAAACCAAAAAAGAGCACCCTTTATGCTGGAAGTTGTGCTAAATTGTCCCCTCGATATTGTGGTCCCTTTGAAATATTAGAAAGGGTGGGACCAGTGGCTTACAAGCTAGCCTTACCACCCCATGTTAGAGTCCATGATGTCTTTCATGTTTCATTGCTAAAAAGATATGCGCATGATGCTTCTCACATAGCTGATTGGAATGTTGTACAGGTGGAACCAGAAGGGGAGTTTCTGCCAGAACCGCTTCAAATATTGGAGCGGGAAGAAATTGAATTGAAAAGCAGAACAGTAGCCAGAGTAAAGGTGCAGTGGAAGCACTTCACTGCTGAAGAAGCTACTTGGGAACGAGAGACTGAAATGATGGAAAAATATCCATTTTTATTTTCAAATAAACTCTAGTTGTCGAATAATAACACCGAGGAAGGTGTTTATTTTCAGAGGGGGAATATGTATAACCCCAAAATTCATGTGATTGCATTTAAAGTTAGATACTTGAACTTTACATCCTAAGGGGAGTGGACCCCAAAGGATAATTATATTTGTGAATGTAATTAAACATTTGATTGAGGAAATGAATAAAGTATTGTGGTGCAAATTGACCAAAAATGAGATGATGAGATCACTTGCTAAATCTGTGAGGATGGATGAGGCAACTATGTCCCCACAATCTTCCAAAAATCCTTGGAAGATAGTAAGTTTTAAATTTAAATTTTTGAGGAAAAACCTGAATTTCCCCAATGATGAGGAGAGTAGTTGGGAAGAGGTAAAAAGCTGGAAAAGCTGAGGAAAGGCATAAAACTGCTTTAAAGAATCCCTAAGTGGGAAGCCTAGGCAAACAGGAATAAAAGCATCCTGATATTCTGGACGCAGAATTAGAAACAGGCTTTGGGGAGTAAAAGCTTAAATAAGCTGCCCTAGAACAAATTGAGGTTGGTCTGTTCTAGGAGATTGATCTTAGCTTGGGGGTGAGTCCTGGGAGACAGAAGGATTCTAAGGTTGGGAGGTTGGTCATTTGCAACAGTGGTATGTTCTTAATTTTACGGATGTTTTACTTCATATAGTATGAATTGGCTACATATAAAATCTCATGGTATACTAGATCATAAATTCTACATTTAACAGAGTTGCTTATAAGAAGTGTATCCTTGTCCTCTGTATGGTTGTAGAATTCAATCTGTGAAGTAGAATTCCACATAGTCTCTAAACCAGTGGATGGGTTAAATCTGTAGACAATTATCTTTATACAGAGTACAAATCCATAACTTAACTTTAATCTGCTTCTGTTTCTTATAATGATTTTAGTATCTGCATACATGTGCATAAAAATGGGAAATTCCTATTGTATAGTGGAAAGCAATAGTAAGAGATTGACAATCTACCCTATGCATGAAAGAATGACCAGATAGGTTTTATAAATCTGAGGACAGAGTACAAGTTGCTTGCTGGGGTCAATTAAACTTTATTGACTTCTAAAATTTTAAGTCTAGAGGAAATTTTACTGTGAAACTTGGAGTAACCAGAATTACTGCCATTAGAATTCTGAACGAAAATAAACTTCAGGAAGATACTACTAGACTATAGCACATAAGCCAGAGTTTAAACTTGTCTAGGCAACAAAGAATCTATGCTGCACAAATACCGCAACAAACTAATGATGCACACCAAGAGATATTTGGTAATGGATGAACAGTAAATCTTTTAATATAAACTTCTGTATATAACTGAGAATACAAAAAGCTGCCAGGTATTGACTTAATATTTTAATTTATCTATCCTAGAGCTTCCACAGAAATATGAGGAAAATCGAGATAAGAGTATTTGTAGTTATTATGCAGCATCAAACAATTTATGATTTTATTCACTGTCACAGTGGTCCAATTAAATTCAAGTAACATTTATCATTATTAAAAGGACTGCTAACATATGGTTGCATGGTGCCTGTATATGCATGCCGAGTCAGCATATTACAATAACTACAAACTTCGTTGACATCATTTAAATCTTCATGGAATATTAAACATAGACACCCATTCAAATACTCCTTTCATATTTAACGAATAAGTATGTTCCGAGTGATCCATAGTAACTCAAAAGAATGAGAAATTATAAAAGAGACTTCTCAGCGTATAATCGATTCGAACAAAAAAGGGAGGAATCAAAACGAAAACCCAACCAAAGGCACATGAAACGAGATGCAAATATTTATATGACTACGTTCAGAATTAATGTTAACTCATCCTGAAACGAGGCAGTTTGCATTTCAATAGTAGAAACAAGTGCCAAATTTAAAATAGAAATTCCATGAGCCACTTCTGAGATTCAGTTCGCCATAGTCAGCTGAACTCAGACATAAACATGCACAGAGAAAATGGAACTGAGCGAGCGTAGTCGCAATGTTCAAAGTGAAATTCATACGGGTTCAACGCCTCTATACCAACTGCATGACCGCAACTATAAGAATAAAAACAAATTTAAATACTTTCTATAGCAACATGAGACAAGTTGTGCGAAGATCGTTGTAAAAATTGGAGAACCTGTACAATAACGAATTGAAGCAAATAAGTCGAGTGAAGTCGTCAGAATCAACGAAAAGGATTGTAGCACCTTAGTTCATAGCAGACTTTATATACCTACAAGGAACAGAGAAAAATTCTGTTAATACCATTCTGATCCATAATAGGAAGTTTCCACAGAATGATAAACAAGAAACAAACGAAGTGTACCGCATACCTGGGGGCAGAGCGAGAATCGCCAGACCCACACTTCCTGGAGCGAATACAACGAGAAGAGGAGAGTTATATGGAATTGTGCATGACCGAATATAATTTAACCCTTACGAAGCTGAGTTGCACTTCAAACGTGAGGGCTACCTTATCACGCCACGAATGGACCAGGCCTTTCGCCTTCATACAAAAAGCTTATATTCTCCCTCGGAAATTCTGGGAGAACACCCAAATCATGGGGTTAAGAAATTAGTGTATTCAGAAGACAGGAGCAAGGGCAACGGTATTAGCCGACCCATATATTCTTTCCGCATTCCTCATTCAACTCACAGAAAACGAAAAGAGGTAAGACAGGGGAAAAGAAAAACCATTGTTTAAAGACGATAATGCCTATTTCGATTGAAGCAATACTGTGAACACTTTCAGGAATGCCATCGTGAGGATTCCCCTCCTACCCGAGTGCCGTATTGTGAAACCCGACTCTGGAGACAAGTCAAGGAGTATCATCACAAAAATTTATTCCATAATAGAATTCAACAGCCAGATGAAAAACCAACCATACTTACTCGGATCAAATGCATTATCGTGTGGTGAAAACCCTCGACGTGCCCTTCTGTGCAAAAATGGTCCAGAAAGAAAACGACGAACGCCACCAGAGTAAAATAAGGTTCTGGAACGAAAAATTCAGTAACTAATAATGGAGCAGGAAACCCTAATTCCATTAAAATCAAGCCGTCCACGTGTAGGGAGATAAACATTGGAGTGAATCGGTTTGGGATTGGCGCCTGCGTAAGTCAAGTGATGAGTACATCCAGAGATCCCGAGAGGGATCGTAACATTAACTCAAACATGGCGTGATCTGAATGATATAATTATCAAACCCGAGGGAAGGATTTTAAATTTATTTATCCAACCCCTTTGTACACCAAATCGCGAAAAGGGAAATCTAGAGTTCAGACTCGTAGTACCTCGAGCCAAAACAAAATTTATGGAGGAACCAGAAATTGAATGCGGATAACCCACATCGTCCCGATTGATAAATCAATACTCGAACCCTACCCTGTGGGTCAAAACAATATCAGTCATATACGAATACAATGCCAACGTATCAAGTGGAGTATTATGTGGCTAGAGCCAACGTCGACCTATGATAATGGTTGACAAAGTCGATTTGGGTTATAGATCTCATTTGATTTTAATAATAACATGAGAGGTTCGATGTTATCACGTACAAGTTCAATACCTCGACTAATCTTATATAATATCCAATGGAAAATTAAAATGGGAAAACATTGGGTAGAGGTATTATATGAGGATGATCATATGATTTGTTTGCTCTAAGGAACAAAAAAAATGGGGATGCAACACAATGATAAAGGTAGGTAATAAACATTGTCACTGTGGTAGAAAGTTATTATTAAATTTTGAGTATGGTAGTGTAAGAGAAAAAAAACAAATGACCCAAGTTAAATTGCATCTGCGAAAAAAAATTTGAGGACGAGAACGGGAGATGTGACAACACCAAATTGGTGTATCTCCTAAGTCTACAAAGGAATGCAAACTCTACCGTCCTCTAGTTTTGAACTTGTGACCTCTTACGAGAAATCACATGCTTTTAACCATTATGGGCCCCACTTAGAGATTACATAACATATATATTGAATCCGTTTATGAACTCACATTAAACTTATTTTTTTATTATTAATATATTTTTTAGTATAAGTAAATATATTTCATTTGTTAAAATATTTTTCAAAACTATAACCTTTAAACATATTACTCACATATCTTTTTACTTCTAATTACTTTAGATGAAATTTTATTAGGTCATATGGACAACTAATTAAATATGCACACCATATATATTTTTCCTTTTTATTTTAGCACACATTTCTTTTTTATTTAGATAATATTTTATTTTTATTTTAAGAGGGATGAACATACTTACACATTGCCTTCACATTGGGCTATAGAATGAGCCTTTCCGCTCAATGAGAGCATCAAATTTAGAGTGCAAAAAACAATGTGTAATTTAATATTGTTTAAATTGTATTTTTGAGTGTTACAAACATCACATAACATGTGAATTGAGTCATTTTAGAAGTGCACATTAAATTTGTTTTTCTTATTATTAATAAATTTTTAAATATATGTCAATATTAACTCTCATTGCATATTTTATTCTCTACAACATTAAAATATATTCTTTTAACATTTTTTTATAGAGAGTTAAAATATTTTTCAGACGCATAAGGCTTAAACATCTTACTCATATATTTTTATTTTTCTAATTACTTTAGTAAAATCATATTAGGCCATATAGACAATTAATTAAATATCCACAACATATATTATTTTTTCTTTTTTATATAGGATGTTAACTTTATATTTTATTTTTTTTTGTGAGAGATAAACATACTTACATATAACCTTCACACTTGTTGTAGAATAAATCTCTAAGCTCAATAAAAAAGCATCTTTTTTTAAAAATTAAAATTTCATATATTTTAAAGCATTTAAATAATAATGTAATACTATACCAAAGAGATATATAGCTCCTTATATGTTAAACATAAAATTAGCCGAGCAAAATTAATGGTAAAAACAAAATCTATTTTAAACTTCAAATTTATCGAACGTCTTTGAAATCATCTTCAATTAAATTACGATATATGTCAAAATTCAATTGCTTTACCAACTCAATTTTTTCAAAATGTTTCAAATCTTTTTCAATTAATATCAAAATGTAATTGCCCTACCATCTCAATTTTTTCAAAATTATAAAAATAAAATGGATTTTAGAAATTCTGATCAATATTATGTTCATGACTGTGAAAAATATCCGTTTTAATATTTAAAAATAAAATAAAATAATTCTGACTCACCCAGAATGATTCCACAACATAAGGCCTCAAAATACAGCGATAATTCGTTTTTTGTAAAACAAATAATGCTGACTTACCGAGAACGATTCCACAACATAACGCGACAAAATACAACGAGAATGCTTGACGATTGACAATGGAAACAAAGCTTTTTGCCACAGCCATTTGACATTCAGAAAAAATATTCAGGAAATAAATAACAGTCGAATATTTATGGAGGGGATAAGCATCATCCATAATTCAAGGGCCATATTTATGCGTTATTTTGATTTAGGAAAGGATTAACATCAAAATAATTTATTTTGCTGCAATTATACATTAGGTCTATCTTCTATAATTGAAGAAAAACCATTTTATCACACATTTAGAGTAGCATTTTAGAAACAACATTTTCCTCACAACACTCATACATCTCACTCGCAAAGTGTAGCATTTTAGAAACATTCTCCTCACAACACTCATACATCTCACTCGGAAGAGTCGCAAAGTGTAGTCCATAAATATATCGTCAATACATTTCACCGGTTATACGGAAAAACTTGACTCCATCTGAGAGAAAATTTGTCTGATTCATGGTAGAGAAAATTCAAGTATGTCCGTCTTAGCAATATAGATACTTTCATTGTATCGTAATGTATTGGGCATAAAATGAATTAGTAAAAGTACTTGTGTGATTGCAATCAATTAACCTATAGAGTGTTATCTTTTCATTAATGTTATTTATGTGTTTTATTGGGCAGAGAAGGGCATTTATAATGCAATGTGTAAGTATGTTGAACATGTATATTTTTATTATATGGTAAATGTATAGGACATAAAATGAATTAGTAAAAGTATGTGTGTGATTGCAATCAATTATGAAAATATAATCTCTAGAGTAGAGTGTCATTTTTGCATTAATGTAATTTATGTATTTTATTAGGCAGAGAGGGGCATTCTAGAGCACAATATAACCGAGATGTTAACCCAAAAAAATTAGAGAGAAAAAAAAAAAAAAAAAAAAAATCTAAATAATGCTCGCTTAAACAATGACTTACATAACCATATAAATAAAATATAAAAAATCATTAAAAATAATTTTTGACAATATAAATTTAAAATATGAAGAAGTTTGGGAACACTCTAAAAAGAGATATGGTTAATAAATAAAAATATAAATAAACCAGAGGTATGGTAAATAAAATAAAACCTATTTTTATATTTACTCAAGAAGTATGGTAAATAAATAAAAATATAAATAAACTAGAGGTATGGTAAATAAATAACAACTCTTTTTATATTTACTCAATAAATCTCTTTATATTCACAAAAACTCAAAAAAAAAAACTTTATTTAGGTGAAGCCTATGTGTCAAATAACATGGGACAAATTATTGTTAATATCACGAGACAAATACCATGGGCCAAATACCATATTTATAAAAGAAGTATGGTAAATAGATAAAATTATATCTCATAGGATTAGAAATCAACATCTAATTATACACCAACACTACGGGTCAAATACCATCCACTAAATAATTATTAATACCATGTAAAAAACATTATTAACCGTAACATTAATATCAAAATATTAATGTTTGTGTTATTATTATTTTTATTATTATTAAATATAATATTCATATTAATATATTATAATATTAATATTGAGGTTACCCTAATGATTCATAACATAGTACCACACTGAGGTATTGCACAGAGGAACCTATGACCACGACCGCCATGAACTAGGGTTTGGTGGTTTTTCAGTAGGCTGCCCTTGGCAAACCCTCTAGCTCGGCCTTGGGGCCCTTTGCTTCTTCTAGAGTGCAGAGAGGTTCACACATGACAAACAACAGTGGGGATATTGTGGATCCCCCCTCCTCTGGTTCGCCCTCTAATGGAGTGATGACAGGGGTTGATAGTGACCGTTAGCACAACTCTCGCCTGTTCCCTGACCCATCCGGGACATCACCCATAGCGAAACCGCCAACAGTAGTTGTTGAAGAAGAAAAAACAGTCACATCCTCTACATGCATACCCAAGGACACTACAAGAACCAAGATCGAGCTCTCGGCTCATCGAATCAACGAAAAAATACAATACATGAAGGACCATGCATTGATAGGCATGTTCATGGGTTTCTGGCCTGCAAAAAAATCTCTTATGGGTTGGATCGCCTCCAAATGGAAGCCTAAGAGCCATATCGATCTACAGCTATGTGCCAAGGTCTTCTTAAACGTGATCTTCACCTACATCGAAGACAAAAACCGAATCCTGGATGGAGGGCCATATTTCTTTAGCTCAACAGGTTTATACCTACGCAACTGGGTTGAACACTTCAACCCGAACAATCAAGATTTTAGTTGGGCTCTAGATTGGATTAGGCTCTACACCCTACCACAGGACTATTGGGATGAGATAACCCTTCAAGACATTGGCAACTCTCTAGGTGAATTCATAAAAATAACGGAATAGACAAAGAACAACAGGCATGCAACATATGCAAGGATATGTGTATACATCAACATCGCAAAGTATCTCCCTAATGAGGTAAACCTACTTCATGATGACTATGAATGGATCCAAACAGTTGATTATGAACATTTACCTTTTAGATGCAAGAAATTCCACGAGCACGGGCATCTATTCAGAGACTGCCCCCTAAATCAAAGATCTACTCCAACTAAAGACTCCACGGACAAAGACACCAAAGGGTTCACGTAAGTCTCTGGTAGGAAACAACACACTAGGAAGTCAAATATGAACTAGAGAAAAAAATCCCCAGCATTAAGAAACAACTTTGATGCTCTAGCTCAACGAAATGAGAATGAGAATGAAATGCCAAAAGACTCAGAACGACCCCTACAAGAGAATCCCCGGACCTCAGAGACCCAACAAACCAAAATCCAACTGGAATCCTTTTTGCAACCATATTCCTCATCGCACACGATGGAAAACTTAGAAAAAGGCAAAGGTGTGGTCCTGGAAACAATCCCCAAAGCAATGGAAGAAGAACCAGACAACATTGACTATGGGGTCCTAGACATCATGGGGCTGGAAGATGCATGCAAGTGGAAATACTTTCTCCCAATTTCACATCAACAGATCCAGAAATTGGAGGAAGTCCTCCTTAGAGCTCAACATATACCCTTCCTCCGAATTCAAGGTGGCACATTCCTGAACACCAAATTCATTCTGAAAGAATCCCGAAAACGAAGAAGAAGAACAAATTTGTAGTGACTAGTCATCATGGGAAAAGAGCTAGTATAATCAAGGCGATATCCCAAGTTAACAAGGTTCTACTCTGTAGTTCCCAACACCCCTCAATGAAGATCATCTCATGGAATATCAGAGGGATGAATAGTCCCTCCAAGCACAGGAAAATCAAGAAAGGAATTACTGAGGAAAACCCCACGATTTTCTTTATGCAAGAAACCAAATGCTCCAGCTCAACTCTGGATACAATATTCAAAAGAATATAGAAAGGCTTCAACATCGTAGTTTTTGACGCAAGTGGAGCTTCGGGAGGACTAGCGATTAACTGGAACCCCCACTTGATCACCATAAAGAAAAATCAAGCACATCGAAACTCAATTCAAGCTTCCTTCCACCTGATTAGAACCAGCATTCATGGACATCTCATGAATTTCTATTTCCCACCGGCATTACAACAAAAAATAGAGATTTTAAATAGCATAGTGGATCTCAACAACCAACGAACTCACCCTCTCTCACTGATTGGAGGAGACTTCAACATGATCACAACCCTTCAGGAGAAAAAAGGAGGAAGAACCCATCTTAACATGGACAACACCAAATTCAAGAATTTCATCCAAGGAAATCATCTAATAGATCATCAAACAGCCAATGGCATCTTCACTTGGAATAATCAGAGGGGAGGATCCCATCAAATTGCATCTATATTGGACCACTTCCTCATCACGAAAGACTTCATCCACCTAGGAGAAGAGCATTCCAGCCTCTAGCTCAAATCATTGGTTGATGCAAATTCAATGGCTCACACCTAGTATTTCCACAACCAAACCTTTTCTCTTTGAACAATTTTGACTGAAACATCTAGGGTTCAAAGGCATTACCTCAGATTTCTTGGCTTCCCACAATCCACCCTTAGGTACAAAAATGTATCAGTTACAGCAAAAACTGAATATGCTCAAATGGAAACTAAAACTGTGGAAGAAGACCACCTTCGACAACATCTTCAAACATCAAATAGATATGGAAACACAAATGGAATGGCTCCAGCAAAAAAATCATCTCAGAAAGCAGATCATCAAATTCAGTGACCAAGGAAAAGACACTAACAACCCAGCTAGAAGAAAGAATATGTCAAGAAGAGATCACATGGAAACAGAAATCACATATTTTTTGGCTCAAGGAAGGAGAATGAAACACAAAATTCTTTCACCGCTCCACAATCCAGCATAGGATGCACAATAGAATCACATGCCTCATGAATCAAAATGGCGAGCGTATGGAAAACCATAAGGACATCACAGAGGAACTACTCAATCACTTCAAGGACATCCTTAAAGAATCCAATACCCAACAACAAGAGGCTATTGAGAAAATCACACAACATATTCCAAGATTGGTCAATGAGAATCACAACAGGATGTTTCTCAAAGCCACAACACTGATGGAGGTCAAACAAGTGATTTTCCAATTAAAAGAAGGGAAATCCCCAGGCCTGGATGGTTTTACCACCAACTTCTTCCATTTCTTCTAGGATACTATCAAAGAGGAAGTTTGGGGCATAGTGGATGAATCACACAACACTCACTAGATTCCGCGAGCTCACAATGCAAATTTCCTCACTCTCATCCCAAGGGAAGATAATTTTTCTTCACCAAGTAAGTATAGACCAATTGCACTCTCTAATGTTATTTACAAAATTATTTCCAAAGTTATAGCTAATATATTTAAGCAGCTTCTTCACATGCTCATCCCTCCAGAGAAAACGAGTTATTTTGAGGGCATCCATATCCTTGATGGAATCATTCTAACCCATGAAGGAATCCACTCCATAAAAACCTCAAAATTTCCTGGCATGCTCCTCAAAATTGACCTTTCCAAAGCCCTTTCCAAGCTTAACTGGAACTACATAAAGCAAGTTCTTCTAGCCTTTGGGTTCAGTCAAACTTCGGTTCACTAGATGATGAGTCTGATATCCTCTCCCTTCATCTCTGTCCTAGTCAATGGCATCCTCTCGTAAACATACAAACCCTCTAGAGGTATAAGGAAAAGAGATATTCTCTCGCCTTTTCTCTTTTTTCTTATGGCCAGGGGTTTAGACCACTTGATCAAGAGCTCAATCCCATCTCATGTCCTCCAAGGTATTCCCTTACACTATCTGCCCCCCATTTCTCATCAACAATTTATGGATGGAAACATGATCATGGGTCACTCCCCTGTGCATGAAGCTCGCACCCTTAGAACCCTTCTTGATTGTTCCTCTGAAGCCTCTGGAACCATTGTTAACCCTGAAAAATCTCAAACCTTATTTATCAACATGCCTGTTCTAACCCAACGCAACATAGCTCGCATCCTTGGTTTCACCACAGCCTCCTTGCCATCCAAATACTTGGTAGCTCCTCTCACAGACTCAGCTATCAAACGTTCATCATGGAGAGAGCTGTTGGAGGGAATGGAGACTAAATTGTCCACTTGGAACCACTGCTCTCTCAACATTGTTGGACGCTTGGTCCTCATCAAATATGTTCTTCAATCTCTACCCATATACCTCTTTTCCACTCTATCTGCACCAAAATGGGTCCTCAAAGCCATCCACAACCTTCAACGAACTTTCCTCTGGGCAGATCCAAAGACAAGCAGAAATGGGTGCTAATCAAATGGAAAGAGGTATGTATGCCAAAAAATTGCAGAGGACTTGGTCTAAGAGACCCAGGGCACAACAACAACATCATGGGAACTAGTATATGGTGGAAATGGGTCTCCAACCAACATATACCGTGGGAGACCTTATAGGCAGCCAAATATGCTGGAAATTAACCCAAGGAGGAACTAATCAGATTCAGCATTGCCCTTGGAGGATCCCGAATATGGAATGCAGCCAGTCAATAAAAACATATGATCCAAACCCACAGCTTCTCGGAACTGTGTGATGGAACTCAAGCTCAGTTCTGGGAGGATTCATGGGAGCAAATTCCTAGCCTATCCTTGATCTTCCCTCGACACATCTTGTGCACTGTCTTATAGGCAAGAGAAAAAAATTGTGTCTATGATTTTTGGAGTAATCAAACAACTCAAGGTTATAGGAATTGGCTCCACACATATACATGGCAGTGAGACTTGATTAATGAACAATAGAATGATATTTGGGAGGAATTAACAGAAAGGAGAATTAAAACTTATCAAGGTCTAGACCTACTCCGTTGGGGCGATACTTCAAGTGAAAACTACCCAACTATGGAAGTCTACCGTCTCATTCAACCTCTGAACCCTGGTCCCACAAATAAGGTATGGAGGAAGATACGGATAGCTAATCTCTGGCCCAAAGTAGGCATATTTTTACGACTGCTAAGTAAAATATGCATCTTCAAATGGGAGAATCTTATGAAGAGGGGCTTTGTGGGTCCTTCGAGGTGTCCTCTATGTCAGAATGACATCGAAATTATCAATCACCTGCTAGACCTTTCCCCATACACAACACTTTCTGGGACAGGATTGAGATCCTATGCAGAAGATCCAAATAAGCTCGGGGCAACATCACCAACATCATTAGGAGGTGGTAGGACAACCCCTATTCCAACAATCTCCTAGATCATCTCTGGCAGCTCATTCCGGGTCTACTCATATGGAACCTCTGGAAAGAACGAAATAGCAAGATATTTAGAGATTCAACTTTAAATCAAGAGCAGATCTCGGCCAAGCTACACAACAACTTAGAAGAAACTCTTCCCATGGCTCACTGGGGGAAGGATGACTTCCCAACAACCATTGTTGAATGCACCATATGGAACAATTGGCATATGAGTATTGAACCCCCCGTCGATAATCCCCCCCCAAGCACACGTAGTATTAGCGCACTTCAACACTGAAATCCCCCTCCGGTAAATTTTTCAAATGCAACTTCGATGGAGCCTCCAAAGGCAACCTCGGGGAAGCCAGATTTGTGGCATCTTCAGAGATTCTAGTGGCATCCCCTTACATGCCTACTATGGAAACCTAGGTTGGGATAGCAAAAAATCTGTAGAACTGGAGGGGTTGATACACCATATCTTCATAGCCACTGAGTTTAATTTTTTCCCATTAGAAATGGAAGGAGATTCACAACTCGTCATCCAAGACGCTAACCGCATCATCCTTGGCTCTTCTTCCACAAAGGTCTCTACCAGATGGTGGCTAGCCAACCGTCTCAATCACTTAGAACAACTGTTGTAGCATCACAAGGCCATTACACTCCACAATGTGCATAGAAAGGAAAACATCGTAGTAGACCTCCTAGAAAACAAAGGAGTAGATAGCCACTCACCACTCTACCAATATAATTTTCCTCATATTCATGAAGAAATCCTGTGTGAGAGTTTCCAAACCCTTCGCCAAAAGGATCTAATTTCCTCGGATGTGGATGACATCTTCAGATTGTGTGAGGATAGATCCTCCCATGTTGAGGCTAATGCCGCCCCTGCAATGCTAGCTCTAACATGATGTGGAAACTGAATTCATCAATCCTTCATAATGGTGCTCTCCCGCACCTGACCTCTTGCCATAATCTGTGTCACATGAAGTCACACTCTGAATGTCCCACCACATCTATGCACGTTCCACAACCTCTCACTGCATCTACGCTCATGCCACAGGTCTTCAAAAAGCAATGAAGCTCCCCATTAATCCTTCTCACTACTGCTCCAGCTAGTCTTAAGAGCCTTCATTTTTATTCCCCTCTCCATCATCTCGCTGCCCCCTATTGTGAGCCCCCTATGGCGCACCCTCCTGCTGCATGCTCCTCCCACTGAGATCCTCCTTGTTTTTCCCCACCTACTGCGTTCCCCTCGACCATGCACCTCCCTGTTAAAAGCCCATCCTTCTGTGCCTCTTCCTACTCCATGCTATCTGCGGCGAACTCCCGCCCTATGTGCCCCCCACCCTGCTACGCACCTCTATTACATGTACTCTTAATGTGCATCTCACTACTGTTTTCCCGATATCTCTTCCTCTGCTCGATAAAATCCGCATGGCCCTGCAACAACGACAAAATCCCATCAGGGGTAGCCAAAAAGGTGCATTCTCGGGGTGCTATCACCGCAGTCATGATCAACGTCTAGAATCCATTGAAGGTTCCTCTTCATGCAACCATGAAAGGGAGGCTACTCAAATTCCTTCCTGCACCTAAGAAGAGATTCTGTTAACTGCAGAGAAGCCTTGGGGAAAAATAGGCCCCAAAAAATCTACCATAGCACACTTTGAGCTACCCACTCGGAAAACTGAGACACTCCTTATTCACGAGCCAATGGAGGAGGAGACATACATTTGGATCATGGATTCGGATGAAGTTTGGATGAGAGTTTTATATGTAGAGTACGGTGTTGGTTCTATCATCTGCTTAGTCACCATGAAGCCCCCACGCGAGCCAAAAGTTGAGGAGGACGCCATTGCGCGTGAATATGGTTGCCTCATTGAGGAGGAGGACCCCAACAGAGGAAGATGAAATAATACCATGACTATGTTATAGCTTGGTTCATTTCGGTTTTTTTCCAACTCGGGACATACTATAGTTTTTTTTTTATATATGTGTTAAGGGACATTTTGTAAACACATGATTGTTTTACTCTATTAAGGGGTTGGTTTCCTCCTAGGAGGAAGCCCCAAACCTGCTTTATTTTGAAAACTACCAAGGTTGGGATTGGCTAAGCACCACTTGCCACCTTAGGGCAATGCCTATGTAAAGTTTCTTTTATGATATAGTATATTTTAGCCTAACTTACCAAAAAAAAATATTAATATTATTAAATTTAATAACTTTGGATTAATATAATATTAAATTTTTTATATTATAATATATATTATTATATCATAATATATGTATTAATTCTAGATATATATAGGAGGGACTAAAAAAAAATTATGATAGAGGTGGATAAATAGGGGGAGTGACAAGGGAGAGATGGAGATAAACTGAAGGAGAGGGGAGAGGAGGAATGAACAAAGAGAGGGAGAGGAGTGAGAGAGGCAGAGAAGTTTAAGGGAGGGATAGGGAGACATAAATTTGGAGGTGGGAGAGAGATAAGGAGAGAGGGAGGGATAAGGAAAGATTATTGGAGGGTAGAGAGAGAGAGAGAAGGGGGGAGGGAGTGGGAGGTAGGAGAGAAAGAGAGAGAGATGAAGGATGAGAGGAGGAGGAGCGAGGGAGGGATAGAGATATGGAGTTGGAGGGGGAGAGAAGGAGGAAAGAAGAAAGACATAGTGAGTGTGAAATGTTGAGAGAGGGAGTGACAAATGAGAGATGGAAAGAGAGTTTGTATTTTTATGGGTGAGATAAAGATGCATAGAAGGAGTGATGGATATAAGGGTGGGGAGAAGGAGAGAGAAGAATAAAGGGATGGATATAGTAACATATTTGGAGAAAGAGATAGACTGATGGGGAAGAGAGAGGATTGGAGGGCAGAGAGAGAGAGGGGTGGGTGGGAATAGATGGAGGAGGGAGAGAAAGGCAGAGAGATGAAGGAAGAGAGAGAGGAATTTAGAGAGAGGAAGGAAGAGAGAGAGGAATTGAGATAGAGGAAGAGAGTGATGGGGAAGAGAGAGGATTATAGGGGAGAGAGATACAGAGAGAGAGAGAGAGAGATAGAGAGAGAGTGACGGGGGAACAGAGAGGGAGGTAGGAGAGAAAGTGAGAGAGAGGAAGGGAGAGAGTGGGCACTTTAAATAGGGGATGAGAGAGGGAGCGATATAGGAGGAGAGAGGGGGGATAGAGAGATGAAGTTAGAGAGGGATATAGGGAGGGATAGAGAGAAGAATATGGATGGGGAGAGAGGGAGGGAAGAAGAAATACATGGAGAGTCAGTAGTGGAGAGAGAGGGGGAGTGAGAAGGGAGAGATGGAGAGAGAGAGTGTGTATTTTTGGGGGTAAGGTAAAAAGACAAAAAATGAGAGATGGATAGAAGAGGGGAGAGAAGGAGGGAGATATGAATATATTAACAAAGTTGGAAGGTGAAGATAGAGAGAGAGAGGTGGGAGAGAAAGGAAGAGAGAGAGTTAAGAGAGGTAGGGAAAGAGAGATGGAGATTGAGGGGGAGAGAGAGTGAGGTAAGAATAAAGGCATAGATGGTGAAAGGTGGAGAGAGAGAGGGAGGGAGTGATAAGGAATATGGAGAGATAGGGAGAGAGGATATCAAGAGGGAATAGAGATAGAAGAGGGGGAGAGGGAGGGAAGGGGAAGAGAAAGAGAGAGTGTGGGGGAGAGGAGGTGGGAGTGATAGATAGATAGATTGGAGAAATAGTGTATGTTTTGGGGTTGATATATAGATACAGAGGGAGATAGAGATATAGATGGAAGGTGAAGAGATAGAAGAGATAGATAGAGAAGGGGAGGGCAGGATAAAGATATTAATAGATACATAGTGAGAGAGTGTGTGTGTTTTGCAGGGTTAGAGAAAGAGGCAAAGAAGTAGATATGGAGGGATATATTGATATATATGGAGGGATATATAGATATAGATGGAGGGGGGAGTGAGGGAAGAAGATTCCTTGCACTACATGCATTGATTTCAGTGTAAATGGTGACTTCTATTCCTATTTGATTGTTTCACTAGATCCACTGATTTTAGTGTATATGTTGATTCCTAATTATATTTGATTACTTGCACTAGATGCATTGATTTTAATCTAGAGGATTTCTAATCCTATTTTATTTCTTGCACTAAATGCATTGATTTCAATGTAGATGGTGATTTCTAATCCTATTTGATTGATTGCACTAAATGCATTAATTTCAATGTAGATGTTGATTTATAATTATATTTGATTGCTTGCACTAGATGCATTGATTTTAATGTATATGTTTTCTAATCCTATTTGATTGCATTCACTAAATGCATTGATTTTAGTGTAGATGGTGATTTCTAATCCTATTAGATTTCTTGCACTATATGCATTGATTTTAGTGTCGATGTTGGTTTCTAATCCTATTTTCTTACTTGCACTAAATGCATTGATTTCAATGTATATGTTGATTTCTAATCCTATTTGATTACTTGTATTATATGCATTGGTTTCAATGTATATTTTATTTCCTAATCTTCTTTGATTTCTTGCACTAGATACATTGATTTGAGTGTATATGTTGATTTCTGATTTGATGTAGTTGGATGTATGATGGTTCATTAATTTAAAGTCATTGGACTAATAGTGTGCATTGATTTCAGTGTAAGAATAAAAATTATTGACAATGTACATTGATTTTGGTGTTAGAGTATTTAAACCTATTAATATTCAAGAGCAAGATACAAAAAGTATGATGTTTACTACAACATCTCAAGAGAAATATTTAAATGGTTTACAATTCCAACTGTCTTTTTCATATAATTGATATGAAAATATGAAAAAACTAACAAGGGCGACACTAAGAATAGTAGAAAAAATAGTTTGAGATTGATCACAATGAAGACTATTTGTAATTGACTACATTTTTATTATTCACATTTTCTACCATTCAATATTATTACATTGTGACTTTTCATTTAAAATTTTTATTTCATCATTTTTCATCATTAAATTTAATTTACAATATTTATCATCCCAACAAAAACTGAGCTAACTAAGTAAATTTAAAATTAAAATGACTCGATAAATCACACACATATTTAGCATATTTAAAATGGTTATATTAATATTAGATGTATTTACATATTATTGATAAAATTAATTATATGTTGCTCATATTATCGACAGTTTTTTGTTGGTCTCATGCGCCTGAAACCAGCCTAGATGCATCTTAACTTTGGATCTATCAAACACTAAGAGGGATCAAATATCTCTAGGTGCAAACCTTTCCTGAAGTTTTACACTAAAAAAATAGGTTTTCACCTCTAGAGATTTCATCACTCTCGGCGCTTGATAGATCTGGAGTTAATATGGATTTAGTAAAATTATTTTTTATGAGTTTGGTCTGAAATTATTTTAAAATATTAAAATTTTCAATTTTAATTTCAATTTTTAAATTTATATTATTTTTTTTATAATTTTTTATTTTTTTGTAAAATTAGTAGTGCCTCTCTATTCATTCCATAAAACCAAAATGCAGGCTACGCCAAAATATACAACTTCTGACGTCAACTTGCTCGTAGGAAACGAGGTGTGTTGGCCATATTAAAGAGTTATAGGCCATCGAAAACTTTAAAAATTTAAAATGGTCTCTTACAATCTTTAAAGGTCTATTGTCTATCTTATCATATATAAAAATATAGAAAAAGTAGATGCTATCTGTATTCATTGGACAAAAGAAGAAGTTCAGCTAATTGAGTCTTCAAAAAACTTGGTTTTTTTTGTTTGTTAAGAGCTAGTCTTTTTAAGATGTGAAGAAATAAATCAACGTCGGGTATCTGGCAAGAATGAAAATCTACAATCATTAAAAGATAATTCTAGATGACATAATTTTACTTAAATAACAGTGATAAGTTCACCTATATTTAAAGATATAAACCTTTATATTAATTCGATAAATAAATTATAATATTAAAAATAAACATTAACTTTATTAAAATTATATTTCACGTTTCTGCATAATATAAGTCAGTGGACAGTGACATCCTTGAATTATATTTCACCTTTCTACATAATATAAGTGAGTGGATTGTCACATCCTTGTTGGAAAATGTAATTCCTACTTGTCTCATTTGTGATTATCTCTATCTAGAGGAGTCTATTCCTATTATATTTCCTAGATTGGTCTGTGGTTAAGAGATTCTCTCAACCAAGTGTTTGTGTGTCCAAGATAGTTTTCCTACCTTGAGACAACACTTCATGTATTTATTTGTAACATTATTTGATTAATGTAATGAAATAGATTTCCTTATGGAAATTTAGCATGGTATCAGAGCCCATATGGGCTTGGTCCTTTCTCCCTTATGGGCCGAGGGAGATAAAGAGTTTGTTTGTCCATTCATTTTTTTGGTTTGTCCATCGTAAGTAGAACACGTTGTTTGAAAAGTTTGTAAGCTCCGGAAATCATTACTCTCGCATCTAGTTTGATTCATACCATCGGTGGGAAATGAGTTTGGTCCGCGAGAAGGCGAGCACAATACGAATTGTAATGGCTTCAACATATATCGTATAATTTTTCATTCTTTGGAAAATGTAACGGCTCATGAGGACAGGGAGAAATGACTAAATTTTGTTCTCTATGCACCTCCCTACTACAAATTATGATAAGTAAAATGCAGTACCAGTTGCGTCAATGTGGGCATCTCTTTTACCCCACACATATGAGTGGGACTAATGCTTGTTCCACATCAATTTTGGTTTTAGTTTTCTGAGGGTGCAAAGCTCTATCAATTTAGTTCAAGATGGATATGAAATCACTTGGTTGAGAGAATCTCTTAACCACACAACAATCTAGGAAATATAATAAGAATAGACTCATCTAAATAGAAAGAATCAAAGCTAAGGCAAGTAGGAATTACATTTTCCAACACACCCCCTTAATGACTACTTGAAAAGATCTGCAATAGGGAAAACATGCATTCTGAATTCGACGACATGGTTGAGGCTAACGAGATTACTCGGGTCATGAAGCATATGTTCCATAATATTTTGAAGAGGAGAAATAGGTCACAACTGATAATGGGAGCATTCATTCCAGCATTCCAACAATTATCAGAAAACAACCTCAGCTTTCTAAATTTACTTGGAATTTGGTAAGATAAATACATTGAGCTTGATCAACTCAATGTAGAAATGAAATTTTGGTTATGATTGCATGTTTAGAAACTCTAAAGAAAACAAATAATGGTATTTTTTTTTTGGAATTAGAAGCATTGAGCCTAGCTAACTCAATGTAGTCATTTTGTTAGAATTAGCTACTCTAACAAATCGTGGAGGTGAATCCAAGACAACAATTAAATCAAAAATATGATGCAAAAGTTACTCTATGGAGGGTAATAAGGTTGAAGTGCGGAAAATATTAATTTTGTGCAAAAGCGTCACTGAAAATTAGGTGATGATGGACAATAGCATTTGTGTGAGTTTTCTGTGAGTTTGTGGAATAGAATCTTGATGATGAGTCACATATTTTAATTGTAAGCAAGTCTAGGATGTTTTTTATAGTGGACTTTCAAATAGCCACGAACTTTATGGGGATGTTTTTTATAGTGGTCTTTTTGAAGTATGTACCTGGTAACTCCAAGAGTTGGAGTGTGTAATGTAACCCTGATGAGGCGTGTCTATCCCCATAAAGTTTGTGGCTATCTGAAAACCACTTTATAATTGCAGGTTTGTGGTCAGCTGGAAACCACTTTGCAGTGTGAGTTTGTGGTAAGCCAGAAACCATGTGTGAGAGTGAAGTGGACAGGGATTCTTGTAGGCATGGTTGAGGGTGAGCCAAGAAAACCCCGGGTCTAGTTGAGTTGAGTCTCTTGTGAGCCTTAGTGGCAGATTTGTGGCCCATGGTGGTCGGAATGCCTTAGTGGCAGATTTATGGCCCATGGTGGTCGGAGTGCCTTAGTGGCATATTTGAAGCCCTTGGTGACTGAGTTGTGCCTTGGTGTCAGAGTTGAGCCTTGGTGGTCGTGTTGAGCCTTCGTGGCTGAATTGAGTTCCTTGGTGGCAGCATTGAACCTTGGTGGCTGAGATTCCTTGTTAGCATGGTTGAGGGTAATCCAATAAAACCAAGTGCATGGTTATGGGTAATCTGATAAAACCCACGATGATGATGTTGGAGGGGGATTTATAGATACATGTACATGTATGCAGTTATAATGGTTGACATAACCATGTATGCGAAAGACATCCTATGAGACTGGCGCTTGCAGCAGTTGGCACTCATGCATTCCGGTTGATGGTTGGTCCTTTATATGGATGTCGACATATCCTTTTGTTACATTTGACGACAACTAGACTTTGCAAGTTTATATCAAAACAAGTAAAGTTTATATCAAAACAAGTAGTCATTAAGGGGGTGTGTTGGAAAATGTAATTCCTACTTGCCTTAATTGTGATTCTTTCTATCTAAAGGAGTCTGTTTCTATTATGTTTCCTAGATTGGTATGTGGTAAAAAATTCTCTCAACCAAATGATTATATGTCCAAGATAATTTACGTGTCTTGAAACAACACTTCATATATTTATTTATAACATTATTTAATTAATATAATGAAATAATTTTCCTTATGTAAATTTAGCAATCCTTGGTCACATGACAATTATTTAACTTGTCATTCCCGGGAGGTGTATGATAAAGGTTACCTGAGTTTCTCATTTTGAAAGGAATTTTAGATAGTAAGTTCAGTCGGAATGTTAAGTTGAATGGTACGAATAAGATGCGAGTCTGAAAGTCAGCCGGATGACTTGACCTTTCTGCTGTACTTTTGAAAACCAAATAGTATTTTTAAAATATAAGTAAGGGTAGTTGGGTAATTAGTTCAATTTTTTTTTTAACCTTTCTGCTGGACTTTTCGAAACCCAAGACTATTTATAATTTAAGGATAGTTGTATAGTTAGCTGAAATTTAGCTGAAATTGTTTCATGTTTTATGATATTGTAGATTTATAAATATTTTGAAATTTTTATGAATATGAGGAAACTTAACAATGATATTTTATGTTATTTTTTGAGATTTTTTTCGAGTTATTTGAATATTTTTTTTAATAGTAAAATTAGTTTCAATACTCTTAAAAATTAGTAGAGCATTTAAAATTCTAAAATTTAACAACTGTAGCTTGAATTTTTTTCTTTAAATTTTTTTCATGAATTACTAGAAAACCTTTTCTCCGTGACAAAATCATCTTATTTAGACTACGCTATAAATTATGCTAATTGCTCATTTCTCCAAGACAAAATCGTCTTATTTACACTAAGGTATACATTATGCTAGTTGCTTTTGAAACTGTTAGAGTAGCTTTCGATAAACACAGAACTTCGACAGATTTTTTTTGTCTTATACGGGATTGAAACAATCCTCTCCGAATTATTTGAGTTTTGACAAAATTCTGACGAAAAGTTTTCCAGGACGATTTTGCACATACTGCACCAGATCGGACGCCATGCTCAGTTACAGTCAGATAAAGCCGGGTCCATATGTGCGACAACCCTATCAGTGAAGGCAGGGTGTAATTCATTGACCAAAATCTACGGCCATGCATCTCGTCACTGTTAGACTGGAATTTGGAATTTAGTTGAAGTGTTGTCCGATCCTTGTCACTACGACCAGCTGCGTACTATGAAATTCTGTGGACTCTATTAGGGTTTGGCACTTGAAAAATTGACTTCCAACAGTTCAACGCCCTGTCGCTTTCCCTTGAATCACGGCGAGTGGCAGAGATGTGACGATGGATGTACGGGAATATTCTTTGCTTCAGGTCGTCGGCGTTGATTGAGATCGGCATTCTGTATGCAGGAGCCGTGTCGCGTGGAAGTCTCCCAAGTTCCAACGCATAGAAAACGGGAAAACAAAGCGGTCCGCAATCGTTGGGTACGGTGGATCTGTTGGAACTTGGAATGGCACGTTTCAGTTTACCTCCTGTACGCATCCGTGATCGAGTCGTGATGCCATGTCGTTGTTTACACACGTTCATTCACAACCCATGTGACATCGAGTACATCCTCCTTTTCAGGCCTGTAATTTGACGTTCCGCAGAACGTTTATGTCTATTTCTAACGAATTTGACGGTGACGAAATAATTTAAACGCTAAATTTGACATTTAAATACTTCATTTGCCTCTAATCATTTAAACTGAGACTAATTTAGATAATCTGTTTAGTTGTAATACAGATTTCTTTGTCCATGAGTTGGTGAATGAGTCATTTAAACTGAACCTAATTTAGACAATGTGTTTAGTTTTAAATCAAATTTTTTGTCCATGAGTTGGAAATGCACTTATTTGTTCTTTGTTCTTTGTTCTTATCATTTTTGCGTAAATTTGCTGAAAAACGAAATTTTAGAAAATCTATTGTAAAATTAAATGATAATTTTTTTTATTGGTCGATTATATGATTATGGGTTTGAACCCAGAACAGAACTTTTTGGGACACTATAAAGGAAATCACTAATTAAGCTATCACCTGCAGATTATAAGCGATCACGAATAAAGCTACCACCTGTAGGTCTGTCACTAAAACTTCAATTGAACTAATCCTCGATACTATTACACAATTGAATTAGACATAATCCTATACCATAATGGCCCTTTATTTTGAATTGCTTTTTCGTTCTTTGTTAAATGGAAAATTTCAAACATTTGATGGAAGATATGTTGCATATGAATGGATTATGTTCCAACGGGTTTCCGTGTAATGATGATGTCCTTTTGTCTGAAGGTTTTAGATTGAGGTCTTTGATTGACTCCCATGATGTCATCTGTAAGACTTTTATAAGAAATGCAGTAAATGTGAGTATGCTCTTGTCAACATATATATCTTGAATAGGTTGATCAACAAAAATAAATCGTTGAAGATAAAATTTGTATATTTAATAAATTATGGGTTAGTTAGTATATAACCATTTTGAATTCATTATTGAAGAACTTTCACTTTATTTATTCTTATTATTATTAGTGTTGAATTGATTTAGGTAATATTCTAAATATATTTTAATGATTGGTTAAATTTGATTGTCTTAAGCAAATATTTTAGCTATTATAAATACACATTAAACAAGTAGATAGCATAAAAACTATTTTATTTTGTATTTAAAAGAATTGACAACGGAGTTCCTTTTTTGTAGTTGATTTCAATAGTATAACTGTAATTTCTAAGTATTGGAAAGAGGTTTTGCGATTTCAATTTTAAACTTACCCATACGACGGACTTTATTTTCATGATGCCCTCAATATTATGTGTGATAACTATTTTCATTTTGAAATGAATTGAGATTTAGTTTTAGTGCCTTTTATAAATTAGTTGCTGTGTTAAACAAAGTTAACTGACTACATTCACATTTACTAAATAGAAAATAGATTGACAAAATTAATTGGGTGTAGTGGGATTGATGTGGTTATGAATAGATAATAGGTCTATTACGAGAACTATTTTGATTCATAATAGCTTGCACGTTCATCGTTTTTCTAAGGCAATCAACTTATTAGAAAATAACATGTTTTATTAAATAAATCTAGATATTAAAACAATAGAGATTGTGTTGCCGTGGGTAATAGTTTGTATGCTTATTATTTTTGTAAGACATTCAGCTTATGAGAGAGTAACTATTTTTCTTTAATTAATTTAAATATTTAAAAATATATATTATTGTGTTTTGTATCTGTAATATTGTATACTTAAAAAGAATTAAAGTCAAAGGTTAACTAATTAATAGTTAACCATAAGCGTATTATTATATTATTTATTTTATGCAACGGTCTAAAATATTTAGATATTCTAGATGCAAGGATTATTATTTAATTAAGTGTTGGTGCTTCTTAAAGGGCATGTTTTGGCTCCTCCTTAATGGGCATGTTTTCATTCATTTCAGATGTTTTTGAACCTTGGGTTGTTAACCTTTGTCCTCTAATGCAAAGATTATTATTAATATGAAAAAATATTATTAATATGAAAATTATTTTTAATGCAAAATTATTTATATATTATGTATTTTTATTTAGTAAGATATATAACCAATTTTAATGATATTTATAATGTTAATTATATATATTATGATTATTAATGAGAAATTGAGTATACACTAATGTTGTCTATATTTACGAACTATTCTAATTAAATTTAGTTTATTTCACAATTATTAAATAGAAAACTATTTTATACAAATCAAATAAATGATGTAAATTATATATATATAAAAACAAATCCATACTAAAATTTACAATTTTCCAACTCATTGAGAGCCAGAGTTGTACAACATTTTAAGAAAGAAAGATACCACTTCCAATTATTTAGAATTGTATTTTTATTATAAAAAAAATTAAGAGAAAATTCTAGGATGATGAAGAAAGAAATATATTACTTGCAATTATTTAGAATTGTGTTTATATTATTGAAAATAATTATGAGAAAATTTATAGTATGATCATATTTTTGTTGAGTTAATGGTAAAGAAGGTTGGTATTAGAACTAATATTTTGAAATTTAGATAGTATATGATAGGGTAATTTTGTATTGCCTAATTTTTTATTTCACTATGAATCTCATGATAATTTTCCCTTATTTTGGTAATGTTAATTTACTGCTTTACTCTAGTTAAGATAGAGAGATACCTTTAATGGTTGAGATTTATCATTTGAGTTAATCACCTCCTTATACTATGTCAATTTTCATTTTCCCTTTATGTCCTTTTCACACCATAATTTCTTCTTAAAATTTGAGTTAATAATATTTTTAATATTATTCTTATTCTACATAATGATATATTTGTTTACCCCCAATGGTGTAGTGAAGATAAGACATCCCCATGCCATATTTGCTTCAACCACATGTGGTTGGACCTAGAGTTTGATGAATTTTTATGAAACCTCTTGTCTTCCATGATTTTTAACCTCTTCTTATGCATTCGATACATAACCATAGCCATCATATCAATAGGGGAAAGGATTAACTCAATGAAGAAGATATAGTAGCATGTGTGTCACTTAGTTTTGAAATTGTAGGTTATAAATTTCTTTTGAATCTATATTATCTCTCCCCGTAGCTCCCTTAAGATAACACATCCTCAAACCTCACATTAATTGAAGATAGCATGAGAGTAACAGAGTCTCAGAGAAGATATTTCTTTTCGTCCCATATTCAAAAGCACATTGATTTAAAAAAAATTTCACACCCATAATAAGTTTCTAATCATCCATTAATAACTTTCTCAATTCTAGTAAATAAAATCCCATTGTCTGAAAGAAAGAGAAAATATTATCTTTAGGCACTCATGCCTTGATTATTAATTTGTTTATAATTACTATTATACATGTCCATTTTAATGTGTAGACAATGACATTGGATAATTCATGGTATGCCAAAGATGAATTTACAATCAAGGTTTAAAATATAGGATATATAAGATTATGAAATTATATTATGTTAGAGCTTGGAAATAATGCTCTGAACTAGTGAGTTCATAGTTTTTATTATAAATGTAATTTAAATATTATGAAAAAAATATTTTTTTTATCCTATGTACAATATTGGATAGCTTACAGAACCCTAGCACGCACTATCGCCTAAGTTGGAATGGGGAAGCCGTAGGCATGAGGACCCAATAGGGGGGTCTCGGTGTGCAGGAAGATGACAATGAGTGGCGTAGATTTCAATATTCTTTGAGATATGTGCCCATGCACTTCAGGAGGTAAAGGAAGATACAGGGTGTTTTTTACTATTTTACTGTTTCTGGCATTCTTGTTTTTACAATTTCCACAACGAGGGTAGGCGATAGCAGTTTTTCTGTTGGAAGGAGTACGCGCCCAGTGGGAAGGGTTGAGAGATCAAAACTTTTGCTTCCTACCATCTTAGAAGTGCTATAAATATGGTCAACAACTCGGATAAGGTGGAGGTGGATCCCGAGCCGGGTGATATGCTCACAATGTGGGGTTTGGAGGTCATGAAGCATAATATGAAGCGTTTTACTGGGTCAGTTGGTCTGGAGGGAGGAATGTCTCGAGGTTTGGGAATGGAGGGGAGGATGGAAGGTTCTATCTTTTCTTCAGGGAAAAAACTAACGGCCAAAAGGAAACAACATCCGCCAGTGCTCTCTCTGCACAACCTAGAGAAATTCACTTTACCCAGGATCAAACCAGGGTTTCAATTGATAAAGGAGTGGTGTCTAGAGCTAGAGTAGTCCTTTCTGATAATAGGAGGTCTCGAGGATATAGTAGTTAGTTGTGAGCTTCTGAAGAAGTCAGGGCTGAGACCATTTTTGAAAGGAGGTCGAAAGCTTCAAGCCAGTTCAAAATGAAGGGGAGGGGAGGTTCAGGGTTTGATTTTTTTGTCGCAAAACCCTGGTGAAGGGGAAAAGAGGCTTTATGGTTACTTGCATGAGGATGGTTTGGGGAAGATATAAGATGCTATAGCAGGAGAAATAAGGGCTTGGCTTGTTTTCGAGAGAAGAGGTGGAGGGTATTATGGGAGGGTCCGGCTAAGGAAGGATCAGATCAGCAGATCGGGGGAGTTGTAGAATGATAGAAAAAGGAAGGGGGTGTGGACTCAAAAGAGGGATTAGAAGCATATCCCATGCAAGAGTATCAAGGCCATGCAGCAACTAGAGATCTAGATAGTCCATAAACAACAAGAAAGAAAGCCAAGGTCGTAAGGCAGAAGGACTAGATCCCAAACTTGGTATTGGGGATAGACTTATCGGTGGACGAAGCTACGGAGACAACTGAATTAGCCTTGGCAAAGAGAGAAAAATATAAGAAATTTTTTACTATCATTTTGAAGGAATGGGCAGCAATGGTATGTCAATCAGCCCCAAAATGTACTTTGAGGTGATTAACCTTACAAAGAGGTGGTTTATGATAAAATTATAGAGAAAAGAGATGCTCGAATGGCTATTGAAGAGGAACTGGGATTTCGACCGAGCCTTGATACTATTTAAAAGATGGAATCCCCACTTTGATGCACAACGGGAGAAGATAGCAGACCTCCCAATCTGGATTAAACTGTCGGGGATTCCCTACCCTCTATGGAAAAAAAACGTTTTTAAGGAGATTGGGAATGAACTCGAGCAGTTATTGGAGGCAGATATGTCATTTTGGAAATCAGGGGAGCAAGGCATGGCTAGAATTATGGTTCAGATTAACCTTAGAGAAGGGCTGGCAGAGGAAATTCAACTGCATTATATAAATTGGTCCTTCATTCAAGCACTAGAGTATATGAAAGTGCCATTTAGATTGCACAAGTGTCATCAGTACGGACACATGGCTAAAGCATGCCCTCTCGGTATTGGGAGGAGGAAAAAACCAAATAAGGGGAAGGGTAAGGTGGCCTAGGAAGGGAGAACATATGGGGGAAAGTCCAGCAAGGAAGCAGAGATTGGTGAGGGCCAACAGTCTACTCAGTAAGAGGTGGAGAGAAATATTGTTGATACCACAATGGAAGAGGTAGAGGTCCCTATTTCATAAAGAGGAGAAGCCATCCCACAATAGGTTCAGACAGAAGCGGTCATGGACACTGTCGCGGCGCCGATGGAGGGTAGTGTTCTTGACACATACTCACTTCTTTATATTTCTATTTCGGATTTATATCCATTTTTTACAGTGCCTGGACCTTCAAGGCTAGAATCCATTCCATTTTCATTTGGTATTTTTGTTCATGTAGAATCTACCTTCGATATCATTATTACATCCATCCCGGATATTTTTATTGATTCTTGTCCCCAGCCCTCTTCTGGATTGGTTGAGCACCCTCCATCTGAATGTGACTGAAAATCATATAACCTTAGACATAGAGACAAAAAGGTAAAATTATCGGAGGTTGTGGGGGGATTGGGGAATGTTTTATATTATTCCTCAGGGCTCGAACTTAGAGGGAGAAAATCAAATTTATCCAAATCTCAATTCCCTGAGTGATCATGAATCTTGCAGCGACTTAGAAAATATATTATTCCTATAGAAGTCACATAGACGCTGCTAAGATCAAAATTTTCTTTGAGTTCTGCCTTTAAAAATACTGATAATTCATGAGAAATATGTTGACAAAGAACAAATGTCTTTTTTGTGGTGTAAGGGATGGAAGAAGGGGTGAAAAGGGGTTTTTTTTCATGGACAAAGGTAAAAATGACAGTGGAGAAGAGTTCAAGTGATGTGGAAAATGAATGACGAGTCTATGGTGACCTATGCGCCTCTTTCTTCAATTGGATCTACCTCATGCAGCATTTCAGGACAACCCCTTGTAGTATAATTGTTTTATCCATATCTCTTGAACGATAAAATGGATTGACCTGATATGTTTTGGCGATGTTTCCATCATCCTTATGAACCTCCCCATAAACAATCTCGACTAAGGGATGCACAAACCTTGTGAAAAATTAAAAATGGTTGTAGTTGATGCAGGATGACTTCTCAAAAAGTGTGCACTGGAATTTGTTGAAATTTTTTGAGCATGTTACCATCATCCATATGCATCTCCTGATGAAACAACGCGACAAATTGATGCACGATTTTTTATATTTAAAAAAAAAAAGAATCTGATCAGTGTATGTTGTCCTCCTGTAGTAAACAAAAACCCTCATGTAGCATTTTAGGATAGTAAGGAAAATGAATGGGAAATATTTGAAATGATGGATGGATGTTGGAAATAGATGAGGGTGTTGGACTGATGTGGCCTTGGTCCTATTGGAGTATCTGAGAAAAGGATGAGAAAGCTCAAATTGAAGAGTTAGGAGGACGAGAAAATTCGTCAACTCTCAGGTGCTTAGAGCAGTGCAAATGGGAAAAAAATATCTTTAACAAGGGTGCTTAGAGCAATGCACTCCCCAGGAAAGGTGCACAAATGATTGTGTTGTCCCTCAATTGTAGAGGTTTAGCTAGTAAACCTCAAAAACTAGCCCCAATATCCCTCATAACTAATTATGGGCCGGATATTATTATGCTCCAAGAAACGTTGGGGTTAGGGGATGACATTACTGCAACCCTTTAAAATACTTGCCCCGGATGGAGTTTTCAGGGCTTGGATGCCAAGGGAAGGTCAGTTAGATTGGCCATAGGTTTCAATGAAACAAAACTGATATTGATCAACTCTTGGGGGAGGGAACATGTTCTTGCAATGGAGGTCTATTCCATAGATCTATGCTCAAACTTAATGATCTTGAATATCATGGACCATCCCACGATAGGTTAAAATTTTGGAACAAGCTTTGGTCCAGGCCTTTCGTTAACAACCCCAACCTCATCGTTGGGGGAGATCTTAATTTTTCCATTGAACATGGAGAATCATGGGGGCCACCTGCTTGAGCTTATTTCCACCACTAAGGAAATGGGTGGGGGAGGGTGGGGAATCAGATGATCATCAAATTCTTCTGGAAATGAAAGTTATTTTTGAAAATATGGGAGCACCATTCATATTCAACCTTTTCTGGCTAAAGGAGGAGTCCTATAACTCAATTTTCAAGGAAATATGGAGACCTTTGGGAGTAGAGGAGGTTCCAGGAAAAGTGGCACACCTTTCAGAGAATCTTAAAAGGATGAAAAAAGTGACCATAAAATGGCCAAAAACGATGAAACATGTTCCGGAGAAGAGATTAAAATGATTAGGACTAGAGTTGGGGAGAGTAGAAAATCCATAAGTGGGTCGATATGAAACAGGGGAAAAAAAGGAACTCATCAAATCCCTGGAGGGGGAGAGAAGGAAGATTCTTATGGAAAAGGAAGAGAAATGGAGGCTAAAAAGTAGAGCACTATGGCTAGCAGCAGGAGATGAGAACAAAAATTTCTTCCATAATTATGGAAAAGGGAGGAAAAACTATAACACCATCTGGGGGATGAGAAGGGAGGACAATGGGATAGAAAATTCTTTCCCTGAATTGGCAACAATGGGCAAGGAACATTTTAGTAAAGTGTTTAAAGCCCCTTCCAAGGTTACCATTACAGAGGTGGTTAAGGTGTCCCAATATTTTGCCACGTATGTGGAGGAAGATGAAAATGAGATGTTGACCTACCCAGTATCCAAAGAGGACGAGGAAGGAGTCCTCAAGGAAATGAAAAAGGACAAAATTTTGGGACCGGATGGGTGGAGAGATGATTTCTATCAACATTTCTTTGAAGAGCTGGGGGAGGAGCTCACAGTAGTATTGAAAGAATCTATATTGCAAGGAGTTATCCTCGAACAAATTAATTCTACCTTCATAGCTCTCATTCCAAATTGTATGAGCATGTCTCTTTCTATGAATTTTGTCCCATCTTATTATACAACAACATATATAAAATCATTTCGAAAGTAATTTTTGTTAGGCTAAAGCCCATTCCTTCTAATAACATCTCACAAGAACGATTTTGGTATTTAGAGGGGAGGCAAATCCATGAAGCAATTGGGGTGGCTCATAAAATGCTCCACGGCATGAAAAGGAACAGGGGAAAAGGTATGATAATAAAAATTGATTTATCTAAAGGTTATGATACAATAATCTAGATCTATTTCAGATTACTCCTGACACACATAGGTTTCAACATAATTTTCATCAATTGGGTGATGGGGTGTATATCTGATATCAGTTTTGTTGTTCTAATTAATTTGGTTGCCTCTCCTTTTTCAAAATATAGTGAGGACTAATACATGGGTGTCCCCTGTCACCCTTGATATTTTTCTTGGCAGTGATCATTTTAAGTCAAGTATTGGCAGTAGCTAAAAGAATGGGGGACATTAAGGGCGTCAAAGTAGCTATTAACTTGCAGATAACTCACCTCCTCTTTGTTGACGATATCCTACTTTTTAGTGATGGCAGTAGAAAGGATATATGTCCTCTATGACACTAGGATGGGTATTAATGTTGGTAAGTCATTCACCCTTATGGAAGGACTCTCAAATGAGGAAACCAAAAGAGAAGTGGAGGACCTTCCTTATGAGATCAAGAGAATGGGAGATAGCTTTAGGTACATTGGCTTCACACTCAAACCAGATTCCTATAATAAAATGGATTGGCTGTGGCTAGTGGAAAAATTTGAAAAGAGAGTGAATCATTAGAGCTTCAGATGGTTATCCAGATTTGGAAGATTGGTATTGATAAAATTTGTCTTAATGGCCATCCCTATATACTGGGGAATTCTTTTGTCGGTGCCAAAAGGAATCCTGCAGAAGGTGTAAAAAATATGCAGTAAATTTCTGTGGGCAAGGTCTAAGGAGGAAGTGGTATGCTTTGGGTGGCCTATGATAGAATTGCAAGGAAAAAATAATGGGGAGGATGGGGATTGAAAGACCTTCACTCTTTCATTACATCTATAGCTTCCAAATTGGTTTAGATAATTTTATTCAATGAATCATTATGGACTATGGTTATGAAAAAGAAATACATTGACCCGATGGAGTTGAAAGAATGGTTAAGGGCCCCCAAAAAAAAGCTATCTAGGGCATTAGTGGTATGGAAAGCCATTCTGGGATCACTGCATATCACTGAGGAGGGCCTGTTTTGGAAGGTCAAGAATGGTCAACAGGTCAGGATCGAGCTTGACCCTTGGGTTGAGTGCAATGAGGCTTTCTCTCTCCTCGCTGATTTGAGAATCCATATAGGGTCAAAAGGGTTCCACTTCATTAATGAAATTGTAAAGGAGGGCTCTTCCATGCATTGGAAGTAGGGGTGGATTTTAGGGGAAGATGTGTAGATTGACCGTCTCTGGCACGAAGATTGGGAAAATTATACAAGTGAGCTAATAAGAATCAATGTGCGCATGAGGGAAAGAGAGGATGAATTATGCTGGGTACATGCCCCCTCAGAAAAATATGCACCAAAGTTAAGATATGCATATATCATGGAAAAAAATGGTTGGGAGGTACCAAAATAGTGGGCGAAACAACTCTAGAAGTTGAATGCCCAATAAAAATTAGGATCTTCTTTTGGTGCATATGAAAAAACAAAGTCCCAACCTGAGATAAACTGCAAATAAGTAAGAAGGAAGGCCCGGGTTGGTAACCTCTTTCTAAATAAGACTCTTAGTTAGTTACACACCTATTTATTCATTTTTATTTAAGTAAGATGGTGTGGGCAGAGACTTTAGATACTATAAGTAAGACACAAAGGTGGGGTGGGGTCTCAGTATAGGAAGCTTGGCAAGTATGGTGGCAGGGGAGTCAGGGGGAAAACCATAAGGTACTTCCTTTGCTAATATCCCGGGGAATTTGGCTAGCAAGGAACAAGGCTATTTTTAAAGGTTAGGGGACTCCGATACAAGTTATTTCTCTGGAGAGTGCGGAAATATATGCACAAATGCTGGATCCAAACTCAAAATCCAGTACTAGGGTGATCACCCCAGAGGTCATTAAAGGAGATATGCCATGGGCATATTTCGATGGAACATGCACTACGGAAATCATCTGTCGAGTGGGAATTATGATTCATTTAAACCCCATCACTCGAAAGAAAGCCTCGATGGGGCTTTGAAACAAAACCAACAACTATGCCAAACACAAAGCACTACACCTTCTACTCTGCTGGTTGATTCAGTTGGGTTGCCTCTCTGTTCAGATCTTTGGAGACTCATTGAATATAGTCAAATGGTTCAACAAGGATTTCATATTGCAAAACTATATTTTAAATCCTATTCTTGAAGAAATATGGCATTTGAAATGTCATTTCAATTACATTTCTATGTGTCACAATTACAAGGAGCAGAATGATGCAACAGAACTCCTTTCTAAGGAGAGCGTACAACAGACTTTGGGCAGCTGGAAAATTAAGGATATAGGACCAGAGGGCTCGGTGGAGCGGGATCGTTTCCCTTTTCCTTCACAAAAGGATTGCTCTCTTATGGTGTCGAGCTCTTCTCTACATCTTTGCTTATGTTATTTTCAATATTTTGTTTTCAGTACATACATGCTACAACTAGAAAATAACTTTCATGTATCATACATTTACATTGTTACATTATTTCTAAACTTTAACTTTTTCTAATTATGGGTCAGCTTCTATTCTCATGTTTGAGTTGTTTTCCTCATAAGCGGAGGCTTCGGACTAGAAGGGCGATGTTTATACAATCAATTTTCATTGCCTATTATGGCAACGAAAGAAGAGGTGACCATTACCTGTGTTGTTGGTGGATTTTTGGATTATGGCCTATTCTCAACGGTCATATGATCTGGCTATTGAAGTCTCGAGTGGATTTCAAACAGATGGAATGTTAAATGCATGTACACAACAAAATTTTTATTGACTAATATAAAGTTTCAATTTTTTCTGCGAAAAAAAAAAACATTGAATAGCTCAAATATATTTAGAATAAAATGGTTAATTGATGGGAAATGATAAATCAAATGCTATATTCCTATTTTTTTCAATGAATAATAAGTTAAGGGAAGGTATTGATGGATGAAAACCTTAAATCACTATTAAATGGATGTGTAGAGAGGGTAATTGCAAATATTTATAAATAAACAAATATAGAAACAAATATTTGGAGGAAGGAAACATTAAAAATGATGGAGTATTATTTTATTATTTTTGAGAAACAAAATTTTCATTACGTCAAATGAGGATTATATAGACAAAAGAAAAATATTTTACTCGTATGTCTGAATGGAAACCAAATTATCAATAGAAGTTCTATGTCTTGATGTTGCTAAAACCTCTTCTAACTATAGAATATCGAACATAGAAACTTATAAAAATAGGTTGGTTTTGTGAGACCTTCACATACATCGAGATGGGAAGATAGAAGAAGAAGTTACTAGTGTTTCAAGAAAAAATCTAGTGAGTCATAACAACTCTTTGACATAATTTTTAGGAAACCACACTATTTGGTCACTACACGCATCTAAGGAAAAGGCGATGTTAGTTGATATCCTACTAGAATGGTTATCTTTTGGTCTATACTAATAATTTTTTCCTCTATGTTTGAAAATATTATATATTTCTCTTGTTGAGTCCTCTGGTAACTCCTATGGGGCATGAAATGTTCAATGTGAACACACTTCAAAAAGGGGATTTTATTTTTGTGAAGAAATTTTTTTTTCCATGTAAATTATTGTAATTTCTGAGTTGAGATCTTTTATGATTCAAACTAGAGTCATAATTTTTGAAAATTTGTGGATAGGTGATATTTTTTCCGTATGTCAAAAGAAAATTATCTTGAAAAGCGTGACTGATTCTAAGGATATATTGAGTGATTTTATAATTTCGAAAAATATTTGTATGGTGTGATTGGAGGATGTTTTATGGAGTGATTTGAGGAATTGGGAAAATATACTTTATGGAGTGATTTAGGGGTGATTTAAAAATCTACTTTATTCCATTTCTCAATTCTATTTATTTTAAGCCTATGGGAAATGAGAACTAATGTGAAAAATGAATGTGAAATCAGGGCAAGAGAGGAATTAATACTTTTGTAATTTTTATGTAACTGTATGGACATGATTTTATAAATGAATGGAATTTTCATTATGTTCAAAAATTCTCTATAGATGTGTATGCGTGAATGAAGAATTCCAATTTTATGTGTATTATAGAATTAAGCAGAGTCTCAAATCTTGTATATGGGTTTGAAATTAAATGATATGAGATTTAAATATCACAATTTTGGGTGCATAGATTCTTTATGTGTTTGTTTTAATGTGGGAACAAAGAACACGATCAAAAATTGGTTAAAGGTGTATGGGAACCTTGATGTCAATATTGCATTGACGTCCCAAAATTAGAGAGTAGTAATTTGTAGGAAAAGTAACTTTTCCTACATCACAAATCATGATTAACCTAGTGCCTCATTTGTGCCATGATGGATGAAGTGATGGGAGTTCATGAAATGTGCCAAGGATAGTGGGAGTTGTATCCTCGTTTTTTGTGAGATGGAATCATATCAAGGCACGAGGGGTTGTTCACCTCCTGCTAGACACCTTCCTTGGGATATAAGGTCCTTCATAGAAAGATATTGAAAGTGAACTCAAATGGATTCTGGAATGTCATCACTCGAATCCATGTCAAGGGGATAACGTTTTATGTTGAGACGAAGATTGGCTAGCTTACCAGCTAATTTATTTCCATATATGTAGATATGAGAGAGGAGGGAAGATATTATTGTTTCGAAGTGTTTTATAGTGTTACATATTGAAAATTCCAACCTAAAACTCTTAGAGACTTTGGAAGGATCTTATCCATAATATATTTTTCAAAAGATATTGATAACAGTCATGGAATCTCCTGAAATAACATGCTTGTGAAACTTTTAGTGGATAGCAATTAAGAGACCTTGATATAGTGAAAATTTCAACAAAATTATTATTATTGGGGCCTGTGGAACCAACATAGACATCTTGAATATTCACATTACCATAACAAAAGACTCCACCATAACTAGATTGGCCTGGATATCCTTTCGAGGCCCCATCGAAGTTAAGTTTTATGAAGTCCTCTAGTGGGGGGGGGGGGGGGGTGACGAAACACTGCAAGGGAAAAAACTATGGATTGAGAATATATTCCATGAGAAATAAGACGAGAGCCAACTTTGGTTAGAATGAATTTTTTAGGTTGATTTCATTCCCAATATTTGGAGGACCAAGGAAGAGAATAGATTGTTTCCCTTGTTTTATTTAGGATATATTTCCAAATAAAATCTGTGGAAGCCCCGATATTCTTATATTTTTCTATGTTATTCTCCTTCGAAATCTCCAATGGGATGAATCCCAGGATGATTTTTCATGCCTCGTTGTAAATGAGATAAGTAAATGGGAATTCACAATAGAATTAGAGTGGACAATACATTATTTTATATTTTGTTGGTTTTTCAGAAGAGAATTGTGAGGTGGTCCCAAATTAAAGTATAAAGGATGTAGTCATGGAGAACATGATTGAGATCTTAGGAATTCCGAAAATAGAGAAGAGACATTGAGGGGCCTTAAAAACCATGAATTTGAAGATTACCCCATGTCAAAGATTCCTTCCATAATAGAAGTCACCAAAAAATAATTATTATGAGCGAGTGTTTTATGTTCAAAATTTTATGTGATTTTCCTTAATCGTCCTTATTGTTGTGTCCTATGATAAAAATGCAAGCTTTAGAGAGGTTAAAATTTTAGGAAGGATAATAAATTCAATGAATAATATGATTTCCATCCTAACTAAAATTACTATATTTGGTAATTATCACTTGATAATTATGCTTTTGTTTTAGTAGGTAGTATTAATTCATTCCTCGCATGACTTCCAACTCTTCCATTGGGAATTGTAGGGGGATGAGCCCCAGTAATGCGCAAATAATACTTGAATCCTATAGACGAGGGATTTTTTGGTTAGGTAGAGTTGTTTATTTTGAACGAATTTTGTCCATTGATGTCGTGAGTCATCCCAAAATAGTGTATATTTCCCATTTCTTTTTCCCAAAAACTATGTTGGACAAGATATTTTCTCCTCCAAAAACAATTCCACACATGAGAACCTATATGTTGTTTAGTATCATTCTGACGATCTAATAATCATGGATATTAGGGTCATATTTATGTTTCCACATTTTTCTCCATAAATCCAACAATTTTTTTATCCATTTCCACCAGTTTTTAGCACTAAAGGCTCCACTAAGTATCTGCAGCTCATGGCTACCAAGGCGCCCTCCTTTTTTCGGATGAAAATTTTTATCCCATGTAACCAGAGCCCATTTCCTATCTTTTCTAGCGACCCCTTAGAGGAAGTTGTGTTCAGTATATCTAGTCTTACTTAGCATGGGTTTTTTGGTTTCCATTGCTAAGAGAAGATAGGTTGGGAGGGACTGAAGGATATATTTAAGTTTTATCAAGTGTATTTTTGGATTGACTGATGTAAAAGTCCAATAGGAAAGTTTGGCGCTAAATTTAATAAGATTACTTTACCATAACTTTTGTCTAAGAATATTTCCATCTAAGCGGATCAAAGTTGTTTGGAAATAAGAGATATCCTTTGAAAACTAATGAAACAAGATATGTGAATTTAGAGAGCTAGAAATGTATTATAAAAGAATATTTAATATTTTTCCATTCTAATGGAGGTTCTCAAAGAATCAAAGACTTATTAAAGGATTTTTTTTAGCGTAGGGACTTCTTTGAGAATGAGGATGGCCAAGATAAGAATATCATCCAAAAATTGTCAGTGCAATGAAGAGAGATCATGGGAAACAAGAGGAGGACCATTTATCAAGGCAAGTTATAGTGTTGAATTTATAGATTTACATAGCCCTTTATCCATGAGAAGAAATATGTAAGGGGAAATGCGGTCTCCTTACCTAATACCCCTGGAGGGGAAAAAAGTGGGAGGGGAAGAGCCTTTAACTAGGATGGCTAATAAAGTTTTGGAAATGAGAGAAAAATATATAGAATCCATCCTTCTACAAACCCTAAAAACAATGAACATGTGAAAAATAAATTTCTAACTAAAATTTTCAAATGATTTTGACATATAAAGTTCAATGAGAATACCTAGAGACTTATTGGAATTGAGTAAGTGAATGTGTTCATGGGATAGTATTATGCTATCTGTAATTTTATTTCCTTCGAGATAATCACACTGTAGAAGATAGATAAGTGAGGGGAGAATGTGTTTTAGTCAGTTTGTGATAACCATGGATATGATTTTATAGTTAACATTACATAGGGAAATATGATTGAATTATAAAGGAGAATCAATGTGGGTGTTTTTAGGAATAAGAGATATAAACGTAGTATCAAGAGTAGTTAATACAGAGGAGGAGAATATAGAGTCGTCTACTACTTTCCAAACATCCTACCAATAAATTTTCAAACAATCTTGGTAGAAAATTGATACTAAAGCTATGAGTTCCTAGGGAATTGAAATTAGTCATTTCCATAATAGTTGTTTCCACTTCTTGTAGGGTTGTTCCTTCAAAAGGAGGTCATTACGTTCCCTTGTTACAAGTTTTGGAATGCTCTTTGTTATTTTCGTGATAGTAGGTTTTTTATCAGGAAACATTTATGTGAATGTGGTTTGCAAGTGATTCGTGATTTCCTGTGTTATTGCCTCATGGATATCCACTTTTTGGTTTTTGGGTGTTTTCATTATTGATATTCTATTACCTTTCCTATTTTTGATTATGGATATGTGGAATAATTTAATGTTTTTTCTCCCTCCTTAAGACATTATAGCCAAGATTTTTGTCTTTAGAGGATTTAATCTTCCTTCAATATTCACTCCAATAGGAGGTGAGTGACTACTTCTTAATGTTTGAATTCCTTAGATCTACCATTTGATATCACTACTTACTAGATGGTGGCCATCTGCTATCATGATTTTAGTTTTTACTTGTTAATGTTTCCATAATGATGATATATTTACTGATATTTATTTCAAAATATTTTAAATGATATTGGAGATGATATATAAGAGTCTCGGTAAAATTATTTTATTTATTCCACCATATTTCTACATTAGAGAGAAAATCAGGATATCATAACAAAAAAGCCTCGAATTTGAAGGGATTTTTTCTATAAATATCAATCCAATCAATACATATATATATGGGATAGTGATTAAAACCATGGAAAGGGAGAATAAAGGGCCCCAATTTTGTTCCTCCAATATAGAGAGAAACTCTTATGAGGAATTTATCAAGTCTTGAAATTATTAGAGATTTTCCAGCTTGCTTATTTTTCTAGGTGTATAATTTGTTGTGTGTACTCAAGTATATATATTTGGAGTTATTGATAAATTCCACAAAGAGGGGGGTTTATTTATCGAGTCATGAATCCCAACTTTCTTTCCATTGATATTTTTTATGATGTTAATATTCCCACCTATAATAAAAAAGTTTCCCCCTAAAAATTCTTTGAGTCTCTTTCAATGTTTTGAAGGAATAATTTTTGGTCAATAAGAATACTATGACCATAACCATTGGTTATGAAACTTGAACTCGCTAAACGAATGGACTAAAATTTCACAATTGGGATTCTAGGTAGAAAAAAGAAATATTTAAGATTGAAAAACGAAGGGTTCCAAGTGATAGAAATACCTCCTAATGAACCTTTAGCATCTTCAAAGAGATGATCACAATTTCTAAATAAATTGTTTAAAATATTTCTCATACACTGGTACGAGCATTTCATTTTCTGAGTCATCATGATGTCAGGGTGTACTTGGTGGATTTTCGTTTCTAGGATTATTATCTGGGATTTCCCATTAAGACCGATAGGTTTATAGATATGAATTGCAATAATGATTTTGAGAGGAGGTTTGAAATATGGAATCCATTAGAGGCACTGTACCGATATTCACCAAGTATTACCCTAGGTCTTATAGCAATTGATTATTTGTTTCTGCCCTTTTTTCTTTGGTTATTTTATAATACTCATTTCATAATTTAGTTTGATACCATGAGATATAAAAGAAGAGATATTTTTAGGTGTATTACCTAGTTCATGAGCTTGAAAAAAAATTAGATATTGATTTCACATATATGTGATGGTGATGTTCTTAACTTCATCCTCAAGAATGGTTGTTGGGTCTTTGTTTCCCCATTCCTCTACAATAAATTTTATAGCAATGTATTGTCATTCCATTTCCTTCAAATATTATACATTAGAGAAATATTGGGTGTTATCATCCATTTCTAAATCCTCTTCCTAATCTTTCTCAGTTGGTTATTCATGTCCATCTTTCATTGGTTGGGGTGGTTACTAACTGGTTTTCGCATTATCTTCTAATTTGGATTTTTCGTCTTCAATAGTTGTCTCATTTTCTTCCAGTTTCTAGAAGAAATTAAAAAAATATGTCCCACTATGTTTTTAGAGGTTGGATTCTCTGTTCTTTTTTCGTTTATCTTCCTTTTATTGGTGACCCTGGTAAGCCCATATTGATCCAAGGATACATTTACTAATGAATTTTTCTACACTTGGTTTGCTAGGAATTCTAAAAATAGATGTTCATATTCATAGAATTTTCACCTTCTAAAGGGGTTTTTCTCATAATATATTTGTTGTTCCCATATTTTATCTTCACTATTCAACTAAAATCTTGTTGGGAGGGGCTTGGATATGTCTATATAAGCACAAAGGTGGGATTTAGAAGTGTATCAGTCTCTCTTTGTGGTATCCAAGATCATGATAATATTCCATATGGAATTACCAACTTTTTATAAGATTTTAGTGTCCCAAAAATAATTAGGGAGAAAAGAAATAGAGATCAAGACTTGAGCCATGGAAATTCCTTGTTTATCAGGGTGCAGTATTTGAACCCATGACTTCGTGAATAAGCCAGTTGAATTCATGAACTATGGTCCTCCCTAAAATATGTGATCTCTATCCCCTATATTGTTGAAAATGGCTATGAAAAAACCCTTCGACCGTAACTTTAGGTCAAGGTCCCATTTCAATGTTTAGTTCTTCCAGATATAGTTGAGTAGGGGTTTTTGTAAGGGATAAATAGCCACAAATTTTCATATTTCCAGATTCCCCCTCATATATTTAATTTTTCCCCATTTTTTCTAATGGGATTTTGAAGTGGGGAGATTTAATTATTTATGGAAGGGAACAACCATTAAATTTTCGAATATTAATTGTTGGAGTAACAAGGGTAGTAGCTAAAACATTATAGTATATGAATTTACAGGGTAAGTTCCATAGATCAAGAACCAAATGTCACCGCTCACAAACAGATCACAAATCAGTAGTATAATCATGTGGTTAAAACCCTCAAAGAGGGAAACAGTCCACACCTTGAGCCAACACGGCCACTTCAGGGAATTTATTAATATATATATAAAAAAGTTACATATGTTTCTCTCATAAACAGTTACTGGAGAAATGACCCTCCATTCTCTTTAATTAGAGATCATGGTCCAATCGGGTGTTAAGCCATGGATCAAGTGTTGTTAATACCGAGGTGAGAGATAATCGTCGGATCACTACAAATCGTGACCGTCGGATTATAAGTTACAAATGTACATGGTAAAGAAAAACACATTACCTAACTCTACACTAGACTAAGTTATTCTTAACTATTTCCTATATGTCATAATATCCTAACATCCCCCCTTAAGAACAATTTGGGATAGGATTGAAGGATTTACAAAGGTGACACAAAATGAGCCTATTTCCTATGTGTCGAAATATCCTAACATCCCCCCTTAAGAACAAATTGGGATAGGATTGAAGTATTTACAAAAGTGACACAATACGAGAAGGAAGGAGGCATTAGAGCCTATCTCCTGTTAATGACAAATTTCCTGAACTCGAAGCATGGATCAAAGTTTGGTAAACTTCGCTTCTATGAGAGCCTTCTTAAAGATATCGGCTACTTGATCATTGGTCGGACAATACTGCACTTCAAGAACATGATCATGAATGAGCTTTCTGATGAAGTGTACGTGGAGTTCAATGTGTTACATACGCTGATGCTGAACTGGATCTTTACATAACTGAATGGAACTCTGATTAGCACACCAAAGTGTAGTTGGATGCTGCTGATGAAGACCAAATTCAGACAGGATCTGACGAAGCCACATGGCTTCCTTGCTGGCTTCAACTGCACCACGATACTCTACTTCTACTAAAGAAAGGGAGATGGCACTTTGTTTCTTACAATACCAAGTAATAGGTCCTAAACCAAGAGTGAATACATATCCTACAGTGGACTTCCGATCATCAGGGTCACCAGCCCAATCAGAATCAGTGAAACCAATCAACAAGGGAGATGCTCCTACACTGTAATGAATCCCAAACTGAATTGTACCTCGAATATATTGAAGTATTCTTTTACCTGATTTCTAGTGACTTTCATGAGGTTATTGCATAAACCGAGTGACAAGACCAACATCAAAGGAAAGGTCAGGACGGGTAGGGGTTAGATACAAAATTTTACCAACAAGTTGATGGTATAAGGTAGCATCAACCTTAGGGGTAGTACAGTTGACTGAAAGCTTGAATCCATCCTAAAAGGGAGAAGGGGTAGGATTATAGTCTTCCATGTGAAAGTGGTGTAGAAGATCACATGCATACTTGGACTGAGAGAGGGTAATGCCTTCCTTGGATTGCAAGACTTGAAGACCAAGGAAATAATGTAAGTGTCCTAAGTCTGTCATTTCAAATGTATTTTTGAGGCTAGAATTCACATATTTTATATGGTTTGGATCACTACCAGTAAGGATAAGATCATCAACATAAATAACAATGATGGCAAAGGAATTACTCACTTTCTTGGTGTAGACAATGTTGTCAGAATGACACCTAGAAAAGCCATTATCTAAGAGAAATCTATCCATTTTGGCATACCAAGCCTGAGGAGCTTGTTTGAGACCATAGAGAGACTTCATAAGGTGAAAAACAAGGCTAGAGTCTTTCTGGATAAAGCCAGGGGGTTGTTCCATGTAGATTTCTTCATGCAAATCTCCATGTAAGAAGGAAGATTTAACATCCATCTGAAGGACTTCCCATTTAAAGGAGGCAGCAAGGGAAAGAACAAGGTAGATAGAGTTCATTTTGAATATAGGGGAGAAGGTTTCAGTATAGTCAATGCCTTAAACTTGTGAAAAAACTTTAGCGACAGGACGAGCTTTATGTCTATCCACTTTTCCATCTGGCCCAAACTTTGTTTTGTAAACCCATCTACATATGAAAATTTTTCTTCCTTTTGGAAGAGGAACAAGATCCCAAGTATTGTTTTCCAATAAGGAGCGATACTCTTCATTCATAGCTTATTCCCAATCTGGATGACCGGAGGATTATTCAAAGGTTTCTGGATCAAGTTTTTCTGGAACTTGAGCCAATAAGGAAGAGGCTCTTTCGAACTAAGAACGTGTATGTCATCGATCGGCAGGGTCACCTACAATAGAACCTGCTGCATCCCGAGTAGAGCAGACCCCTCTTGGAAGTGGTGGAGTATAAGGAAAAATTTCACAAGCTAGAGGAGGATTTTCATCCTCGTTGTCATCATCTGAACTAGAAGGAATGCTATTAAAAATAGAAGAGAGAGAGAGAGGTGGCACATACGTTGAATCAGGCTCACAGGCCAAAGGTGGCACACCCACCGAACTAGGCTTGTAGGCCAATATATTTTCATCAAACTTTACATCTCTTCTAACGATCATATTTTTGAACTTTGGTTGAAGCAGTCTATATCCTTTGACATCTTCAGAATATCCAAAAAAAATAAAATTTTCACTCTTAGGTTATAAGGCTTTATGTTTCGCATCGGAATATGGGCCAAATCATCACTTCCAAAAATAGAAAAGTGACTTACATCTGGTTTGATTGAGCTCCAAGCTTCTTCTGGATTAATATTCTTTAAAACCTTAGTAGGAGTGCAATTTACTATGTAATTTTCACAATTAATGGCTTCTATCCAAAAATTGAGACCATGTCCTTTAGATTGAAGCATACAATTATCCATTTTTTTTAAGGTGCAATTATTCCTTTTAGCTACACCATTTTGTTGTGGAGTATATGGAACATTATGTTGCAATTGAATGCCATGCTCACTGGAGAAGTTGATAAATTTGTTGTTGACATATTCTCTGCCATTGTCTGATCTTAACTTAAGAATTTGATGTCCAGATTGTTTCTCAACAAAGGCCTTAAAGGCTAAGAACATGTTAAAAACTTCACTCTTGAGTTTTAAGAAATATACCCAAGTGCATCTGGAAAAATCATCAATGAAAGTTAAGAAGTACTTGCAACCAGATAAAGAAACAACATGAAGTGGACCACATAAATCACTGCGCACAAGCTGCAAAGGGGCTCAAATGTGCCAAGAGGCACGTTTGTCAAAACTATCCCAATGATTTTTTCCGAGTACACATCCATAGCAAACACCATCTCGGCAAGATACCATAGGAAGGCTCGTCACCATATTTTCCTTACATAGAGTTTGAAGAGAGCGATAGTTTAAGAGACCAAATCGCTCATGCCACAGTTTGCTCACATCATCATTATGAGCAACAAAAACAGAGGGAAGAGATGATAACCCAAACTTGTCAAACTTATACAACCTTGTGGAATCATCAACAATGCCAGTAGCTAAAATATGTTTAGGATTTTTGAGGTCCTTGATTACAACATCATGAAGTGAGAATTCTACTATTTTCCCTTCACCTAAATGAGTTATTTGATAAATAGATAGATGGTTTCATGACAAGGTAGGAACACATAGTACATCATTAAACTGACCATTATGTAGATGAATGGTTCTAGATCCTACAACACTAAGATATCTATCATCACCAACATAAATATGTTTGGTGTTACAATCATTTAAAGAAGAAAACATGGATCTATTTTTAACCATGTGGTAAGAAGCTACAGAATCAATGAGCCACTCATGAGAAGGAGAAGAAGAAGAAGATACATTTAATGCATAACCAGATCTTGATTCTTGACAACCACAAGTAGAAAGTGACATGCCTAAAAATGAAGGTGAAGAGTGCTCAAAATTGATGTTGTGCTTCTTCATTGCTTCTTCTAAGGCTTCCATCTTCTTAAAAAATTTGGACTCTATATGGCCATCCCAATTGCAAAAGTTACAATGTCTATCTGTCTTCTTCCCTTTGTTTTGATTTGCCTTATTATTTTGGTGATTTGATTTTTCAGTTTGCGGCTGAAATTGCTTAGGGCCCTTATTTGGTTTAGGACCATATTTTTTAGGATACTTATTTTTGGGATTCTTTTGATATGGTTGTTGATTTTCCTCCATCATTTGAGGAATAATTTTTTTACTTTGAGAATTCCTTGGAGTCATTTGTATTTGTTGAATCACATTGTAAATGGGTGCATTTTCGGTTGAAGTCGACACCCTTTCATCTTTTGAGCCTAAGTTGTTGAAAAATGGCTAAAATCAATGAGGCATTAGAGTTGTTGAATAAAATCATTCACTCAAATGTTGATGACATGATAAAAATGAGCAAGGATGATCTTTGTAACATTCAAAGTTGTTTTCTAGATGCACACGAAAAGATTGAGTTTTTGCAGTAGGAATCTCAGCTCCAGCAAGACGAACTTTAGCAAAAGAGTCACCATTCTGAACCTATCTGTTCAGAAGATTGTGAAAGACTCCCATCAGCAGCAAGTTAGTAAAGTTAAAGTTGATTCACATTCAGTTCCTTGTACTAGAGCAGATGTACATGCAAATGCAGCAGTTCAACCTACACTTCTCAATCCCATCATCAGACCTTGGGAAGATCTTGTCCAAAAAGGGCACCGAACTGGTCTTGGATATGACAAGGATGTGTCCTTTCATATTCCAAACTACACCAAGCCCATCATATTTCAGAGTGCCGGATTCTTGTATGACAGTGCACCTGCAGTTGTCCCAGATCCTGCTCCACAACAACAACACCAGATTGTAAAATTCCAACACTGTGATCGAGTTGGCCATATGAAAGATCACTATTTTGATCTTCATCCATGCAAGCACTGTGGTCGGCACACTCATTCTTCAGACAGATGCTTCAGAAACAAACCTCCTGCAAGAACCAAGATTCATCTTAGATGGATTGCTTCTTGGCAATGGGCATCAGCAGCCAAGAAGATGTTTAAGTCGCATGTCAGAACATGTTCAAGAATATTGAGCAAACTTGCAGTTGAGTTTTCACCATCATCTCACCTTGTCGCCGACAGGGGCGAAAATGGTGGTCATGTACAAGCTTTGACGACAGATCAAGCAAGCCTGAGCCACAATCTCTCATTCCATGTTCAGAGTTGTAGCTAGAGACAACAGTCCAAGTGAGCCTGAGCCACAATTCATCATTCCAGATTCATAGATGTAGCCAGAGACATGGATTCCCATGAGCATGCCTTCAGTTGGTGGAAAACCTTAAACCATCATCTTTGGTTGGTGGAAAACCTAAAACCATCACAGGTATTAGACCTCCCTTCTTTTAGGTCGAAGGTCTCCCTTTCATATATGAGGAACACTTCCTCTAGCAGAAGCCTTCAGCTTCTTGCCAGCTTTGGTTGAGTTCCAAGAAATGCTTCAAAGCATTCCAGAGTTGTTGGTAATCCTAAAACCATCACAGGTAGTAGAACTCCCTTCTTTTAGGTTAAAGGTCTCCCATTTTTATGAGGGACAATTCCTCTAGCAGAAGCTTTCAGCTTCTTACCAGTTTTGGAAGAGTTCCGGGAACTGCAACAAGTTTGGCATTCCTGTGTTGGTGGTCATCCTTAAACCACCTCTTCTTTCCAAAATTTCAGAGAGTTGATTCAGCCCAAGTGCTGCCATGCATGCTTTGCAGATTTGTATTACAACTCTCTTCTTGGAGTCACACATACCCCTTCGGATTAAGGGGGGATGTTGGAACACCTAATCCTCCATGGGTAGGTTTGGAATGTGAAAAGTCACAATGGAGTCCAAGTGACCTTGGAATATGAAACCAAGAGTCACACCATTGTACTATAAATATATATCATGTATAATGGAAAAATAAGAAAGCCTCACGCTTATCCTTCATTGTGTGCTGAGTCTCTTGTGTGTGTGTGTTTATTCTTCTCATACACCATGTGTGTGCTTAACATGGTGTTTAACAGTAAAGAAACACACTTTACCTAACTCTACACTAGACTAAGTTATCCTTAACTATTTCCTATGTGTCGGAATATCCTATCATATTGTTGGCTGTATTAAATGATATCACCTCAGCTTCTAGATTGTAAGATGAGGAATTGTTGAATTTTCATGAGGTATCATAATTGGATTTGGAAGTGGCTGTGTTTTTGGATGAGAGGCCTCCTCCACTACCTCATGGTGATTCCATTAGAATGTAAGGTGTTGACATATAATGTGAAAACCATAGAAGTAGAGGTTGCAAATCTAGAAAGTATATAAATTATTGAAACTTATTTCCAATGGAAGTTACAAGATTCATACATATCTTCCAAGTGAGATAGGATACAAAATAACACAATATTGAGTGAAGCCCTCATTAAGAAGAAACCACAGAGTTGGAGAAAGACATTGGAATCCCAAGGCTAATCTATGGAGATAAAACAGGGATTATTGTTGTGATAATTATGTTTTAAAATTTATTTTGTTATATTTTATCTTTAAATTATTAGTGTATTCCATTTCTGTTTTACATGGGATTTTACCAACAAATTAGTGAGCTAAATTAACTATTTAAGGTTAATTTACCATAAACTCCTTTAACAAGATGAAAACGAGGAATAGACACCTCGGAGTGACTCACGTAAAATCGGTTGATGTAATTTCAAAACCTATTTAGGGATAAGAATATAGTTGTGAAATATCTTCTACAGTCCATATCTAAGAAGACCATATCCACATAACATTGAATATACTTGTAAAACAATATTTTAACTTGATCTCTAATACAACAAGATATGTTTATGTATGTAAATAATTCTAGATTTACTAGGATATATACCAGTAATGTAACCAATTATAGATACCTTAATGCTCCCAGGTGAGGTCAACGAAACTATATTATTCAATTAACCTAGTAGGAATTACCTAGTAGGAATACCTAGTTGGAATTACATTATGCTTGGGATGGCTAGTGCATGGAAAATTTTCACCTCCTATAAGACTAATAGTTTGAACTTATAATTGGTGAATCAAATCCACCTTCTATATACATTATCATTGAGTGAATCAAGAGCTTTTTATGGCTACCAATGTTCAAATTGAATGACCTTGAATGAAGTTCTTACTTCAAGATGAACAAAAGTTCCTTTACAAGTATATGGGTGGTATTTTGGGAATTTTGTATTGTGTTTATGTGAATCCATATGATTATTATGGAAATTTTTATCATGATACGCGTCCATTTGTCATGATTATCATTCATGATTTAGGAATTGACATTTGCACCTGGACATGGGACCGCAATTTATGGATGACCTCCTTGGATTCCTTCAATGTCGCAATTAATTCTTTCACATGGGATACAATCTACTTGAGCATCAATGTTAACACTCATACATGAGAAAAAAATATATTGATGAGATTCTCCAACTATTTGATCTAAGATTTTTGTGATCCATAATTTGGATGAATGTCTTTCAGAGTAATCACATCATTAGGATTTAGTCGATGTTTCGAACCATCTACTATGGTTCATCCGCAGGACAATTTGGAGAAAATAATTGATCTTAATGAATAAATAGTGTGGATGCATCATTTCCCAGAAATAGTCGTTGAGAAATAGCCGTTAAAAACTAGCTGGAATTAAATTAGTTAATTAGTTATGACGAAAAATATTAAACATATTTTTAAAATAATTTGTTAATAAATAAAATTTTATTTAATAATAAAATAAAAATGTTTATAAAAGGGGGGTAGAAATTTGTATTCATATTTAATTAATTATTTATTATTATTTATTGTTTTATTATATATAATAACAACGATAATTTATTTTGAAATAAAATAAGAATAATAAAGAGAGAATAGATAAATAAAATCTAAGCCAAGAGAAAAATGACTAGACACACCAAGAGACTCATCACAAAGGGGGGGGGGGGGGATAATTACCTCGAGAGAACTAGAATCTTGCTCTTACTTAATTCCCAACCATCATCTCTGTTGAGATTCTTAGCATGCCTTTCAATCTCAATTTCCTCCCTCAAATTCCTATGGTGGAAGTGATCAAATTTAGCAACGAATTTGGAGTCCTCAATGCATACATGGTGACAAGATTTTTTTGCATCATCCCCAAGATATGAGGTGCAGGAACGATTGTGTCTAAAATGCACAGCATGCTCCTAGATTTTTTCTCTAACAAATCTACTTGTTTCTCCAATATAGGGAGTTTATAAATTACACCAATGGATTCAATTTTATCATGCAATGTACTAAAATAAGATATTGAATCCTTCTTCAATATTTATGGAATATAAATCACTGTCACTCAATCACATGGAAGTAAGAGAAATAAGTAAATCAATCACACAACATAAGATTTTCTTTGGGAAAGAAATTGCTCAAACCCCTCTATCTATATTGTATAAAAATACAAGGAATCATGAAATAATACAATGCATTCTTGCTCACAAGAATGTCATGCACTCTACCAATCATCTGACACTGATCTAGGAAAAATTGGACAAGCACATAGAAAATTTCCTGCTCACCTTTAGCCTACCTTTCCCACACAATTCCTAGGCAATTAAATCCCTATTAAAGAGGAATTCCAGCCTTCCTTGACTATGAAATCCATCATAGGAATCTTGTGGCTTTATAGTTGCATCTGGGCAGTTCGCTAATAATACAAATGATATTTATCTTCCCTTTAACCTTTGTCTCAAATGGATCTGCATTATATTTTAGATGCATGTAGCTAATAATAGCAAATCATCAGTTAGTTGATAGATCATTGCTTGTAATTAAATCTATTTGAATTCACTTTACCTCTCACTAGCTCATCACTCAGTTAGAACTAGTTGAACTGATTTTAGCTCAACTAATTTGAGTTAACTGATTAAAATCACACTACACTAGTGCATTAATTGCAACTAGACCCCAAAAATAATAGAATCACTCTACATGCATCACCTTTGACCCTAAACCAAAAATTATTGAGCTAACTAAGTCTTTCTCACTTAGTTAACTAATACAAGTTGTTATGAGACAATATTACAATTTATTGCGTAATTTATTTAAGGGAATAATAAATTAGAAACAAATTTTGTTGTTGAATTTTCAACGAGGAGTACCATAGGAACAAGGAACCATGTAAACTGCTTTCATGTCCTTGGGGTCGATAGGCTCCTTTACAAAAGCAAGATTTTTTCTAATAGTACAGAGAGGTTTGAATGAATAGGATACATTATTCCTTCTAAGGACATGGGCAATTTTGTACGTGGTCCCTTGGATAAATTGGAGATGGACCCTGGAGATAGGATCCATCCGAGTAGATTTTCCACTCTATGTTAGTATTGAAACTAGCCTTTTTACATCAAGTTATAGACATTTGAACTAATTTAGCATTGTAATTAACAACTATACACATAAAACTAGTTTATGGTTATACGTTCTTACTATAAAATTTTACTTCTAATATTGTGAAAGGGGATCAAGTTTTGGTATCCTTTATATGTATTATGGTGGATGAAGATCCCACTAGAGTAATAATAGTGTAAATATGTCACTAATTAAATGTAAGTTGGAAAACGCTTTATATATTACCTATAAGTAAATAACACCCATTAGGTATTTAGTATTACATAAAATGTAATGTGACCTTATTAAACAAGGTTTACTACATAGTTAGTATTACAATTTCCTAAATAGCTATAAAATAAGGGTGGATTTTTACTTATGGATCATGCGTTGGAGTATATTGCAATTGGGTCTTACCTTATTCAAATGTTTCGCTACCTTAAGAGGAAATTGAAAAGGAATGGACTCTTTTCATAAAAGGATCATTTTATGGTGTTCACCACCTCAAGGGTGTTTTGATATAATCAACTATAGTGGATTTTTGATATTATTCTCTCATATAATTTTTGTGTGGTTTTATTTTATATATCATATAATAAACTTCCAACCAATATTCTACGTGATGCATCCATTACAATTTTCCATCCTCAAAAAGTAATGGAACTATGAAATACTAGCAAAATGGGAGGATCAAATATTCTGAATCTTAAAATAGTTTTAGGAATATTTCATCATTCAAGGAACACTTTATTTCATCAAAAAATTAGGACATATTTATTTATATGATATAAAGGAATCTTGAATGTGTGGTAATGGAAATATGTGACTTCTTAGAAGACAACTACTATGGCATTTTATTTGATTACTCTACCACACATTATGTAGAGGACATAATTGAGGGAAATTTGGAAGTTATGGTGCCCACCAATGCTCAACTTACCTATTTTTTCCTATTATTCTTCCTCTATATCCATATCCAATCCTTTACAACCTTATTGATGATATTTCACATTGAGTGAGTGACCTTATTAGGGACTATGATGACTAATACATGAGATGAACAATATTTTTTCAGGATAAATAATAGATATATTTATACCACACTGGATTTTCATATAATTCTAGGTATTAGGGAGAGTAAGTGGAATTTATTTCTAAAATACAAGTGTCCTATGAAAATACATGTGATAAAAATGGAATTTATAAACATTCCTTTGGTAGTGCAACTTACTACTATGCCATCCATATTGATTAAAATTTTCACAATAAGGATTGAAAAGAGATTATAAGTAAAACACTTTACAAAAAATAAAAGAAACATATAGCCCTAACTCATAGAATAAGGTACAAAGTGAAGGTACAAAGTGCAAATAACATGGGCTAATATGAAAACCACATTGTGGTAGTATAGATAACTGACTAAATGTATATTCTTTTCTTTAATTTAAATTAAGTCGTTAAATGTATTGACTAAATAGGAATACCAAAAACAACTATAAATCTGGTAAAATAACAACCATGTGATCAAATAAGCAGCATAACAAAAACTAGATTTGCGATCATATTAGAAAGCATCACAAAGTAATGGAGTGAGGACAAGACTTAGAAAAAATAGTAAATGTAAAATCCCATGAAGCCGCAACTCGATAGTGAAACCCACAATATCAAGAAAGGATAAAATATCAATGACTTAGATTCAGAGAAAATTTTAAAAAATTGGGTTGACTCAACTAATAGAAGAGAATAAAGACTACATATTGGGAGTCAAATTGATTAAATGGATATAACAAATTGGGACACCATAACCAACAACGGAATCAAATCACAATTAAAAACTCTAGATGAATCAATAATTTTAAAAAGTGAATCTTCCACAAAATATTAAAAAATGGGGTGGCCACATGCATCATATAAATCAAGAGTTATGGAAAAAAATGGTATTAATGTGACGAGGAATAATCAATGATAGGTAGCAGATGAAATTAATGGCACACTTAATTCTACGGCTATAAAAATAAGAGAGCGACTAGAGTCACCTCATATTGTTTTCAAATTGTCACCAAGCATTGCATTTGATATAACTGAACTCCAAAACCTGCCCATTTCAAAAACTTTCATATTAAGAGCTTCGCAAGTTCCCTAGAGGGTAACGATTTTAAGAGGATTTAAAAATTATGAGGAAGAGAGTCCACTTAGAAGTAAACATGACCTCCATAGAGCTAAGAAATAAGTATCAATTTGATAGGAGCACAATAATGGAGCTATAGGTCTAGTTCCACAATATCAAAGAGGCCAATATGGATGATGTAGAGTGAGAAAAATAGTTTAAATCCTTAAAAAAAATAGGACGTGTTTGATAAGAAATGGAAAAAAATGTACAAATTATTCACCAATAAGGCATATGATGTTATTTGGGTGCACAAGTAGTCGTGGATGTTTAGGGCCTGACAGAGGTTTCTATGAAGTTTATTTTTATTCAGTACCATGATGGTACCTTGTGGTTGGAAAAACCACTAGATTTCATGACCATGGAAATCTATAACATCATTGGTGCATCAGACAATAGGGATAAAAAATTGAAGAAAATCAACTCAACTTCCTAGATCAAAGGGTTAACAGGTGCAATGACAACACAAAACTCCAAAGGATTAATTATCAGTCATTTCCAGGATCCCCAAGTGAAATAAAAATGCATCATATTATCCATATCTTACTCCATCCTTACAAGAATTTGAAATAAAACTAGACATTCTTGAATACATTGGAAATATAAAAAGGTTGGAGAAAAAAATATAATTCGATCGACCATGTCGCTCACATGGTAAAAACCAACTACCAGAAATTCCAAAATTCTAACAAAGGTATTGGGTACCCATCACTTTTGATTTAATTAGACATGAGCTAGGTATTTACAGTTGTTAATGTAACAACCCTTGTTAAAATTCCATGTAATATAACTTAAAAACAATAAACATGGTCAATGGGACATGTATTCCAAGGTGAATAGAGGGAAAAACATCCTAGCGTGTGTTCATTTTAGTTTTTTTTGCTAAAGTAAATTGGAAAAGGCAATTACGAAGGCATTAAAGAGGAAAAAAATATTTTTGGAACATTTATTTATGAAAATAATAGAAATTAGGAGGAAAGGGATATGAAAGGTCACAGGTTGCACGTGAGGAGAAAAATGAAGGAAAATAATCGAAAATGAAGAAAATAAAGACCTCTTCTATAAAAAGGCTTCTGAGGATCAGTTCGAGAGCTTTGGAAACATTTTGTCAGCGCATTTTTTCGAGCTTTCTCATTATTCTCTCTCTCTCTCTCTCTCTCTCTCTCTCTCTCTCTATCTCTCTCGCTCACTTTTAGACGCTTAGAATTTTCTTGGAGCACTTGGGAATTGGAGCAAGAAAGGAAAACCAAGCAAGGGTGAGCAGGATCAAGAAACTACAATGAGATTCTTTATAGGTATCGATTTACATGTGATTTTCTTGCTAGATAAGCATGCATGGTTTTTTATGTTGTTTCCTGTTGTCTTGGCATGGGTTTTGCTAGGTGTGATAGTGGTTTTCAGCCTAGCCTTTCCATTTTCATATAACTTTGATGAGATGGGTTTCTGATACTTTGGTTTACCTAGATATACAGATGGATTTGAAGCTAAGTGGGGTGGATATCCAAAATGTAAAACACATGGCCTAGTGGTCCCTGAACTAGATTGTGGATCACGGTAGATCCATTGTACTAGTAACCCTTGAACCAGACTGTGGGTTGCGATAAAGCCACATTGTGTGCCTCGGTGGGCCTACGGATCCTTGTTGGTGAATGGAAGGTTATGTGATAAATCCAAGAGGTGGATTTCTCTTTGTTGGGGCTAAAGTATTGGGATGGGATGTGCGTTAAATCCTCTAGAAATGGTCCCAGTGTAGGGACTAGCGGCCCCGAGACTGGATTGTGGGTTATGGTAAAGTCTGAGAGACTGGGAGGCACTCAAATTCCTCATTGTGTAGACAGAGAAACCTAATAACATTCATGCTTGTTTGATTATTTTTCAGTTTGTTATGAATCCCAAGTTCATGCTTTGAATATGGCATAGGGGGTTATTGGATGAAGAGAGATTTGGCTCAGCCGATCTATGGTTGAGTGGAACGTGGAAGTCCCATCTCTGATTGGTCTTTACACTCATTAATGAGAGTTCATTCTTTTGGTATTTGGTACGAAAATGCATTGGTTATTATGTGGATGTAATTGTTGTTATATCCATGGTATTGTTGTTGCTATTATGCTATTTATAAGCTTGTATTTTGTCAGTGACGTTGTATGGCTCTACCTATTTTTGTTTCCTGTAAACGAATACACAATGTATCTATGGTCAAATAGATTGTATTCCAGCTTATGATGTAAGGGAGAAATGATTCTTAGAAATTCTCAAATAAGTATTAGATAACCATATTTAATTCTCTTATTTACACATGTAGATGCAATCTTTGTGACATGTTTGACGAAATTATAGTTATGGTTCAGTGGGTTCGGATGAGTTCCTGATGATGTGACTACTTCCATGTAATTTTTAATGTTATTTATTCTCTCCTGATGTTACAGGAAGTTTTGGGTAGTGAAATTGGCTCAGGGGTTGAAAATGTGTCACAAATCCCAAATTTGCATGCACATAATTGATTTTTTACGACCCTAGCTGCTACCTTTCCAAGGCTAGCCCATAACTAAGGATCTATAGTTGCTCCCTTTCCCTTATATACCTAGGGCTAAGGCTCAAGAGGGTAAAAATCCTGGTAAAGTGGTTTACCTCCTCGAGGTGTTGTTGATGTTGTGTGAAGTGTGTTTTTCGTGTTTCTGTTGGCTCTACTTCCTTAAGGTCATCTAGGAGGATGAGTCTCATATTAGTAGCCTCTCGTCACATGTTTACCCTAGTTGGAAGGTTGTTCGGGTGGATGTTAGAAGAGGGTGTTACAGAGTGGTATAAAAGCATGGTTCAACTCTTGGATTGGATGGGTGGTGTGTTGATCAAGTGCTATGTTGGTTGCATGCATGTTTATTATGATTTTGTTCTATGTGTGGTTTTTTAATATGCACGGTGTTGGTCATGGGTACAGTGATGTCGCCATACGAAAGTTGTTGGGGTCGTTGCGAAATTTGTCTTCATGTGTGTATGATTGGTTATATGTTGTTCATGTTTATGTATTGACCATGTAATTTTTATTACATGTTGTGCCATCCATTGCTTTTTTATTCTAGCTCACATAATTGGTCATCTTTTCTTGTTTCTCGTGTATGCTTTCTTAGGTGATGCTAGATTTAGGACATGCATTGGTCATTCATGATTAGTTATACATGTCAAATGGGTACATATGGTCAAGTTTGAATTTGTTTGGTGAAGGTTGTTTTTCATAAGGTCATTGTATGAAATTAGGTCATCATTATGATATTGGTATGTTATTATGCTAATGTGTTGGTTAAGATAGAGTAGGAGATGCAAACCATCAAAGTGAAGTTGCAACATTAGATCTCGAGGAAATATCATCTCATCATACAGTTTTGGATGTTTGGAATGTAGGTATGTGGGTTAATGATTGTTATATGCATTATCGTTATAAGAATTCCTTTCTTTCTATTTATGTTATGGTTACACACATTATAGATGTTATTTTATTAGTGTGGTTATATGCACATGTGTGAGATAGTCATGAGTGATAAAAACCCATGGTGGTATGCATTGCTATTTTTTTTTTGTTAAATAACTTATATGTTGTTGATGACATTGTTATGGTTTAACTTATTGTTGTTGTATGATAGTTAGCTTGATGATTAGGTTACATGTTGTGGATGAAAAATACATATAACTTGTTGTTGTTACATGCTAGTGACTTGATGATTAGGGTTATTTCATTAACATCGTCATGTTATATGTATTATGCTAATTTGGATTGGCTCATGAAGATGGTAAGGCCTATGAAATTCAGACATGAGTCGATGTAATTATGATTGTGTGTTGAACTTTGTCTATACTGACTCTGCATATGTGATTGTATGCATGAATGACATTTTTTTATGGGTTTATGATGTTAGCATGTTAGCTAGATATTGCTATGGATATGATGACCTTATTTATGTTGAGTTGGGGTGTTCTAAGGTATATTATGCTAATTTATATCGGTTATGCAGACAAGATATCCTCCCTGAGTTACATTGAGGTATGAGTTTACTTATGTCGTCTACTTGGTGTTTGAATGCTTGATTATGTTGTTTATTTCATTTTCAAGTGTTTGGTGTCTCTTATATCATTTGTAGTTGCTTTAATGTTTGATTAATTGCATGATAGGAGTATATGTGTCTGTAATATTACATGAAGGAATGATTTTGTTTTAAGATGGTTGTGCTAACACATAGATGATGAGATATCTGGCATATACTTGAGTGTAAGTAGGTGATAGTTGTACCATTACGTATTATGAATGATTAACATGAGTTGATTGAATGATTATGAAATGGCTTTTAGTCTTGGTAAAAGTTGATTTCAAACTGAGAGATATGTTTCCTTGATGTTTGGTACACATGGCTGATATGTTTGTTCAATTATAGGTCAGCATGCTTGGGACAACAAGGTAATATACTGGTATATTGGATATTTATTTATGCATCAACAGTTATGTGTTTATGGCAGTATGATGCAAGGATTATAGGCAAGAGATTTTCATGAACTATTGAATAAGGTTCGGGTTGAGCTTTCACTGGGAAGCTTCGGGAACCATGGGGATTGAGTCATGGTGTTTGTTTCTTACCTTATGCTTTTGGTATTTTATGATTCATTTGCACTTGATTTGCAGTTTTTTTATGTCTGATGAAAGGCCTTGCCACTTTTTCATGATGTTTTATTGCTTTGTTTTTCATGGTATTTTTCTCATTTGTTCATGTTATTTACTTTTATGTTTTGAGTCTTTGAAATTGGTTGGGAAAGGCAAAAAGTTAATGGTTCTTGGGAAGAGGTGAATGAAACCCTAGAAGGTAATGAAAGACGCAAATGAATCTCGATGCATGAGAAAGCATAGCAGAAAGTAATAATATGAAAGTCAGATGGATTGGTTGAGTCCATTGTGGTAAATGGATGGTGGCAAGATAATCATGAGAAAGGTAATGTAAATGGATTTCAGATATTAGCTTCCTTGGCTATGTTGGGAAATGTTGTTATCAATATTATGCATATTTTCCATGGATAAAGGAATTTCTCTCCACCTAGACCATATGATATTTGGTAATCAAGTTGTGATCATAATTATGATGATGTATGTATATGTATATTTGCATGTATGTATGTCAGTATATGATGAGATCATGATTGCTTTATATTGATGTTTACATATATATATATATATATATATATATATATATATATATATATATATGTATGTATGTATATGTATATGTATATATTTATGCATGCATGTATGTATGTATGTATGTATGTATGTATGTCATTGATCGACTAGGCTGCCACAGATCTTGATGGTTTTATGTTTATGGTTTGTATGTATATATGTATGTATGTATGAATTTGTGTGATAGGATCATGATTGTTTTATGCTAATAATTATATGTATATTTACGTATTTATGTTTCTATGTCACTGTATGACAGGATTTTCAAGAATCCTTCTTGTGGAGGAATTATTTCTTATGCAGGTGAATGGAATGCAGATTGTTCTGATGAGGAATCAAGTGGGAAGACTAACCTCGAAAAATATATGAGGTCAGTATCTTATGGAAATGAATTGGTATTATATGCTCTTACTATTCCTATGTTTATTTTATGGACAATTAATGTTGAGCGGTATATCAACAAAGTGAAAGTAGTATGATCTGTGACATTTTAGGATAAGGATGGATAGTGGAAATACATTAGAATTAAGGTTACTTGTGGGGTGAGTGTGTGGTCTATGGATGTGCAATACTCTTGTTTTGTTGTGCATGTTTCATATTTAGTTATTGTACCTATGGTGACTTGTAAGTGTTGCATGTGTAGTATTGTGTACATGTGATTTCATATGCCTTTTTTGTATATGTTATTGTGTGTATATTGCATATGACATGCTAGGTATATATGGTGATATGTATATGTTGAATATGGCATGTTGTGTACATATGGTGTTGGGTACATGATGTGCATATGGTGTTGGGTGTAGGAGGCATCGTGTGCATGTTGTGCATGTGACATTTTGTACATGTGGTCTCATGTACATGTGGCACATGTGGTTATGTGTACATGTGTTATTTTTTACACATTGTAGAGGTGGTGCGACCTACATTTTTCATTGTGTACACGTTGTGAAAATGGTGTCGTATACATTTGATGTTGTGCACACGTTGTCTAGGTCATGTTGTGTATAGGTGATACTGTCTACATGTTGTGCATATGGTACTAGTATATATTTGTTATTATGTGCATGTTGTACATGCTATGTTGCTGGCATGTAGTACCATGTATGTGCATGGTGTAATTGTTGTATCATAACATGTGTATTAGTTTTGTTTTACTCTCTATATGTATATCTATATGTATTGCGTTGTATTGTACACCTGCTGTAGGTGTATGTGTTGTATGTTAGTGTAAGTGTATGTATTATATTGTACACTGGGTATAGGTGTATGTGTATGTATATGTATTCTGTTGTACACCGAGTATAGATTTATGTATTGTGTTGTGTTGTACACCAGGTGTGGGTGTATGTATTGGGTGGTGTTGAATGGATGTACGTGTTGTACACTATGTGTTTGTGTACGTGATTAAATAGAAGTAAAGGAATTGGGTGCTTCCTGGGTATGGAAATCGATATGATGTGTGAGTAAAGAAAGAACAAAAGAAAACGTAAGGACCGATGAAGGATAAGTATCTGTATTTTATTTTATTTTTATTATGCATGTGATCTGTGATTCGGACTTATGATGGCTACATCTAATTTATGATTATGGTTTATGGTGATTTCATGAAATTAATGAATTTAACTTATGATGGTTGTGTTTTGAGCTAACCATATGTGATATTTTATACATGATTATTCGACCAAACAAGTAGATTGGCTTGTGTGAAAGGAAGTCAACAAGATTTCAAGTGTACCTTATTGATGAGCTACCAATGGGGTATGATTTGAATTTATTTCAATTTGTTTTGAATCTAATGGAAAGTATGTTCTCCATACTGGAAGCACATAAATTCTCAATTGGGTGATTGGAATTGACAGTAAGAATTCACAGCATCAACAAAAGGGAATGGAACATGCACCAGTATGTTGGTAAAGAATTTTAGGAGTAGGGCCATCGTGGGACACTGGTGCCCAATAGTGTCCATTTATTGGCATGAGCATGCTATGATCAGTATGATAGTTTGAGGCAGGTATATGCCTTGGGTTTTTATATATTCCTATGTGAGGAAGCCTTTCGAAGGGATGGATCACATAGGATAGGGGATGGTGGGTAAATTTGAAGGTGAGTGACTGCACGGAAGGGGTTACTAAATTTCCCGAGGGACTGTGTAGAAAAGAAGGGAAGGTTAGGGAATGGATTTGTTTTGGTCATTATCATTGACAAATGGAATTAGATGCACATTGGGAGTCTTCCTTGGAACAATGAGCTCATAAATTTTCATTGAGGGTATAGTGGCACATGATTATAACGTTCGACACCGAATGCAGATTTCACTACGACAGTGGATTTTGGACTTCCTAGGAAGGATTTCAATCCCGTGACTAATTTGAGGGTGGAGGTGTGAGAATTTCATTTCCCTTGTTGCTAATATGAGAATTGTATCCTTTTATTTACTTCTTGAGTAAATGTGTATATGTGTATACTATTGTAAATATTGTAATGAGTTTTGTTATAAAGCTCCAGTATGCGGTATGATTGTCTTTATGGTTTTTTCATTTGAGCAGGTTATTCCTTGTAAATTCTACAACAATATACATCATAAATCTTAACTGGTAGTGTGGTTTCTTTTCAGTTGTTTGTTGAGGTATATGTGTGGTTGAACATCGAGAACAATGTATCCCAAGGGGGAGGGTTATGTAATAGCCCTAGTGAAAATTTCATGTAATAAAAGTTAAAAACAATAACCACGGTCGATGGGACACATATTCCAAGATAAATACTGGGAAAAAAATCATAGTAGGGGTTCATTTCGGTTATTAAGGCTAAATTAAATTGGCACAGGAAATGGTATTACAGAGGCAAAAGTACTGGGCGAAATTTTATAAAACAATGAATTTAGGAGAAGCAGAGTTATGAAAGGTCACAAAATACCATGAGGAAAACGAAAAACAGGAGGCACCTCTACTGTGTAAAGGCTTTGAGATGAATTATAAATCAATATTTTGTTGAGTGCAATTTATTTCTCTCTCTCTTAGACACTTAGAATTTTCTTGGAGCACTTACGCATTGGAGAAAGAAAGGAGAAGTGTTGGCTTGAGGGGTCCTAACCTAGGTTCAGATTTTATCATGCAACCAACAAGCCCTCGAACTATTGGCCCTTTTGGCAATGAATTGCTTGCATAGATCAAGGTCTCACCAGAAGCAATATGGGGCAGTGTTGGAACCAGGTTTCTGCACCCCAAGGAAGGAAATAATGTGGTCATACTAAACAGGTTGATTGTAGAAATTATACATATTGGAAATAGATGTGCGTAAATATAGAACAACACTTATCAGAACGGCTAGTCACAGAAATAGATAAGGCATAAATAAATAGATCACAAATCGACTTCGTCGCAGATGTAACAGAACCAGATCTATGTAATGCCCAATAACTTAAGTAGATGTATCCATGTATTGAACCATCAATATATATTTAGGAATAAATAACATATCTATTCACACAGATATAATTAAGCATAATAAAAGTAAGTGATCTCAATGAAATAACATAACATAAATCAGATAACACAGTGCTTTGCCAAATCCAGCATTTGTATTAGATTCCAATATTTTAGTACAATAGATTGTCCCTTACAATTATCCTTCCATGCACATATTGAGTGGAGACTGCACATAGCTAAGACTAGGTCTCCACGCACACAACCAGCATGGGCCTTTCTACCCAACCCAGACTGAAACCCTTAAAAAAAGTATCACATATGCATAAAGCACTTTCTCACATATAAACATGAATTACCCCTTATTTAGACTCAATCTATCTATTTATATCTATATTAGTGCATTGATACTATGGTCTAAAACCATGGTTTGAGGCACACAATTTACCCTTAAAAACATTTTACATAAAAGAGGGAATTTGACTTGCCCCAAACCCCCTTCACCTTTCCGCACATCGCACATATGAAAAAATATACAAAAATACGCTAAAAAATGTGCCCCAGGGGACCCCGCTTTTTGGCTTGAGGGGTCCTGACCCAGTTTCAGAGTTGATCATGCAACCAACAAACCCTTCAACTAGTGGCCCTTTCGGTAATGACCTTCTTTCGCGGATCAAAGTGTCACCCAAAGTAGTATGGGGGGGGTGCTGGAATCGTGATTCCACACCATGAGGAAGGAAATAATGTGGTGTTCCTAAACAGGTTGATTGCAGAACTTATACATATCAAAAATAAATGCATGTAGATACAGAAAAACACTTATCAGATCAGCTAGTCGAAGACACAGATAAGGCATAAACAGATAGATCACAGATTGACTTCATCGCAGATGTAACGAAAATAGATCTATGTAATGAGAAATAACTTAAGAAGATTTATCCATGTATTCAACCATCAAAATATACTCATGCATAGATAACAAATCTACTCACACAGATACAATTGAGCATAATAGAAGTAAGTGATATCAGTGCAATAACAAAACATAACTAAGATAACATGGTGCTTCGCCAAAACTACTCTTTGTATTAGATTCCAATAGTTTAGTACAACATACTTTCTCTTACAATTACCCTTACGTGCACACCGTCAGCGGAGTCCATACACAGCCAGGACTAGGTCTCCACACACACAGCCAACAGGAGCCTTTATACCCAACCTAGACTAAAACCCTTACAAAAAATATCACATATGCATAAAGAACTTTCTTACATAAAAACATTAATTACCCCTTACTTAGACTCGATCTATATATTTATATCCATCTTAACACGCAGATACTATGGCCTCAAACCATGGTTTGAGGCACACAATTTACCCTTAAAACCATTTTACATAAAATATGGACTTTGACCCACCCCAAATCCCCTTGACCTTTCTGTGCAATTTGTATATGAAAAAATCTATAAAAAGATACTAAAAAATGTAGCCCACGTGACCCTTCTTCTTGGCTTGAGGGGTGCTAACCTAGGTTCAAAGTTTATCGCACAACCAACAAACCCTCCAACTATTGGCCCCTGCTTGCGTAGATCAAAGTATCACCCGAAGGAGTATGGGTGGGTGCTGGAACCAGTTCTTCACACCCTGAGGAAGGAAATAATGTGGTGGTCCTAAATAGGTTGATTGCAGAACTTATACAGATCAGAAATAGATGCGCGCAAATACAGAAAAACACTTATTAGATCGGCTAGTTGCAGAAACAGATAAGGCATAAATAGATAGATCACAGATCAACTTCATCGTAGATGTAAAACAACTAGATCTATGTAATGCGCAATAACTTAAGAAGATTTATCCATGAATGCAGCCATCGATATATATTCATGCATAAATAATAGATCTACTCATGAAGATACAATTAAGCATAACAGAAGTAAGTGATCTCAATGAAATAATAGAACATAACTCAGATAACACAGTGCATCACCAAAACTAATCTTCGTATTAGATTCCAATAGTTTAGTACAACATACTTTCCCTTACAATTACACTTCTACGCACACCGCCAGGAAAGTCCACACACAACCAGGACTAGGTCTCCAAGCACATAGCGAGTAGGAGCCTTTCTACCCAAACCAGACTAAAACCCTTAAAAAAAGTAGCATGTACTCATAAATAATTTTCTTACATCAAAACATGAATTACCCTTTACTTGGACTCGATCTATCTATTTATATCCATCTTAGTGCGTAGATACTATGGTCTCAAACCATGGTTTTGGGCCCAAAGTTTACCCTTAAAACCCTTTTACACAAAAGATGGACTTTGAATTGCCCCAAAACCCCTTGACCTTTCTACACAACATGCATATGAAAAAATATACAAAAGTATGCTAAAAAATGTGTACTAGGGGACCCCGCTACAACAAGCCCCTAAGAGAAACATGTGACTCATCACGAGTAACTGTGGCATCTTCTCCTTCATCTTTTCTTGGAGCACAAAGACAAAATATTTTAGTGGTATCACCATTTCCAGACTCTACGTAGCATGTTCGTGCACTTCAATTACCAACTTCTCTATAGTGGGCCCTTCAATGTCCAATTGAATGTTTATTTGTCTTTACTGAATGGCCTTCAACATGCCATTTAATGCTTGCAATAGTTATAGAGCCTCCTCAGCCCATGGATACATTATTTTCTCAATAAACTATTATTTTTGGTGTAGTTCTTTGATTTTATTTTGAATTACACGACCCTCCTGTAGGCAGGCGAGGCACTGTGCAATAACAAGAGTAACTGCCGCCATCCTAATATCAACGAACTATTGCTCCTTCACGTGAAAATCATTGCACAACGGTTGTACCATAGGATCATTCTATAATTCAGTCCAAACACCCATGGCCTCATCCAAAATTTGATCGCATTGTGTGACTTCGGCAGCAATGCTATCAATATCCTGCTTTACTTCGACAACCCTCTTTGCTCTTACTTCTAGTGGGGTTTCTGGCTGCAATTTTTACTGTAAGTTGGAAATCTAGTGCTCAAATTCAGCCTAGAATGTTTAAACATATGTGCATGAGGCCTTTATTGTAGTAGCCAACCCTTCTAATTTCTTTGTTGGGGCTACTGTCGTTGGGACTGTTGGCACGTCATTTCACACTTGATTGATATTTTCTTCAAGTGAATCACGTTGAGCCTTGATTACTTGGCATGCTTCCAACTAAATCCCATATGCAATCATACTGTGGAGCAAATGAAATTTTCCTGCAGGAAAAATAGATAAGTTAATATTAATATCTCCACAACCTTGCAGTTGCACATGCCGGTTGGCTAATTCGACATGGATGGTCGGCTTAGGAATTTGAATAATATGACTGCAACTATTCGTAGGTAGAACTACATTGATTGGATCCATGATGGTTGCATGCATGCTCACTTGGGAAACCCTCTCTTGAATCAGGCTCACTTGAACTTTCAGCTCCTCCATGCCAACCTGCAGCCATTCGAGTGCAGTCCTATACTACGATTCCATGTCTTCCCACCTATCCTCAGTTTTCATCGTGACTATGTTTTATATTTAGTTGAGGTCTTCTTCAGCCAGCATCAAGATCTCTTCTCCAGTGTCTTTGGGACCTTTTTGTTTCTTCCTCGATCCTCCCGTAGCATAAGAACCACACTTGCACCTTTGGATGTTTACGCTTCCACAGGTTCCTCAGTTTCTCTTGAATTCTTCTTAGGTGTAGTTTCAGCTTCCAAATCAATTTTCTCACTGATGGTAGTCAGCATGGCCTATTTTTCTGTTGTCTTCTCATTTGGATGCATACCAGTGTGATGCTTGGTGAATGTCTTTGGGATAGAAGTTGATGCACCTGGCTCCAACCACGTGGGCAACCACTTTGGATTGACACACAATAGATCATCCTCTGTGACGAGATATGATAATTCATACCATACTCCTTCGACTGCACCCTTCACACGGATGTGCATGTTGTTGAAGGTCACCTTAAAATATGCGATCATTTTCTACTGGTCGTACAAAGTCAGAGACAACCTCGATTTTGATTATACATCTTGGAAGAGCGAGGCGTTGAACAACACCCAAAATATTTTATTATCCATAATGCGTAAGGGGATGGAAGAATTCCATAATGTGGCATACCCCGCAGCTTCGTACATCTACAGCTCTCTCTCAGGATATTATTTTTCCTATGGGGTCTTCCAGGCAATAAGGGCTATCAGCAACATGAGCCAAGCGTAATAGAAATGCTTGCCCTCTTCTTGTGCTTTTCGCATGTTCTCCAAAAACTTACATAAGTACTAAGACAAATTTTATATGACTCCTTTTTCACACTATCTTTCCAGTGCAATGACCCACAGAGGAACCTCTTTAGGTAGGAATTTGTGCATCATCTTGTAGGCCAAGATGAGTGTTCCAAACTAAACAACGAGATCATTTATCTTGCACATTACGAACCCTCTACTATGGCATGACACTTGGTATTTTGCTTTGATTTTGTCAGTCACACTTTTCTCTTATGCCTTTCCTTGAAAATTTCCAATGGAATTTGCACCTTGATCAGGCAAGTAAGTGATTCGATGGATTACAACAGCATCTATAGGTATGCGCTCTCCTAGCCAAAGTGATTAATCATGCACGAGCCGAAGAAATTGGAGCACACATATGTTATTTATTGAAATACACCTTAAATGCAGGACATGAAGCAGATTCAAAAGTCCTTCCTTGTGCAGACCCAACACCCATCGGTGCGGCTCAAGGTGCACAAGGCCCCTCTCATATGACACATGATCTAGATAGCGCTCAGGCAGAAGCTAAAGAAACTTCTCCACATATTCAATGTCCCAATATTACATCTTCAAATGCGGCACTTTGGCGAACATATTGCCTTCAACTGGGACATTTTTCAGGAATTAACAACATGTTGATACTTGACCGCACTTTGTCCAGATATTTGGGGAATCTAACTAACACGTTGCGTGGTGCGACATAGGTGAGCAACTGTGAGAATGGGGCTATTTGGGCCACATCCTCCTCCTCCTCCTCCATGATGGTCTCAAGGAGCTCTACCATGGGTCTCTTCTGGCACTCAGATGTAGTGGAGTGTGGCTTTGGAGTATTTTCCCTCAGGTATTTACGAGTCCCTAACGTCTAACCTTTCTTAGGCTTTGCAGGCATAGGTGTCTCAGCAACCAGCGCAATAGGATCTTGATCTAAAAGGACTGTATTAGTATTTTTGTGCTAAGTGTCTTTTCAGTTATAGAACATGTGCATACTTGTCTCTTTAGTTTTCTTAAGGATTGAGGATTTAAACCATGAATTATATATTATTTTAGTGAATTAGAAGCATGAAATAAGCACAAATAACATTGAAAAATACTGAAAAATAGAGAAATAATTCACCACATAACATTTACATAGTAGGAATGATGAATCAGTTCACCCCTCCTAGGCTACATCTGTTGGTCGAGCTCCCAATGGCATGTCCATCTTTCATTATGCTCAAAATTTTGCAGATACATGTAGCTACAGGCCTCTAATGGTTGCTTTCTCTGCACCAATGGATCCATAATGATCCAATTAGTTTATAATAACTCTTCATTCACTCAAAAACGTCAAAAATTGAGTCTCCAACTCATTTTCCCAATAAAACCTAGAAAAGCTCCACTAATTGTGGATGACTCCACTTAACTGGAGTTAGTTTGGAAATTTCTACCACATAAAATTCGCCTCCAAACCTCCCACCAATCCTAACTGTGATAATAAATGTTGCAGTTGGGGGTGGCCACATGCCAACCCCCAAAACCCGCGGTTACCGTTATGGTGGAGCGAAACTCTGCTTAGACCTCGGGATAAGGTTCCAAACTGGAGTTAAAACTGTATGGGTTAACGAAAACATCGATGGATATAACGGTAACATGGCATGTCACCAAGGGTCACAATAAACTATAGGAAAAGTAAATGTCTGAGGTTACGAAACCGTCAGTGATAGATTTAACGATGCAAAGTTATAACATGTGATAAGGTTGAAACATAAACTGCGAAAGTTTAAGTTGGGGGTTAACATTGATGTTGCGGTTTGATTGTATTACCATGTGTCCACCCACGGGGACAGCTGGCGGGTTGGGACCATTGACGGTCCCCAACCCTCACTCCACTATTCATTATAATTTAAATAATACCTGAATTCTTATAAGGTTAAGTAACAATGTAGCGTGGGTGGTTAAGTCGTGGGTGTGCACTACTAGAGGTTGCAGGGTTGACTCCTGCAGCCTTAACAAAATTTTACTATACCACTAAGGGGACACGTGGTGGCCTAAGGGTTGTCCAAATGTCACCCTCCAATTGGTCAATAAAACATAAATTACAACCCATCCACAAATCATATCGCAGTAATTTTTAGCCTAGGATTGGTTATGAGGAAAGTAATATTCCTCATAAAATTTCTTTTGCTGACTGTGCACCCTCCATGCTGAATGGGCATCCTAGTCAACCTTGTCGCAAAATTTATTTTTTTGGGAATTTGATTAGAACATGATATCTCCCTCATATGACATCAGTTTTTCAAACCATTCATGGCGCCAAAATAAGGAAGATGAGATCTACACAACCATCCTAGTTTCAACACAATCCTGTAACTTTCAATTTCGAGCAAAATTTATGAACACCTGATCACTCCACCCCATTAGGAAGCTTTTGGACCCCAAAATACTTCATTGCATGTTTATTAGATGAGGGTATAACTCCCTCACCTTTCCAACCTCCATCCACTTTTCCTTGCTTGGTTTAGTGCCTTGGAGACCAACTTGAAGGTAGCACTAGTACCTTTGGTGGAAATTCTGACACTTTAGTTCTGACACTTTTGATCAAATGCCAGAAATCTCCCCAAATTTTATCAATTTTTCAAATCCCACCCACAACTGTTGCTATACCGACGTTTGGAAACAAGTGTCAGTATTGCGACACTTAGAGGTAAATTTTGGTCTTGCGACATTTGGAGAAAAATGTCGGAATTGCGACGAATTGGAGTAAAGTGTCAGTCTTGCGACACTTAGAGATAAGTGTCGCTATTGCGATGTTTGGAGCAAAGCATCTAAATTGCGATAGATTGGAGGGAAGTGTCGGTGTTGCGACCCTTTCCTCCAATCCGTCGCAAGTCCGAAGCTTTGCTCCAAACGTCACAATAGTGACACTTAGCTCTAAGTGTCGCTATTGCGACGTTTGGAGCAAAGCGTCGGAATTGTATTGGATTGGAGGAAAGTGTTAGTCTTGTGATGCTTTCCTCCAATTTGTCACAATTCTGACGCTTTTCTCCAAACATCGGAATAGTGACACGTAGCTCTAGTTACCATGTTCCATATCAAAATCTAAGCAATTGGCTCTGCGATTAATCTAGTAAAGGCAAAGTTATTTTCTCATTTTATATTGTGGGTTAATCACTTCGGTTAACAGCTTTTGTTCAAATGTTATTTATAAAATGAACGGTTATTTATAAAATACGAGTGAGTGAATAGGGGTCAAACACCTAGCAAGATCACGTAGCTTTCACCATCGTAGTATAGTTATATGTAGCTCATAGGATTCTTCATTGTTATGGAGATTTTATAGTTTAATTAATCCCAAAAGAATAAAGCATCGGCCAAATCAAAGAAAATTGGCATAGTGGATCTCCAGAAAACTCGATGAAAAACAAACAGGGCAATTGGATTTTGCAACTCCAAAAATTAGGCCGAACTCTATATGTTGGTTGTACATCAAACACAAATTGAAGCATCGTATTTCATTTTTAGTAGTAAATTAATAGATCACCTAAATCAAATCGGATGGAAATTTTCTTGTCAACATCCAAGCAGTTGAAATAGAGATCCAAATATGTAAGAATCAGTAGCTTCCTAGATCTGTAGAAACAAGCGCTCAAATTTTGTTATTTGAGGGATAGATATTTGTAAATTGTTTCGATAATATAATGTCAATGAACAAGCTATTAGAGTGATAGAGATTTGTAAACTGTTTCCATAATGCAATGTCAATGAACAAGCTGTTAGGTATGGGGAAAAGGACCCATTAATTTCTTTTAGCCTTCCGTGCATTAGTGAAACTTGAGGGAGTAACAAGATCTGCGAAGGAAAGTTTCTAAGAAAAATGGTTTATGAGTGAGATTCATTCCATCCCTTACAATTTTTAGTGCACACAAATCCATAGTTTTGTAGAAAATATATCCCTCACACAATATATTCAATCTTTGTAGAAAATGAATCACATTGCATATGAATTAATCAAAAGAAATATCCCTTTTGTTGACAAATAAGTTGAATTAAAGAAAAAAAAGAAAACTTAGATAAAAATATCTTAATGGATTGACCTAGTGAAGAACCAATCCTCTTTGGTAAGATCCTCCTTTTTTTTCAAAATTTTTAAGAAATGTTAACAATCAAAATTTGCTAAGTTGTGACTGCACGGGTTCCTTGTGCATGTTCATGCGACCTGTTTGTCGTTGCTCCCTTATGCCTTTGCTCGGTCATGCCCGCCATATCGCGCCGTGTTATGGCGCCCACCCAAACATGTTCGGGTCGAGTCGTTTCGTTTGAGGGCGGTCGTATCAAATTTGCTAAGTTGTGACTGCACGGGTGCCTTGTGCACATTCGTGCAGCTCGTTTTCCATTTTCTCCCTTGTGCCTTCGTTCAGTAACCCGTTGTGTCGTTTCGTTTGAGGGTGCCTGCCCAAACCCGTTCGGGTAGGGTCATTTCATTTGAGGGCTCCCATTGAAACCTGTTCAGGTAGGGTCATTTTGGTTGAGGGCGCCCTCCCAAACGCGTTTGGGTCAGGTCGTTTTGGTTGAGGGCGCCCGCCCAAATGCATTTGGGTCGGATCGGTTCAGTTGAGGGCGACTGTATCAAATTTTCTAAGTACTTGTGACTGCAGGGTGCCCTGTGCACGTTTGTGCGGCCTGTTGCCTGTTGCTCCCTTGTGCCTTTGTTTGGTTGTGCGCGTCGTGTAGCGTTGTGTGAGGGAGCCCGCCCAAACGCGTTCGAGTCGGATCATTTTGTTTGATGGCGGCCATATCAAATTTGCTAAGTTGTGAACACACGGGTGCCTTATGCATGTTCATGTGGCCCGTTTTCCATTTTCTCCCTTGTGCCTTTGTTCAGTCGGGCGCGCCATGTCATTAGGTTTAAGAGCACCCACCTAAACCCATTTGGGTTGGGTCGTTTCGGTTGAGGGCACCCACCCAAACGTGTTCGGGTTGGGTCATTTCGGTTGAGGGCACCCGCCCAAACGCATTCGGGTCAGGTCATTTTGGTTGAGGGCGCCCACCCAAACGCATTTGGGTCTGGTCGTTTCGGTTGAGGGCGGTTGTATCAAATTTTCTAAGTACTTCTGCCCGCATGGGTGTCCTATGCACATTCATGTAGCCCGTTTGCCAGTTTCTCCCTTGTGCCTTCATTCAGTCATGTGCATCATGTCGTGCCGTGTGAGGGCGCCCGCCCAAACACGCTTGGTTTGGGTCGTTTCGTTTGAGGGCGGTCATATCAAATTTGCTAAGTTGTGACCACACGAGTGCCTTGTGGATGTTCGTGCGTCCTGTTTTCCATTTTCTCCCTTGTGCCTTCGTTCGGTAGCTCATCGTGTCGTTTTGTTTGAGGGTGCCCGCCCAAACCCATTCGGGTAGGGTCGTTTCATTAGAGGGTGGTCGTATCAAATTTTCTAAGTTGTGACCGCACGGGTGCCTTGTGCACATTCATGCGGCCTGTTTGCCGTTTTCTCCCTTGTGCCTTCGTTCAGTAGCCCATCGTGTCATTTCGTTTGAGGGCACCCACCCAAACGTAGGGTCGTTTTGGTTGAGGGCACCCACCCCAACGTGTTCGAGTTGGGTCGTTTTGGTTGAGGGTTGCTGCCCAAACACGTTTGGGTCGGGTTAGTTCGATTGAGGGCGATTGTATCAAGTTTTCTAAGTACTTGTGACCGTACGGGTGCCATGTCCACATTCGTGCGACCCATTTTCTGGTTGATCTCACTAGTACATTTGGAAGAAATTCTGACACTTTAGTTCAGATACTTTTGACCAAATGTCGAAAGTTTCCCCAAATTTTATCAATTTTTCAAATCTCGCCCGTATCATTTTTTCTAAGTTTTGACCGCCCGAATGCCTTATGCACGTTCGGGCGGCCCGTTTGTCATTTTCTCCCATATGGCATCGTTCGTCGTGTCACGCCATGTGAGGTCGCTGCCTGACCAGGCGCGTTCGGGCCAGGCCATTTCCTTCAAGGGCACTCGTATCAGTTTTTCTAAGTTGTGACCATCCGGATGTCTTATGCACATTCAGGTGACCTGTTTGCCATTTTCTCCCTTGTGGCATTGTTCGATTGGGCGCGCCATGTCGCGCCGTGTGAGGTCGCTCGATCGGGTGCGTTCACGAAAGGGTTGTTTCGTTCGAGGGCGTCTGTATCAGTTTTGATAAGTTGTGATCACCCAGGTGCCTTGTGCACGTTCGAGCTGCCCGTTTGCCATTTTCTCCCTTGTGGCATTGTTCGGTCGAGTGCGCCGTGTCGCACTGTGTGAGGTTGCCTGACCAGCCGCGTTCTACTCGGGTCGTTTCATTTGAGGGCACTCATATCAGTTTTGTTAAGTTGTGACCACCCAAGTGCCTTCTGCACGTTCGGGCAGCGCATTTTCCATTTTCTCCGGCCTTGTGGCATCGTTCAGTTGGGCAAGCCGTGTCACGCCATGTGAGGGCGCCTGACCAAGCGCATTTGGGTCGAGTCGTTTCATTTGAGGGTGCCCGTATCAGTTTTGCTAAGTTGTGACCGCCCGAGTGCCTTGTGCACATTCAGGCGTCCCGTTTGCCATTTTCTCCCTTGTGGCATCGTTCGCTCAGGCGCGCCGTATCGCGCCGTGTGAGGTCGCCCGACCGGGTGCATTCGAGTCGAGTCAGGCCGGTTTCGTTCGAGGGCGCCCGTATCAATTTTTCCAAGTTTTGACCACTCGAGTGCCTTGTGCACATTCGGCTAGCCTCTTTTCCGTTTTCTCCCTTATGGATTCGTTCGGTCGGGCGGGCCATGTCGTGCCATGTGAGGTTGCCCGACTGGGCACTTTTGAATCAAGTCGGGTCGTTTCATTCGAGGGTGCCTGTATCATTTTTTCTAAGTTGTGACCACCCGGGTGCCTTGTGCATGTTCAGGTGACTCGTTTGCCATTTGCTCCCGTGTGGCATCATTCGGTCGGGTGCACCGTGTCGTGCCATGTGAGGGCGCCTGACCAAGCGCATTCAGGTCGTGTTATTTCATTTGAGGGTGCCCGTATCAATTTTGCTAAGTTGTGACCGCCCGAGTGTGGACTTGTGCACGTTCGGGCTGCTTGTTTGTTGTTTTCTCCCTTGTGGCATCGTTCCGTCGTTCAACTATCCCTTTCAGGTTGGTTCGGGTCGTGCCGTGTGAGGCCGCACAAGGAAATGCGTTCGGGCATGTCGAGTTGGGTATGGTTGGGTTGTCTCATGTGAGACTGCCCAAGGAAACATGTTCATGCGGGTTGGGTCGACCTGGGTCTGGTCAAGTCATGTCGTGTGAGGCTGCCCAAGGAAACACGTTCGTATGGGTCGGGTCGAGTCATGTACTAATGGCGCTCAAGGAAACGCATTCGAGCGGGTCGGGTTGGGTCTAGTGATCGGGTCTTGTTGTGTGAGGCCGCCCAAGGAAACACATTCGTGCAGGTCAGGTTGAGTCATGTGATGGCACCCAATTAGCTAGAAACGAGTTCGGGTTAGGTCAGGTTAGTTCGTGTCGTATTGTAATTAAGGGCACCCAAGGAAACACGTTTGGGCAGGTTGGGTTGGGTTAGTTCATGCCGTGTGAGGCCCCCCAAGGAAACACATTCGGGCGGGTTGAGTTGGGTCTAGTCGGGTTGTGTCGTGTGAGGCCACCCAAGGAAATGTGTTTGGGTGAGTCGAGTCAGGTCAGGTTTGGTCGTATGAGGGTGGTCGCATAAAAAATTCTAAGTTGTGACCACCCATGTTGCTTTTGCATGTTTGTGCGATCCCTTTTCCATTTCCTCCCTCGTGTGCCCTTTGTTCGGGCGGGTAAGGTTGTGCCGTGCGAGGGGCGCACCACAGGAGACTCGTTTAGGTCAAATCGTGTGAGGAAGGTTGTATAAAAAATGTTAAGTTGTGACTGCCCATGTACCTTGTGCACGTTCATGTGAACCATTTTTCGTTTTCTCCCTCGTGCCTTCGACGTTCAGGCAAGTTCAGTCGGGTTGGGTCGTGTGATTTCGCCCAAGGAAATGCGTTCAGTTCGGGTCGGGTCGGGTCATGTTGTACCATGAGTGTGCCCAAGGAAACATGTTCGAGAGGGTCGGGTTAGGTTGGGTCATGTGAGGGCACCCAAGGAACATGTCCGACTGGGTCGTGTCATGTCAGGCCATGTCATGAGGGCTTTTCTCTCGTTGGATCCATGAAATCAAATCTTCGTTATATTGTTCACCTCCTCCCCTTTTGGTGGAGGGAGGGGTCGGATTTTTGTGTGAAAGGTCAGTTGGTAATTGAGTTTCTTGTTTGAGTGTGTCTGAAGAATGGCCTTGGGTCATTTTTAGGGTGGTCGAAATTCATACTCTCTCCATCCCCACTCGGTAGCACATGAGCGGTAATGTTGGCCATGCTCGTCCTTGGAGGCATATGTGAACAACTCCCCCTTCACTCCGTGTTGTTGGAATTGGATGGGTTGTTGTGTGTGGCTCCCTAAGATGATTGTCCTCTTCATTCTTTGGCTCGTTATGGTGCCGGTTACTTGTGCTTGTACTCTTTCTATGTCAGCATTGTCGGTTGAGATGCATACATTTAAGAGTAATGTGGAAGGGTTTTGGTTGTAAGCTTCCCCTCTTGCTTGATTTTTCCATTGGGCGATGTTAGGAGAAGTTCTCCTTGTTGTGACATTAAGGTTTGGAATTCCTTTCAGAGTGCACGTCCTATGTCCTTGTGTTGGCTTTGAGGTTTTGATAGATGTGGTGTCCCATATGTTTGATCGAGTGGTCGGATTTTTCCTTGCATCATGACTCCCATTGCTCGCCACCTCTATCAATCTATGTCTTTATTATTCCTTATAGGGCACAAAAGAGACCAATGAAACTATCATCTTAACTCGTAACCCCTTAAACATTAATTCCCAACCCCTAACCCATTTAACCCCCTAAACCCCTAACCCATTAAACCCCCTAAACCCTAAACCTATAACCCCTTAACCCCAAACCCATTAAACCCTAATTCCCAACCCCTAACCCATTTAATCCCATAAACCTCTAAATGCCTAACCCATTTAACCCCCTAAACCCTAAACATCTAACCCTTAACCCCTAACCCCTTAAACACTAACTCCCAACCCCCAACCCATTTAACCCCCTAAACCCTAGCCCCATTAACCCGTAACAACCCCTAACCCTTAAAATCCTTAACTGCTAAATCCATTAACCCCCTAAACCTCTAAAACCCTAACCCATTTAACCCCCTTAACCCCAAACATCTAACCCCTTAACCCCTAACCCATTTAAACCCCTATACCCCTAAACCCCTAACACATTTAACCCCCTAAACCCCTAACACCTTTGAGGTTGGCTGCATCAAATTTGCTAAGTTTTGACCACACCGGTGCCTTGTGCATGTTCGTGTGGCCCATTTTTCATTTGCTCCCTTGTTCGGGTGGGTCGGGTCAGGTTGGGTTGGGTCGTGTGAGGGTGGTCATATCAAAAATGCTAAGTTGTGACCGCCTCATATGTTTCTTGTGCACGTTACTGCGATCCTTTTTCCATTTTCTACCTCGTGTGCCCTTCGTTTAGGCAGGTCGGGTCATGATGTGTGAGGGCGCCACAGGATACGTGTTCGAGTTGGATCGTCTAAAGGAATTTGTATGAAAAATGCTAAGTTGTCACTGCCTATGTACTACCTTGTGCACGTTCATGCGACCCGTTTTTCATTTTCTCCCTCGTGCCTTCGACGTTCAGGCAGGTTAGGTTAGGTCGGGTACTTGTGTGATGGAGCCCTAGGAAACACGTTCGGGTCAGGTCAGGTTAGGTCAGGTCATGTGAGGAGCCATGTTTAGGGTTACAGTGACTATGCTCAACAACTGTAAACCCATTATTTTCTTGACCTGACAATGATTCAGGGAACTTGATCATCTGATTTACCAACAAAAAATGGTGATATAAATGTTTGTACTCATGACATATTCAACATCTAAAGGGCATAGATATGCTCATAGTTGAGTGTCTTCTTCCAAAACTCATCTTGAAATTAAATATCTATTGATTTCGGAATGGGTCAAATATGTTCATGTATACACATAACGAAACCTTGGATGGCCATTCTTTGGGCTTAAATTGTGTGACAACACTGTGGCTGAGTTTGAAACTGGAGATTGAACATACATTTGTTTTGATTGCAATAGACATTTCATCAATAAATGTAAAGCAATAGCTAACAAATACTATAAATTAATAAATAAAGAAGACATGGCAACAAGGAACAATGCTTACAAAATTGTTACATTGAGACGCAAAGAATAAGAAACTATTGTGCATAAACAGAGACTAATGAAACTATCATCTTAACCCCTAACCCCTTAAACACTAATTCCCAGCCCCTAACCCATTTAACCCCCTAAACCTCTAAACCCCTAACCCATTTAACCCCTAAACCATAAACCTCTAAACCATTAACCCCTAACCCCTAAACCCTTAACCCCTAACACATTTAACCCCCTAAACCCCTAGTAAACCCCTAACCCATTTAACCCCCTAAACCCTAAACCTATAAACCCTTAACCCCTAACCCCAACCCTTAACCCCTAACCCCTTAAACCCTAAACCTTTAAACCCTTAACAACCCTAACCCCTTAAACCCTAATTCCCGACCCCTAACCCATCTAACCCCCTAAAACCTAACCCCATTAGCCCCTAAATTCTAACCCCTAAAATCCTTGACTGCTAAATCCCCTAACCCCATAAACCCCTAACCCATTAAACCCCCTAAACCTAAACCTATAACCCCTTAACCCCTAACCCATTTAACCTACTAAATCATAAACCTCTAAACCCCTAACCCATTTAACCCCTAAACCTTAAAACTTTAAACCCTTAACCACTAACCCTTAAACCCTTAACCGCTAACCCATTTAACCCCCTAAACCCCTAAACCCCTAACCCATTTAACCCACTAAACACTAAACCTCTAAACCTTTAACCCCTAACCCCTTAAACCCTATTTCCCAACCCTAACCCATTTAACCCCATAAAACCCTAACCCATTTAACCCCCTGCCCTAACCCTTAACCCCAAAAATCCTTAACTACTAAATCCCCTAACCCCCTAAACCTCTAAACCGCTATAACCCATTTAAACCCCTAAACCCTAAGCCTCTAACCCCTTAACCCCTAACCCCTAGCTAAAATCTTTAAATGCTAAATCCCCTAAGACCCTAAACCTCTAAATTCCTAACCCATTTAACCCCCTTAACCCTAAACCTCTAACCCTTAACCCCTAATCCCTTAAGCACTAGTTCCCAACCCCCAGCCCATTTAAACCCCTAGAACCCTAACCCATTTAACCCCCTAAACTGTAGCTCAATTAACCCGTAACGACCCCTAACCTATAAAATCCTTAACTACTAAATCCACTAACCCCCTAAACCTCTAAAACCCTAACCCATTTAACCCCCTAAACCCTAAACCTCTAAACCCATAAAACCTAAGTCCTTAAACCCTATTTCCCAACCCTAACCCATTTAACCCCCTACCCTAACACTTAACCCCAGAAATCCTTAACTAATAAATCCCATAACCCCCTAAACCTCTAAACCCTTATAACCGATTTAAACCCCTAAACCTCTAACCCCTTAACCCCTTAACCCCTAACCCCTAGGTAAAATCATTAACTGTTAAATCCCCTAAGCCCGTAAACATATAAATGCCTAACCCATTTAACCCCCTAAACCCTAAACCTCTAACCCTTAACCCCTAACCCCTTAAACATTAATTCCCAACCCCCAGCCCATTTAACCCCCTAAACCCCGAAAACCCTAACCTATTTAACCCCCTAAAACCTAACCCCATTAACCCGTAACAACCCCTAACCCCTAATATCCTTAAATGCTAAATCCACTAACCCCCTAAACCTTTAAAACCCTAACCCATTTAACCCCTAAACCCTAAACCTCTAAACCCTTAACCCCTAACCCCTTAAACTCTATTTCCAAACCCTAACCCATTTAACCCCCTAAAACCCTAACCTATTTAACCCCCTACCCTAACCCTTAACCCCAAAAACCCTTAACTACTAAATCCCCTAACCCCCTAAACCTCTAAACCTCTATAACCCATTTAAACCCCTAAACCTTAAACCTCTAACCCCTTAACCCCTTAACCCTAACCCCTAGCTAAAATCCTTAACTGCTAAATCCCCTAAGCCCATAAACCTCTAAATTCCTAACCCATTTAACCCCCTAAACCCTAAACCTCTAACCCTTAACCCCTAACCCTTTAAAAACTAATTCCCAACTCCCAGCCCATTTAACCCCCGAAACCCCTAAAAACCTAACACATTTAATCCCCTAAACCCTAGCCCCATTAACCCGTAATGACCCCTAACCCCTAAAATCCTTAACTGCTAAATCCACTAAGCCCTTAAACCTCTAAAACCCTAACCCATTTAATGCCCTAAGCCCCAAACATCTAACCCATAAACCCCTTAACCCCTAATTCCCAACCCCTAACCCATTTAACCCCCTATACCCCTAAACCCCTAACACATTTAATCCCCTAAACCCTAAACGTCTAAAACCTTAACCCTTAACCCCTTAAACCCTAATTCCCAACCCCTAACCCATTTAACCCCCTAAACCCCTAAAACCCTTACCCATTTAACCCCCTAAACCCTAAACCTCTAAACCCTTAAACCCCTAAACCACTAACACCTAAACCCCTAAGCCATTAACCCATAAACCCCTAAATCGTTAAAATTAACCCATAACCCATTAAACCCTCACCCTAACCCCTAAAATCCTTAACTTCTTAATACCCTAGCCTTAAGCCCCTAATCCCCAATCCCTTAATGACCAACTGATTATTCACCTAACCCCTAATTGCGCCTAAACCCCCTATAACCCTTAAGCCCCAATCCCTAGTTCCTTAACCACTAACTCATTATTCCCCTAACCCCTAAATTCGCCTAAATCCCTTAACCCCTCCAATCCCTAACACCTTAACCAATAAATAATTATTCCCCTAACCCCAATCCCTAATCCCTTAACAACTAACTCATTATTCCCCTAACCCATAAATGTTCCTAAATCCCCTGACCCCTAGGCCCTCAATCCCTAACCCCTACGCCCCCAATCCCTAACCCCTTAACCACTATCTCATTATTCCCCTAACCTCTAAACCCTAAACCTGTAACCCCTAAGCCCCTATTCCCCTAAGCTCTAAGCCCCTAATCCTTAATCCCTTAAGCACTAACTAATTATTCCCCTAACCCTTATAACAATACTTAAAACCTGTTGGGATTAGCCATTCCAAATGAGAACAGGTCTAGTTGGATGATTGGGTTAATTCCCCCTCGTTGGCAAGGTGGAATACCATGAGAAAAACCATGGGTTGCAAAAACCTCTCCTAAATTTACTATTTTATCTCAATTTTATTTTAATAATTAATTAATTAATTTCTTTAAAAACTCTTTTGGATAAATCACATAAAAATTTTAAGGTACACGTCTTTGAACCACTCATAATTGTGTAGTTTGCCATCAATGTTTTTAAAATAAATTTATTAGAATGAAATTGAATTGATTTTTGAAGCTTCCTTTTAAATCAATTGTTGGCATTACAGAGAATCAAAGAGTGTGCTAAACATCCATAAGAAAAATAATGGGTATGATATTAAAATGATATTTGAAGGCATAATATTAAAAATGATGTTTGGAAAAATGGAGAGTGAGAGTATTCATTTTTTTCTTTTAAATTTTGGACCTCCAGTTAAAATAAAATTTGTTCCACCCAAAACATGTGTTTTGGTTATCTCCCGCTGGCTTAGTGATTAGGGATTTTTTTGTGGGTCATGTTCTTGCAACTACCTTACTGCAATTTCTTCTGGGTGCCAGTTCAGTCTCAACAATATGCAGTTTTCAAAGTTATATTCTTTAAGGATTATACTAAGTTCAATAGTTAAGATGCAGGATTGGGGGATCTATTGCAATTTCTTCCAGGTGCAATTTCAGTCTCAACAATCTGTGGTTTTCGAAGCTGAATTCTTCATGGATTCTACTAAGTTCAATAGTCAAGATGTAGGATTGGGGGATCTATTGCAATTTATTTCGGGTGCAATTTCAGTCTCAACAATCTGTGGTTTTCAAAACTGCATTATTCAGGTATTCTACTAAGTCCAATAGTCAAGATGCAGGATTAGGGGATCTATTCATGATTTTCTTAGCTTTCATCAAAATGGTTTAGGATGCAGCCAAACCCTTGAGAATATTGACGCTAGTAGAATTTCCCCCCAATATGATCCAAATCAAAGTGAATGGAACACATGGGCAGATAAAATTCCTTCATCGGATGATGCATTGTGCACTGGTTTTTGGAAAGAGCCCATGATCATCAACAACAATAAAAATATTGGGCTTAACAAAATCAATCAAACGCCAATGGTTTCATCTACAAATGTGGAATCACACCTTTAAATCTCCTCTTACTGAAATCTCATCTTGGCACAATTTCCCATTCGATTCAGACAAGGGACCAGCAATATGTGAATCTTCCTAAATGCATATTTTTGTTCGGATAATTTAGGTATCCAACTTTGCTATTTGCAAATGTGAAAACCTGAGGAGCACTGCAAATTCTGATTGGAGATGCATATACTTTTTAATGCTTTTCTGAAAGGTTCTCTAATTTTTGTTGCCTTATTTCGATTTGAATAAAGATATTTTCTTGTAGCTCCACGTTAGAGTTCAATCATTTTTGAAGTTATGTTAGTGTTGAACCATTTTTGTTGAAGTATTGGAAAATTACTATTTTATTGCATCTAAATTAATGTTTTTGATTCTATTATGTGGTTTGAGCTTCTTTAATATTTTTGAGAAACTGGATTCATTTTTATAAGAATATTTAAGATTCTGGATCTATCGATCTGAGATGGATATTGCAATATAAATCTGAAGGATTCATGAGATTACTTCATGTTTGATCAGATTTTTTTAATGATAAATGTTATCTGGCAGGAAAATTTCAAGAAACTGAAGAGGTTTCCTTTGATCGATTGAATCAACTCAACCACAAGACATCTAATGTAGGCTAGTTTGTATCCGAAGGAGAATCGGTTTTTCTTTCCCATGATGATAAATGTTGCTCTTTTCATGATATAGAAAATTCTGAGGTGTGGAGGTTTTAATTATTGTACTTAAGTTTGGGGTTTATGGGTGCTATAATTTATACATTTTGGGATTTTATATTAGAAATAGGGAAAATCTCTGGAATAGTGGAGCAAGTCTTGGCAGATCTCTGGGCTTATTGAAACAGACATTGACTTGCAAAGGAACAATTTTTTTGTGCTTAGTGGATCAGAGTTTTTGAGCAGATCTACTTGGTTTTGGAGCATACTTTTCAAAAAAAATTGAGAATACCTATTCTTCCTTGAGAACAGACCTCTCACAAGTAATTTTTGCAGAATGTGGAGACCAATCTACTGGAACAATTTATAGACCCTTGTTGGATCACATTTTGAGCATATATTTAAGGGTTATTGAAGCAGTTTTGAAGCACTATTTGAAGCACTTCCGAAGATCTCTTGAAGCAGTCATCCATGGAGCATTTTTGAAGATTGTTGTTGAAGATTATTTAAAGAGTTGAAGGAGCATTTTTAAGATCAGGTGAAGCATTTTCAAGACTTGTTGGAGGAGCTTGTAGAGGACCTGTTGTGCATACCTATTGAAGACACCTTTGGAGCAGCCTTGTTGAGGCATTTGAAAACGTCTTTGGAGCAACCTTGTTGAAGTATTACTGAAGGCAATCTTAGAGCATTATTGAAGAATTTTTGAAGAAAGTATCTTTTGTAAAGTTTTTTATTTGACCAAGTTGGAGCTTGGAGTTGTTAAAATGATTGGAGTCCCTATTTTTGGACCAAGTTGGAGCCTGGAAGTTGTTGAGAGGATTGGAGTCCTTATTTTCGACCAAGTTGGAGCTTGGAAGTTGTTGAGAGGATTGGAATCCTTATTTTTGACCAAGTTGGAGCTTGGAACTTGTTGAGAGGATTGGAGTCCTCATTTTGACCAAGTAGTAGTTTGGATCTGTTCAAGGTTGGAGCCTTGGAAAAGCCAAAGATTTTTTTGTACAGGCTGGAGACTGATTTGTTGTACAAGAGGATTGGAGTCCTCACTATTTTGATCGATAAAATTAATTTTGTTCTATCTCCTGTGTTCTGGTTTATTTTGTGATAAAAAACCTTAAGGAGGTACAAGATCTATTAATCATATCTCATAAATCAAGATAATTACATTTCTACCAGTAAGTTGACAATTACAGAGGCAATTTTAATTCTTTCTAAGATAATTACTAGTAATTCTGGGGAAATGTTTCATTTGCAGTGGAGGCAAGTTTTAGTTTTTATATGGCAAGCCAAGGCCAATTGGGTAATTCTCATGTCCTTCTATTCTACTAGTTGTTGAATGCTCGAAGCAGAGATCTAGTTATGGTGAAGTGTATATTGGTGGTCATCAAGAAAAACCTCTAAATTTGTCTCATTGTATGCCTTCCCAACATTTTTCATGGTGCTACTTTAGATTATGAATAGCTCTGTTTCTTTATCAACATCAGACTATCAGTCTATATGACTGGTGAGGCAACTCTATGTCTATCCCTTTTCAATCTATTTTGTCACTTTCAATTCTGCAGAGGATCAGTTCTGTTAGAACGATGGCCAAGTTAATTTTGTGCAGATTTTTATGTATCATGAGTTTGAAGTTTCAAAGAAATTTGCTAGGTAGTGGATTTCAAATTGCCCACAATTTTCTTAGCAACAGCTACTGGACTAGATGCACCAAATGCAAGAGGAGATCCATGTTTTTTTAATTAGAAAATTATCAGTCAATCTATACTATCACAAGAAGCATGAAGGTTCTTCTTTCCCATCGAATTCTAACCCAAAGATCCGAGGATGAATTCTCTATTCTACATAAAAAACTGGAGGAATTGGAATTCTCCTTTGGTAAAAGTCAATATGGTCCTTCCTCATCCAACATCTCTGTCAATTTTAACAGGTTTGTTGTCCCTGACCTTCACACATAGGCTCCTGTTGAAGAGATGGGTATAGCCCATGGTGATTCTACCCATCAGTCTACAAAGTAGTATGTTTGTTAAAGCTTGTTAAATTTTGAGAGTATTTTGGAAATTGTTTACTTCTATGTATGTTAGTTTTGGCTTGTTAGATTTTGGTGTTTCATCTAAGTTTGAAGTTTCAAAGGGATTTTTCAAGTAATGGATTTAGATTTTCCCACATGTCAAACTCAGGAATTTCTCATCAATAGCTGTTGGACTAGATGCACCAAATGTGAGAGGAGATCCAAGTTTTTCAATAAAAACATATTCACCTGGTCTTTAGTATCACAAAAACCATGGGAGTTCTTATTTACCACCAAATTCTAATCCAAAAATCTAAGGATGAACTCTCCAATCTGCATCAACAATTGGAGAAATTGTAATTCTCTTTTGGTCAAAGTCAATACAGTCCTTCCTCACCCATCAAATCTGTCAGTTTTATCAAGTTTTTTGTCCCTGGACTTAATGAACAGGCCCCTATTAAGGATATGGGTATAGCCCATGGTGATCCTACCCATCAGTCTACAAAGCAGTATGTTTGTTAAAGCTTGTAAAATTTTGGGAGTATTTTGGAAAGTGTTTGCTTCTAGGTAAGTTAGTTTTGACTGAGTAATAGGCTGGAATTTTGGGGACATTGGCAGCTTGGAAAATCTCTTTTGTTTTAGTCTGCTAGCTAGTATTTGCATCCTCTTGATGTATATTGATGTAACAGCTATGCTCCAAATGCATATTTTCACTTAATATAAAAATTCTCATTACGATTTAAAAATTCAAAATGGACTGTGAGTATTAATTCAACTAATGTTCATTGTTGTTGTATTAGTCTTGCATCTAAAAAACTACATTGTTTCTTGAACCAATATAACATCACCTTTATTGCTTTATTTTAAAGTAGCACTCCTATCTCCCCAAGGATAATTTTCTGCATCAAATTTCAGCATGCTAAGGCCATACACAATCATGCATTAGCCCTTTTGATCCATGCCTTTTCTAAAAAGAGTGGAACCACCACTAAAAAATGGTTCTTGGGCATTTGAATAAGATATTTTTATAAGGTGTGCTTAGTGCTATTGTAGGTAGTCTGGAAAGGACTAATTGAGACAAAATCAGTGTTCATATTGCCTTGGTTTTGCATAGAGTTCACATCCTATTCTTCTCCAAAGTGTTTATGTTCAATTTACTTATTTTCTGGATTATATTATGTTCAACTACAAACTAATTTCTGCTAAGATTTACTTTTTCTCTTCATATTCAGATTCCGTACTAGCTTAAACAATTGATATTTTCATTTTTGTTACCATTGCTCATCTCTTTGTTGTTAGTACTTTTAAAATTGTCAAATAATTTTCTTCTGTTATTGCCTCGCTAGTTTAGAAATTTATATTTTATGCCTCGATCATGTTTTCTAGATCTATTTCCAGATTTCATATTTTTCAAATTTTCACTTATTTCTCCAAGGGAAGTGAGACGCATTCTATATCCAAACATTGAATGAATCCCACTGAAAACTGAAACCACAAGTGACAATGAAATGATGATCCTCATGCTTCAACGAATGTCAAGTGTATGAGAGAAATCTCCAATCCAAATCGAGCTTCCCAAGTGTAATGTCAACTGTTTGTAGGTGTCCATGAATCTCTGATTTTATTTCTCTGCTGCCTAGTGTATTACCCTCTCACCATGTGCATATTTCCTGTGGATGCCAAGTGTGGTTCGAATGGGGTGAAGGGGAGGCAAGCTCCCTCCAAATCTGTGATAGATTGCTATGATAAACATGGGATAAATCTTCTTTGCATATTTCCATTACTCGCTACATATGATTCTCCAATAAACATGGGAAAAATGCTCGTCGCAAATTGATACTAGAAAGGAGACCGACCACAAATTGTCCTCTACATCATATTTTTTTTTTTATAGATATTTTTATCAAAGCGTCGGAAGACTGACGCTTTAGACGTCGTAAGACCGACACTTAAGACGTCGGAAGAGTGACGTCTGTTAAGCGTCAGAAGAAATTAGCATCAGAAGAGCAACGATTCTTGTTTTAAAATATTTTTACTTTTTCGTCGGGAAAGGGACATTTCATAAGCGTCGTAAGAGCGACACTTTATAACGTCGGAAGACATTTCGTCGGAATTGCGACAGTCATGTGAAAATTCATAAACGTCGGAAGAGCGACGGTTTGGAAACGTCAGAAGAGCGACGGTTTGGAAAACATTGGAAGAGTGACAGCTTGTAACACGTTAGAAGAGCGATGGTTTGGGAAACGTTTGAAGAGAGATGGCTTGGAAATTTCAAAAGAGCGATAGTTTGGACAACATCAGAAGAGTGATATTTGTTTGGAAACGTCGGAAAAAGTGTCGCTCTTCCGACACTTTATTGAAGTGTCAGAATTGCGACGTAATGGCTAACCACATTTTTCCTGGCCTCATACTATCGCTCTTGCGATGCCTATGTGTCGAAATAGTGACAAAGTGGCCATCGAAAATTGGGCCAAATATACTAGTGTATTCAACACTTCCCCTCTCTGATGCTCTTGTCCTCCTGTCAAGAATTGTATCTTCCTTGAGCTCATCCAAAAATTCTGACAATAAATATTCAATAGAAGGCAAGTCAAGTTGAAATCAATTGTTACCAACTTTCTCTATGACCTTGAATGGACGATAGTGAATGGGTTTGAGCTTTTTAACTTCCCCTTGAATCCTTTCTTTGCTAATGTGCAACCATACCTCATATCCCTCTTGAAACTTATGATGAACTCTATGTTTGTCATGTCTCTCCTTGTATTTATTTTGACTTTTCTCAAGCTATTCTTGAACTTGTTGATGTATAATCTGAATTTTCTCAATGAACTTTCGAGCCTTATCAATATCACTAGGGCCATCAATTGCAACATCCTTTTCAAAGATGAAGTATAATGGTTATTTTGGAAAATACCCAAAGCATACTTCAAAACGTGATGTGTTTGTAGAAGAGTTCTTTTCCAGGTTCCAAGTGTGCTGAATGTAATGCAGTTGCTCATCCCATAAGTTAGGATAATTGCTACAATATCCTCTAAATAGATGCACAAAGGTTTTTTTCCCCACCTCGGTCTATCCATCAATTTGTGGATGAAAATCAATACTCTTTTTCAACTTTGTGCCCATCATACACCATATATTGGACCAAAAATTCACAATGAATCTAGAATCGTTGTCACTAACAATAGAAGTTGGAAACCCATAATGAATCCATACATGTTGAAAATAAATTTCAGTAGTTTTTTCAACAGTAATGGTTTTCTTACATGGCATAAGTATACACATTTTACTAAATCTATCCACAACCACATAAAAATAATCATGATGTTTTCTTCACATAGGTAGACCTCCAAAAAAGTCCATGGAGACACTCTCCCATGGCCTTGATGGTACCGGTAGTGGCGTGTACAACCCAAGCTTCCTATTACTAGGCTTGCTTGATTCACACATTGAACAACCTCTTATAAAACACGACACACTATCTACCATGAGAGGCCAATAGAAATACCTCTGTAGATGTGCCACTATTTTGATAACCCCAAAATGTCTAGTAATAAGAGATGAATGAGCTTCTCTCATGAAACTTAGCCTCTCTCCTTGTGGTATACACAACTTTCCAAAATGAAACAAAAAATTGTTATGCATGTGATAATATTTCCCTTCAACTTGATTCCCTTCACTCAAACTAGCATACACATCTTGAAAATCAACATCATGTGCATATTGTTCTATGTAACTCTCGTGTACAATAGAATCATTTTTTAGTAAAGTAGATGCACTAATGATTTTCGTTGAATGCATATCAACAAATTTATTCAAAATACCTTTCTTTAACCTTATAACCAATTGAAACTGTTGAATAAATCCCATCCACCTAAAATTTCTTGATTGTTACAAATTTTTTTGCGACTAAAAGTATTGTAATGGTTGGTGATTGGTATGCACAATCATCGCTTTACCCATCAAGTGGTGTTTTCACTTCTTGAAACTTTGTACCAACACATATAGTTCCTTGTCATATGTAGGATAATTTATCATAGCACCATTAAATGTTTCAGAATGAAAAGCGATAGGCTTACCATGCTACAAAATAATTTCACCCATGGCATAATCAGTAGCGTCAGTTTGTATCTCAGATGGTTGTCTCAAATTTGGTAATGCAAGGACTGGAGCTAAACTGATATTCTCTTTTAAAGCTTCAAAAGCTTGATGTTTTTTTCCTCCCCGTTGGAAGCCTTTCTTCACACTTGACACTGCATGCATAGGAGCTGCTATGCAAGAAAAGTTAGCAATAAAATTTCTCCAATACTGAGTTGCACCTAAGAAACTTCTTACCTCGGTTACTATTTTGGGTGTGGGCCAATTCACAATGGGTTCCACTTTATAAGGATCAATTATCAACTCTCCTCCTCCTACAATGTGTCCCAAATAAACCAAAGAAGTCTTTTCAAACTCAGACTTTGACATCTTAAGAAACAATTTCTCTTTCTTCAAAACATCAAGCACTCTATTCACATGCAATCCATGTTCTTCTCTTGTTTTGCTGAAAATAAATATGTCATATAAGTACAAAATCACAAATTCATCAAGGAATGGACACAAAAAACTATCCATAACATGAATGAATGTTTCTAGTGCAATACATAAACCAAATGGCATTACTACCCACTCAAAGAGTCCTTGTTTGGTTTTGAATGCAATTTTCCATACATCACTTTCTACAATTCTTACTTGATGATAGCCACTTCGTAAATATAACTTAGTGAAAAACTTTTCTTCTTTCATTTGATCAAGAAAATAATCTATTCTTGGGAGTGGGTAACGATTCTTTACCGTAATATTGTTCAAAGCTCTGAATTCTACACACATGCGCCAAGTCCCATCTTTCTTTGGAATCAAGACTATGGGTGAACTGAATGGCAAGGTGTTTGGCTTTACGATTCCTTTTTCAAACATATCCTTGATTTACCTATGTATTTCAACATTCTCCACTATCTACATGTGATACATTACAATGTTTGGAAGAGGACAACCTTGCTGCAGCTCAATCTCATGTTGAATTTCTCTTTTTGGAGGCAATCCTGTTGGCTCCTGAAACATCTCATGATGTGCATCAACTACATCATATAAATATGATTTCAAATTATGATCACATCCCTAAAATGATTCATTATTAGCATCATATTTATCCTTAATCATTATAATAACAAAATTCTTACTTGAATTTACTAGCCTATTTACCTGTCCAACATTTACCATAGCAATATTTGTCTTCTTGCGATGTGCTATAACAATGTACTCCTTACCATATTTGAATAAATGATATTTGTTCTCATGGAAATGGAAGATCACTTTCCTGTCATACAAGGAATCCCAAACAGAATGCCTATTATGTCAAGCGGAACCACATCTAATTCAACTATGTCAATAAAATTTGCAGTGATTGCAAACCGCAATATACACTTATTTGAAACCTGTAAATTTTCATCCTTACAAATCCAACCAAGTGGATATGGTTTTGGATGTGGTATGGTCTCAAGGTTAATTTTCTTGACCAATTATTCAGAGATTAAGTTTTCTTGTGACCCACTCTCAAACAATGTATCAATATTAGTATGTTTGGATATGACCCTCACATGAAAAAGTTCAATTATTTCTTCTTCATTTGGAGCATGTATGTGACAGTTTGATGTACTATTACTATTTACAATTTGTTTCCCCTTCATGTTCTTCAATCCCAATGTTGTAATATTAGATTCATCACCTGAATCCTCTCCTAAATCATGTTTAGTTGTAGCTGCAATTTTCTATTTCCCTTTGTTGTTTTATTTCTTGGGCCTCATTTCATGATGTAATTTCCAACAATGAGTTTCATCATGGCATTCTTTTGAACAATTTTTACAAACCAAATTTTCTCCCTCTTTCTTAACAGATGCATTCCTTTTTCTTTTAACTTTTGAGGTCTTCTCTTTTTTTACCCTTAAAAGGTTTCTTTCTACCCTCTTCAGAAATGTTTTTCCCTCTAGATTCTAGATGTGTGGCCCGAACACATACCTCATCCATAATTGTGGGGTTAAAGATGAGGATAGTATGTTTAAGGTAGTTATGTAAGCCTCCTATGTACTTGAGAAAAGTATCTTGGCTCTGCAAATCTACCCCGAATAAGAGAGTTCTTTCTCCTAAATTCTTGGGTGTATTCTTGCACATTCTGTCCCTTCAATTGCTTAAATTTTTTCCAGTTAATTATGGATTTTTGCATATGAGATAATGTATAAAAAATTTGTTTTATTGTAGTAATGAAATTAGTCCATGATAGAATAATCTTACCATGCTTCTTGATCTCCTCCTTTGTCTTGGCTTCCCACCAAACAAGTGCTGCACCTTCCATTCTCAGTCAAGCTAATTGGATTTTATTATCAGCATCTTAAAGGTTCTAGATTATCAAATAGACCTCCAATTTACTAAAAAAATTATCAAACTTTTCTACATGGACTTCACCATTAAAAATTGGTAATTCAAACTTAACGTCGAGTTTTAAAAAAGGACTTTTACTAGTGTTCTTTGACTTCTGTGGTTGATGTACTGAAGATGAAGTAGAGGATGATGATGTTCAGGGTGAGGATGATGGATTTTGATTTCCTCCATTCCATCCATTGCCCTTTTTTGACTTATCTTCGTCATTGTGACCTCCTGAAGATCCATGTCCTTCCTTGTGAAGTTTAGATCCTTCTCCTTCTAGTCTCTCATTCCTTTGTTGATAAAGGATTAGAACCATCTCAGTCATGTCAAGGAGTTCTTTCTTGAACACTCTTTCTTCCTCTTTGGGATCAACTTCTTCATGAAATATCCTTCCTCTTCAGGCATGATTAATGTAGCTTCTACTTATTTAGGAGGCAAAATAGGTGGTGGAGATTGTGGAAATATTGATCTCCTTTTCTTTGTCTCTTCTTGAGACCCTTCTTCTCCCACCAATTTTCCTTCTCCTCTCTTCAGCTTGAGCCTTGTAAGCATCTAAAACTTGTAAACAGTTAAACAATTATTTGCACAAAACAACACCAGAGATTAAACTCTAGCTTTGATATCAATCTAATTGAAAGGAATGTATTAGTTTTGTTGTGCTAAGTGTATTTTCAGCTATAAAACATGTGTATACTTGTCTCTTTAGTTTTCTTAAGGATTGAGGATTTTAACCATCAATTTTAGATGAATTTAGTGAATTAAAAGCATGAAATAAGCACAAATAACACTAAAAAACAATGCGAAATAGAGAAATAATTCACCACATAACATTTACACAGAAACCATGATGAACCAGTTCACTCCTCCTAGGCTCCATCTACTTGTCCAGCTCCCAATGGCATGTCCATCTTTCATTATGCTCAAAATTTTGAAAATATATGTAGTTACAGGCCTCTAATGGTTGTTTTCTCTACACCAATGGCTCCAAAATGCTCCAATTTGTCTAGAATGACTCTTCATTCACTCAGAATCGGTGAAAATTGAGTCTCCAACTCATTTTCCCTATAAAACCTAGAAAAGCTCCACTAATTGTGGAGGACTCCACTTAACTGGAGTTAGTTTGGAAATTTACGCCACATAAAACATGCCTGCAAACCTCCTACCATTCCTAACCATGATAATAAATGTTGTAGTTGGTGGTGGCCATAAGAAAACCCCCAAAACTCATGGTTATCATTATGGTGGAGCAGAACTCCACTTAGACCTCGAGATAAGGTTCCAAACTAGAGTTAAAACTACGTGGGTTAATGAAACTATCAATGGATTTAACGATAACATGGCATGTCACCAGGCATAAGAATAAAATGCAGGTGAAGTAAACGTCAGAGGTTACAAAACCGTTGGATATGGCTTTAACCACGTGAAGTTATAACATGTGATAAGGTTGAAACATAAAAGTCAGAAGTTTCAGTTGGTGGTTAATGTTGATGTTGTATTTTTGTTGTATTACCATGTATCCACCCACGGGGACTGCTAGCCCACTCCCTTATGCATTATACTTTAAAAAAAACCCGACTACTTATAAGGTTAAGTAACAATGGAGCATGGGCAACTAAGTCATGGGTGTGCACTGCTGGAGGTTGCGGGGTCGACTCCTACGGCCTTAAAAAAAATTTAGTATACCACTAAGGGGACACGTGGTGGCCTCAAGGCTGGCCATGTGTACCCTCTGATTGGTCAATAAAACATAACATACAACCCATGCAAAAATCATATCGCACCACTTGTCAGCCTAGGATTGGTTCTGAGGAAAGGAACAATCCTTGAAATATTCCTTTTGATGACTGTGAACCCTCCATGCTGACTGGGCATCCAAGTCAACCCTATCGCAAAATTTAGTTGTTTGGTAATTCGATTAGAATGTAATATTTCTTTCATATGAAATTGGGTTTTTGAACCGTTTATGGCACCAGAATCTGGAATATGAGATATACGCAACCATCCTAGTTTCAACCAAATCCTATAACTTTCAATTTTGAGAAACATTTATGAGCTCTTGATCAGATCCACCGGCATAACAAGATACACTAGCACAAAAATATCTTCTCCAGGGCAAGTAGCTATCATGCTGGGCGGAATTATGTAATCCAAATCCCTAAGGCACAATTCCTCCTCAAATATCAGATCCAAACCAAACATAGACACTGAATAAGCTACAGAAATCAGAGAGCTCAAGGTTGAAAATTCACTCAGAAAGAAAATTAAACTATTGTGACCCCATAGGTCACATTTATAGTTGTGGCGCATCTTCAACGTTCCCTTATCCATTAATGTGTCTTCATAAATGACAAAACAGTCCCAAATCTAGAAAAATCACCTCATTAAGTGCAATTGAGACAATCCCTTAAGTGGTAATAATGTTGTCTTTCCCAGATTTGCTATTCCAACAACTACATTTTGGCACCTCTTTGACCTAGTCAACCTTCTCGCACAGCTATCGTTCGCCCTTTTCACCTTCCTGTGCATCCTCCATCCCAGATGCACAAATCTGATACTCTGACCATATAATCATTTGGTGTGCACAGGGTCATCCCTGTATGGCTTCAATCGATTCCCATTGACATACCCGAGAAGATATTCTCCAATCAGTGTGGCCACATTCACTACACCACCATCAATGATCTCTCTAACAATATATGGCCCTAGCCAATGCATCTTCAACTTCCCATGGTGGCGTGCAAACTTGTTGTCATACAACAATATCAAATCATCTTCCTCAAACACCTTTTTCCTGATGTGCCTATCATGTCATGCTTTTTTATGCGCTTGCTGAACTTCCTGGTAATAATTGGAAATAAAGTGATCTTCTTCAAGTGTGACCAAATACGAAAAATCGCTCCTCCATGGCATATGCTTCGATCATATTTTTGAATGTTGCAATGCGCAGACTGGGAAAAATATATTCCATTGGAAACACAACTTCTTGCCCATATACCATCCTAAACGGTGTTCTTCCAGCCAAATTTTTACATGTGGTTCAATATGCCTAAAGAGCTGTGGGTACATGCTCATCCCAATCATTCTAGTTAGCATTTCACACCTTGGTAAGTGTAGTCTCCAATATCTTGTTAAAATCTTCCTCTGCACCATTTTCCTATGAGTGATAGGGCATGCTCTTCTGATGATGCATCCATAATTCATATATCAATGCTTCAATGGTTTCATTCACGAAATGGGTACCTTGATCACTTATTAGAATCTTAGGACATCCAAATAAATTCATAATATTATCGAATATAAATTGTGCAACTGTATCTATAATACGATACTTCATAGTCTTAGCTTTAACCCATCTAGTTACATAATTAGTCGTAGTGATTATGTAACATGCCCCACTATTTTTTCCTGGAGGGAAAATAGGTCTGAAAAAGTCCATAGCCCATTTCTCAAATTCTTGTAGTACCATCTATGGATGCAAGGGCATCTCATCTCTGCGTGATGGCTTTCCAGTCCTCCGGCATACATTGCATGCGCAACAATGCGCATAGGCATCATTGTGCAATGTGGGCCACCATAATCTAGCTCGCAAAATATTTTTCGCGGTTTCCTTTCCTACATAGGGACCACCGACAAACCCTCCATGAGATTCATCTAATATTTCCTTTCTTCCATACTCCAAAATGTATCTTTGCAAAACTTCTTCTGCACTCATATTGTACAACTAGACAACAATAATAGCGAAGTTGGTTGTGCACAACACGAGCTCTTTCTTCTCTTGAACTGTATATTCTTCAAATGCACGTCCAGTATTCAAGAACTTAATAATATCATGGAAATGCTCATCAACTACCTTGATCGCAAACAACTGTGCATCTGGCAATCCATCCTCCAAATTTGTAGGTTATTCACGAGTCTCAATGCATGACATATAGTGTGGCCCAACATTCAGTCTTCCTAGTTTTGCAATGATCTCAAAGTCATATTCCTGGAATAGTAGCAACCACATGTAGACCTTCCCCCCCAACACAAGCTTATTGACTAGGTACTTTAAAGAAAAATGATCAGTAAACATCTTGAAATTTCCTCCAAACAGGTTGTGTCGGAATTTTTGCAGCACATAGACCATCGCTAATCCTTCTGTCTCTATGGTTGAATAATTTCATTCTACACTTGATAGTTTTCGACTGGCATAGGAAATAGGGTGACCAGTCTCTTTAGCTCTTGGATATGCTAAAATAGCTCCGAGCACGATACAGGAGGCATCAAAATGCAGATGAAACACCTTTGACCAATTTATAAAGACCAGTATGAGCGTAGTGACCATCCTTTCCTTGAATAGTTAAGAACTCTTCTGACATTCCTCATCCCAACATAATGTCGCATCCTTCATGAGCAGCTTCTTCATGGGCACAATTATCAATGCATATCCCTGAATGAACATTCAATAGTACCCAGTGTGCTCCAATATGGAGCATAGTTGTTTGATAGCCTTAGGTATCTCCAAACTAACTATTACTGCAATCTTCGCGAGATCTACCATCAACCCTTTCTGGCAAACAATGTGTCCCAACAATATCCCGAATGGCATACCAAATATATGTTTCTTCAAGTTCAGTGAGATCTGGTACTTTCTATAGGTATCCAACATCAAGCGCAGATTGGAGACATGCTTTTTCAATAGCCCAAAAACAGTCCAACAGTGCATTCCTCAAGCCAAAGGGCATCAATGTATACTGGAAAGATCCCCATTCTGTTGCAAAGGTAGTCTTAACGCAGTGGAATAAGATGGAATTCAGTAACATCTTCCAAGAAAAAAAGGGATTGGAACAAAAGATGGAAACATTACAACCAAATATGATCACAAAAGGCTATTCAGATGAAAATATAAAAGAGGAGACATATCTACTGAAGTAGTCAGAGGATAGATGCAGACAAGAGGAAATGATATGGAGACATAAATCCTAAGTGCTATGGCTCATTGAGGGTGAAAATAATGCTAAATTCTTTCACCACTCAAAGATTGAACATAGAAATTCCAACCAAATTCTCATAATTAAGGATGAGACGGGGAACACCTGTGAAGTGCATCATAATATTGAACAAGTACTAGTTAAACATTTCCAAAACATGACAGAGGAGCCCCAAGTAGATAGGCGAGAGGATGTCTAGATGATTTTCAAGAATATTCGTAAGGTGATCATGGAGGAACAAAATAAGGATTTGAATAAGTCGATCTCCATGGAAGAGGTGCTCTAGTTCATGAATGAGATTCCCAATGGTAAAGCTCATGGACTAGATGGCTTTACTATTGATTTCTTTAAATCATGCTAGGAAATAGTTTATATATATATATATATAGATATATATATATATATATATATATATATATATATATATATATATATATATATATATGTATGTATGTATGTATGTATGTATGTATGTATGTATGTATGTATGTATGAGGTGGTAACAAAATCTAAAGAATAAAAAAATATTCTAAAAGCTTTAAATTGGGCTTTTATTTCCCTTATTTCAAAGGAAGAAATGGATCAAACATGAAATAAATTCAGACCAATAGCCCTATGCAATGTGCTATTCATTATTGTATCCAAAGTACCACCAAAAATCATGAAAAAAATTCTTCAATCTTTGATCTCATTCGAACAATTTCAGTTTGTCAAGGGGAGACAAATCTTGGATAGTGTGATTATTCCACATGAGATAGCTCACTCGTTGAAGAGCCAAAAAAAGGCAGGTATGATTATTCAACTAGATTTGTTGAAGGCATGCAATAATATTAGTTAGGATTATATGAAACCGGTATTAGGGGTGTTTAGATTTGACAAATGATCTGTTATTCATGATAACCATTAGGTTGGTATTGAGTCAATTAGGGTAACTTACTTAGGGTTGAATAAGATATTTTAAATTTGTAATTTTCAAAAAAATTGCACGTATGTGTGGGGTCTTGAAGGTCATAATTAATGCAATAGGGGTCAATGTCAAATAAAATTCCAAAAATTTCTCATGCATCAGTAAATCTGGTCATTAGAGTGAATTTTACACTTTTACCAAAATTTGTAGCGAAATCAGTGTAAAACAGTCAAGATTCGCTACAAAAGTTTCTAATACTCTCTTTTTTTCCGTGTTATGTATTTTTTGATGGTTTTTTTGTAGTGAACATAGTAAAGAGGTGGCTTAGTCATCAAATGATATTAGGAATATAATTGGGCCACTTGTTTAAGGGGGCATCTCAACAATCAACTCCACATGGCTGACATGGCTGACAATTCATCAAGTCAACAAATCATTCCCACTCATCAATAAAACTCACCATATCAACTCAATTTCATGATCTCTTAACTCCAGTACATAAAATATGAAACACCTCAACATGTTAGTTTGGTTCAATAAAACTGATAAAAGTTGAATTGAAGAAAAAGGGTCTTAAAATGATTGTGCAAGATGATGATGTTACTCTATGAAACATGGTAAGGCAGCACATTTTTTATCACATTTTGTCTTATTCTATCATAATAAGGTATATATAGGCTTTAGAATTTTTTCTTAGGTAAAAAGAAGAAGGAGGAGGAAAATTTCAGGGAATTAGGTACTTTGGTAGCACATTCCAAGCTTAAAGTGAGTTTTTACTACGAAAGTGTTGTAGGTTTCATTGATGGAAAAATTCTTAAAACATCTCAGAAAAGTGGTGAATTACAGCATGTGTTTACCTCATTAGCATCAAGGAAGACCCTTCGATAGTAATAAAGGTAAAATATTATGTATAAGGTGGATTTTGGAAGTTGCTACGAAAGTTCCTGAACAATGTGCTACAAATGTTCCTGTACATGAATGTTTCAGAAGTTCACTTAAAGTTCACATTATGACATAACGGAAAGGAATTTTTGAAATATGAAGGATATTTTATTAATAATTAGCCCATCTACAAAAACCACTCTCATTTTTTGCACAACCATCAGCATTTGGAAAATATGAAATCATCTTTGAAGCCTATTTTTTAGAAGTGTTATTAGCCAAATTTGTGTAAAAATGATAAAATTCGACTTGGTGGAGGTCTAGCTCAGCATCCACATGGCATGATGACACATCAACAGTCCAATACACTCAAAAAATTAGTTGGTTCCATTTGATAATTTCTATTAAAATAATTTGTTGAGCTATTTAATGAAAGAAGCGTCTTATTTGTATTCAAACTCTGCCAAACAGAAATATCCCTAGAAAGTCTCCAACTGATGTAATTTGAATAGAAATAGGTCTCTTAGGTAGGAATTCGAGGCTATCCCAAGTGGAAAGCCATTGTATGATACCTCACTCTATAAATGGGGGATTTGTTTAGTATGAAAGGGTTAAGGATTGTTATGAAGAAGCTACTATGTAAATTTTCTCGATCAAGCTAATACATATTTGCAACAGTTATATTTTGGGCCTGAGAATCCTTTTTAGCTTATGTGTTTGTGTTTCCCAATTTCTCATATTATCATCAACTTCATAGTATCATGATTACTTGGAATTCATAGTATTATGATCCAATTTCCTTCATGTATTATGTTTTTTTCTCTAAAAACTTATTTTTTAAGATCAATTTCCTCAACTTCCATGAACTACATTTTCTTTTGATTGCAGTCCCATAGCTGAATCCATATTTAATGGTAGCCTTCATAAACTCTTCCACCTAAAAAATCACTTAGATCAAAAATAGTATAGATTTGGCCATCTAAAAAATGATTTCATCTTAAAGACTTCATTAGTTTCCTTGACAGATCCATCTCTGATTTGAAGGGTTGACATCCAATCCAAGTGGTTTGAAATGGTTACACTAGGTTGACAATTGAGCAGCCCAGTTGGTCCAAAATTAGTGGTTACTTTTTGGTGTATCTGCCAAGTGTTCGAAGCTGCATTATCTGAGATAATTGATTCCAATAAAAGCAACCAAGCTCTTGAAGGTAGTTGTAGATCAGAAATATTTAAGGTTGTACTTCTACCTTAGCACTCCATTCTTGAAGAATTCAAAAATTCATAGGTTTATGGTGATTCTATTACTTGAAGATAAATAGCTTGAACAAGTTCCAAGATCAGTTCTTCTGCAAGAATAAATCCCAAGTATGCTCCTATGGATCGATCTCACATCTATGGTTTTCCAAATCCTAAGCCTTGTGTCGATTGGTCAACCCATCTTCCCATGTTCAAAGATGAAAAGAAAGATGATGTTGGCCTGCATTTGGTTTAATTCCATATACATGTATGTAGACTAATGGTTGAGTTTCCTAAGGATTGTCTCATGAATATCTTTATGGCTACCCTAGAAGTCAAAACTAGAGTATGGTACGAAGGGTTGAAATTGGGAAGATTGTGTTCTCTTAAAGATTTCCATAGAATATTGTTTAAACATTATGTGAAGCCTAACCCTTTGTCAACACTATTTGAAGACTATTGTACTATTTGGAAAGGCTTCATTCAATATATTAAAATTATTTATGACGATGTAGAATGCATGGATTATGAGGAGATATTAGACACCCTTTATGAATTTTCTTCACAAGCTAGTTGTCATGATGATCAAGAAATTTTAAAACAAGAATATGTCTCTTCTTTATTTGAAGATGAAATGGAACATAAATTTGATATTCAAGTAATATTACATGAAATTTATGAGGATTTTCAACCTTGTCAATCTATATGCAGTCAAAGGTATGTTCCAAATCATTCAAATTATTTTTCATCCCATTCCTTTTCTGAGATTTTATGTCAAGAAGAAACTCATTGAGATCATCTTGTTGAGAATAAATGTAGGAAAAAATTGAACGGTGAGGTAACTTGTGATGAAAGTTCACTTTTAGATAATCCCCAAGTATATGAAAAAATTTCCTAGAATATTCAGAACAAAGAGTTGAATGTTGAGCAACATGAAAATGGGAAGGAGCATGGAGAATTTTATGTGAAACATTTTTATTTTTATCATGAGGAGGAGGTTGATTCCTTGAGTAGGCTTGAAGGTTGTCATGAGGAAGCAATAATAGAGAATAATCAACAAGTTGTTGATCTACATGTTTTTGTCCCAAAATATCCCGCTATAGACTTAAATGATCAGAGATTTACGTTTGTGCAAGATGATATACATGAAATTCTCATTTTAATGCATGAAACGTCATTTTTAAACATCCATGTAGCACATGATATGGTTTCCCCCATTGAAGATTTTCATGAAAAGTCAGACTCCCATCTTAAGAATGATGTTGAAATTGAAGACATAGGACAAAAGAAGCCAACCATTATGAATCAATTCAACCCTCATGGTTTTACTCATGAAGAAGAGATGACTTTTCATGATTATCAAGATCCTTTGGTAAGTGTTTTCCAGTAATCAGTGAAGGTAGAGTTTATTTTATTTATAACTTCAAGTTATGGATTAAATTTTTATTCTGAGTTTCCAATAGATGATCCAATTATGATTTTGTTCAAAGCACAATCAAGAAGCCTAGGTTTTTTATCAGCTCTTTGACTCGCTATACTGGAGGTTTCATATTACTTGAATAAAAAATATTATTTTTAGCATAGTGTATATTGATACATACATAAATAAGCTCACATCTTTGAGAATCTAATTTTTAGCAGTATTATCTTCAGTTTGCAACATGGTTTTCAGTCGTAGTTGTGATTTTTGGTTTGTATATTTTCTATTTGAAATGGAAGTTTGGTTTTAAGAGAAAAACTTAGTTTGCAAGTTGGAGTCTTGAGTTGGAAACTTTCCAATGAATAGGAACATCGTTTATGAGTTCATTGCCGCACCACAGGGGCGAAACATCCCCATTTGAGCCACTGCTATCCATGATAACCATTAGGTTGGTCTTGAGTCAATTAGGGTAAGTTACTTAGGGTTGAATAAGATCTTCCAAATTTGTAATTTTCAAAAAAAATTCACATATATGAGGGGCATTGAAGGTCATCATGCATGTGATAGGGGTTAAATTCAAATAAAAATCCAAAAATATCTCTTTCATGAGTAAATATGGTCATTAGAGTGAATTTGAAACTTCTACCAAAATCTGCAGCAAAATTTGTGTAAAACAGTCACGAATCGCTACGAAGTTCCTAATAATATGTTTTTTCAAATTTATGTATTTTTTGGAATTTTTGGGTAGTCAAAATAGTAAAGAGGTTTTTAGGTCATAAAATGAGATTAGGAATATCATTCGGCCACTTGTTTAAGGAGGCAGCTCAACAATCAACTCCACATGGCTCAGATATCTGACAACACATCAAGTCAACAGAGCATGTAAAATCATCAATATATATCACCATCTCAACTCAATTTCACAAAGTCTTAACTCCAGTGCATAAAATAGTAAAAAATTCAACATGTTATTTTGGTTCGATAAAAATGATACAAGTTCAATTGAAGAAAAAGGGTCTTAAAATGATTGTGCTAGATAATGATGTTACTCCATGAAACATGGTAAGGAAACACATTTTTTATCATGTTTTGCCTTATGTTATCATAATCAGGCATATACAAGCTTTAGAAGTGTTTTTTAGATAAAAATAGGATGGATAAAAATGTTAGTGAACTAGGTACTTTCGTAGCACAGTCCACACTTAAAGGTGAGTTTTCACTATGAAAGTGTTGTAGGTTTCTTTGAGCGAAAAATTCTTAAAAACTCCCAGAACAGGGGTGAATTACAGCATGTGTTTACCTCATTAGCATCAAGGAAGACCCTACAATAGTCAGGAAGGTCAAATATTATTCAAAAGGTGGATTTTGGAAGTTGATACGAAAGTTCCTAAATAGTGCACTACAAAAGTTCCTGTACATGGTTGCTTTATAGTTCGACGTCAAGTTCACTTTATAAACAAATGGAAAGGAATTTTGGAAATATAAAGGAGAATTTTGCTTAGAATGAGCCCATATAAAAACCTCTCTCAGTTTTTGTACATCCATCAGGGTTTCGAAAATATGCAATCTTCATTTAGGCCTATTTTTCAGAATTTTTACTAGCCATATTTGTGTAAAAAAATTAAAATTCGAATTTTTTAAGATAATTTTTTTAGTTATTTAATGAACGAAGAGTTCTTTTTGTATTCAAACTCTGCCAAACAAAATTATCCCTAGAAATTCTCCAAGTCATATAATTTAATTTGAAATAGGTATCTTAGGTAGGAATTCGAGGCTGGCCCAGGTGGAAAGCAACTATATGATACCTCACTCTATAAATGAGGGAGTTTTTTAGTTTGAAAGGGTTGATGATTGTTATGAAGAAGCTACTATAAATTTTCTTTATCAATCTACTACACAGTTGCAGTATTTGTCTTTCAGACCTGAGATTTATTTTAAGCTTATGTGTTTGTGTTTTCCCATTTCTCATATTATGATCAGCTTCATAGTATCATGATTACTTGGAATTCATAGTATTCTGCTCCAATTTCCTTCATGTATTATATTTTTGTTGTAAAAAGTTATTTTTTAAGATTAACTGCCTCAGCTTCCATGAACTAGATTTTCTTTTTATTGAAGTCCCATAGCTGAATCCATGCCCAATGGTAGCCTTCATACACTCTTCCACATGCAAAATCACTTAAAACACAAATAGTTTAGATTTAGTCATCTTTAAATTAATTTCAACTACAATATTTCATTATATTCCTTGAGAAAGCCCTCTTTGATTGGAAGGGCGAACTTCCAGTCCAAGTGATTTGAAATAAGGACATTTGGTTGACAATTGAGTGAACCAATTGGTCCCAAATTAGTGGTAACATGATGGATCAGATGAATTATGGCCCTATTCTCATTTCCTAGTTTTCCCGATGTTTGTTAATGGATCCCCAACAAAAAATTTCTTCCTGCCTCGAGGTATATGGAAGGGGGACCCTATGTCTCCCTTCCTGTTTATCATAATGAAGGAAGTTATCGAGATGGTGATCACTACTCCAAATAGACAAGGAGATATAAAGTTCCTTAAGCTACATGAAGAAGGTGAAGAGACAACACATCAATAGTTTTTCGATGATACCATGCTATATTCCCATCATAAACGAGGTATGTTCATTCAAATTCATCCTTGACACTTTTACCTATGCCTCAAGTATGGAGATCAATCAGTCTAAGTCCATGATTTTTTTCTTTAACAGTAAAATTTCTATTGAGAGAATTTTAGCTATTATCATAGGATTCCAAAGAAAACATCTCCCATAAAATTACCTTGGGGTCCCTCTAATAGTGCAAGCCTGGAAGAATTCCAATTAGGATAAAGTTATCTCAAACCTTGAGGACAGGGTTAAACGATGGACCGTAGGAGGCTTGAACTTGGCTAGTCAGTTGGTCCTGACAAAGGCAGCTTTACAAGTTCTTCCAGGTTATATGTTATATATCTTTCTCGATCCAAAGGGATTTTTTCAAAACATCATGGATATCTAGAGGAATTTCCTATGGCAAGGAGCAGAGGAAAAACGTAAATGGGCACTAGTGGCATGGAATACAATGTGCAAACTGAAATATGCAATAGGCCTTGGTCTTCAGGATCCATACATAATCTAAAGTAAATGGACAAAAAATGTTTTGAAGATTTTTAAAAGGGGGGTCTAAACCATGGGAAAAGTTGTAAAAATAAAATTATGCACCTAATTTCCCTACAAAATACCTAGTCTGGCTCTCAAGTTTAATCCAGGGGTTGACTATTTTGGATTTGGCATCGAATAATATAGGAATAATACGACAACATTGTTCATGGGAAATAAGAAATGGAAAATAGGACATGTTCTGGGATGATGTGTGGCAACAACAATCCAAGTTAAGAAAAGAGGAATGGTGTCCTTTATAACTAAGTATGGAAAACGAGGGCTAGAGAGATGTCCACCAATTCTAGGTTCAGGGACTCGAGAACAACAAAGGGAGAAGTTGGAATTTGAATATCGTCAACAACCATCCTCGAATGACTTAGCCATTTATCATTTAACATAGGAACTGAGAAAGTGACTAATATTTTTGAATAATTATGAGGACCATATTAGATCGGGTGGGGGAAGGGGAGAAGGAGGAACGAAGATCAACCTGAAGGAAGCCAAATAATATCTCAGTGCAAGGCATACTGGTTTCAATGAGCCATAGTGGATAAAAGTATGGATGCAACCACACTAGCCAAAAATTGAAATTTTTATGTGGTTGATTTTACACCAAAATGTTGTAACAAGGGAAAATATTATAAAGATAGGATTTACATGTGCCTCTTGGTGTTGCCTCTAGGAAAATGCAAAAGAGAACCTTAATAATCTACTTAACGCTTCCAGCTATATGGAGGCACTTAGGGACTAGTTTACCTTAATTTTTTTTACAAACATACCATAATAGGGAGAGTATACATAAAACAATAAAGAAATGGTGGTTATAGTATACAAAAAAGCAGGTGGTGAACATGACCTACAATTTAATCTTGAGTTTCATCTTCTGGTAACTCTACAAAGAGTACATCCGACCATTATTTTTTGATCAGAAGCTCCCCGTTGATAACATGGTGGAAGGAATCAGACACCAGCTAAGGGAAACAATAATTAGTAGAGGAAACCAACCCTCATAGGAACAACCATCCGACCACGAAGCACAAATTCTGAATTCTTTTGATATGGAATACATGAGTCAAGCCGATGATCAACCTAGAGAGCACCATATCCGGCTGAGCGTCATGTCCTAGTTGGCTCCCCCTTAAGGCTTCCTAAAACTAAAATTTGACATGGTGTTCAAAAGGATTATGGGAAAGGAAAGGGCTGGATGGGTCATATGGTACTAGACAGGAAAAATATGTAGATTATATATCATAAACCTCAGCGAGGCTTCAAGCAATGCAGTAGAATTACAAGCACTAGACAATGGGATGGAAATGATGATTCACGAAGGAATGATGAATGTAACCGTTGAAGTGGAATTTTTTTTAACTGTCAAAGTGGCATGTAGGTTTCAATGTGGTGTAAATTTGAGCAAAGTAATGAGGAACTGGAACCTGACCTAGTTAATCTAATGTATTCAAAAACATCAGGAGGTGTTGAAAATAATGGATTTCACCTGAGTTTATCATTTAGTCAATGCGTTGGCATGAACAATAAAACAATTCAGTTGTCAAAAACTTCCATTCAATAACTGATCTGGCATGGGAGGCTTTTTTAGAGGGTCAACTAAAGGACAAATGTCAAAGGTTAGTGTAGAAAGATCACTCCATGTAAGTGAGGTAGGTTGATAGAGAAGTGTTGGGCCCAAATTATGACAGTGACCCACCTAGCGATGTGAATGAATAAACCTCATTATGGATAGATAGGTAGAGGTTAGTTGGGAAATGAGAAGGGTTTACGTGTTTGCAGTACAAAGTTGGGGTGACGGTTGATGATGGGAAGGAGGGAATTTCCTCCCTAATATATTGTCATTTAGATCAACTCATTAATAAGAGATAGTGGTGAGAGGACTGAGAAGGTACAACATCTAAAGGGGAGGCATATAGGAGCATTAGGGGAATTTTTAGGTCTAAAATGGGCCTCCTAAGGAAATTATAAAATAATAGTGGAAAAAATAAAATAAGATTTGATGACATCATCAAATTTTAGAGGGAAAAATAAAAAAACTACTTTTTCAGCTCATATTTTCAACTTATCTCCTGTTTCTAATTACCATGTGGAGTACTCCACTCCACATCCAAGGAGTACCCATGTTGCATACTCACACGGCACTTATAGGAATACATAAAAAAACGTGATTACAATCACGTTTTTTATGTATTTCTCATTTTTCGTGTAGAGTTCATCAGTACGCACAATGGTAATTCTTTGATGAGGTATTAAATTTTGCATCCAACGAGTACTCCCACTCGAAATTTGAGTAAAAATTTTGGGAGATAAGTTGAAAAAGTAGTTTTATTATTTTATTATTTTTAAATATTTTTACCCTTTTATTTAAAAAATGGTAAATCATCCCCCATGGTTGACATCATCATATTGAATCCTATTGGTTGTTATAAAGTTTATTTTTGTTGTACATTTTTCTTAGGAGGCCCATTTTAGACCTCAAAATTCCCCTAATTTGAAGGGCCATGTAAATTATGATTATTTAAAAACAACTCGAAGGGGTGAATGATAGGGGGTTTTCCCACAAGCTCACATGACTGAACAAAAACATCATTTTCATTTCGGAGTTACCAAAAATGGAGAGGGAAAGTACTCAAAACTCAATGAGGCAAGTCATGTCTTAGATACTATATTTAAATCGTAGTTAGGGAGCTAGCATTGTCAATATAAGGTAAAAATTTGGAAGGTGGTGTAACTCTGACTGTCTGTGAAACATTTCTGTAAGGTAAATTAAGGTGTTAGGGAGTGCAATGACTAAGGGTCACAGTCCTAGAGGCAAGCTACAGGGCTAACCTTGAGCAGATTCTCAATGTTCTAAGGTGAACAAATCGTCACATATGGAGGATGTGGCAAGGGTTGTTGCAATCAATTATCAAGAAACAGTCTCACAAAAAGGGAAGGAAATAGTGCAAATATTGGAGAAAAAGGTAAGAAGACAACATAGGGCCATCCTAGATTGAAAAATTAAGGTTGAAGGGGAATGGATCATTGACAGTGGGAAATCCAGAACACGAGAGATGGTGTACCACAATACCTTGGCGATTTCTTGACCTATCCATACTTTAGTGGGGAATCTGCAACTCGAGGTAGCAGACGAGAGGACAAGGAGACATTTCAAGACAGAACTCGAGTTAAAGGCTACAAGAAGCTGAGAGGAATTGAATAGGTTCTCAAGGGTTATATGAACATAGAAGAACTATAGGATGAAAATATTGGGGATATGAACAAGGTGTTCTCAATATATCTGAAGTATATACATAATGTGTATATCTTGCTGGGTGAAGAGAAAGGTGATATGGCCCGTTTGAGAAAGTATTGAATTAGAGGGGTTAGTGTTGTAGGTGACCATCAATAGAAAACTCTAGATGCTCCAATGGTAACCCTAGTGGCGGATCTAGGAGTGGGGAAAACAACATCAACAACTCCAGTCAAATAGGGTTATGTTGTGGGACCCCACTATTAGTTAATTGTGGTATTGAACACTCTTTTTTTTTTTTTAGTTTCATTTATGTTTTTATAGGTAGTAAGGTAGTTATTTTTGAAAGTTTATGTCTGAAGATCTATGTTGTGAAGCTATTAATATAGACATACCTGCAAAGAGTCGTATTGGGAAGAGGCATTTTGTTGAGCTGTATAAGGGATACTAGAGACAGAAAAATTTGATGCCATTTCTGGTTAAATGTGTGATTAAGAGAATAGTTTTCTACATCTGGTTTGTTTTCCAACCTAGCATACCAACTGCCATTTTAATACTTTGTGTTTACATATTAATATAAGGATTCTCTGTTTACTTACAAAAAAAACAAAGGTTAAAAAAAAATCCCATTTGTCGTAATAGTTTCATAAAATAGTTCTATTTTTATAAATTATAATACGATTCTTATGAATCTCGTGTACACATGTGAAAACTATTTTACTAAAATTAGTGGGTATTGAACATAAAATGATTTGGTCTTGGGGATTACTCTTGATTCTCACACACAAAAAACAATTTCAATTTTAGTCAATTATCTATCCTATTGCTACTAATATTTACAAGCAATACTTGACAATTTTATGTGGCTCTACATATACACCTTATTTTTACATACTTCCCTTACATTTACTTCCTACTCTAGTTGATTTCATGTACCTAAGATCAAAATTTATTTAATACATGTTATACTCATTATTAATAAATGAATAAAAAATACTTAATATATAACTAAAACATTCATTTTCATTCACAGGAAATAATATGTATCCATTATAGGGAATGCATTAGGTCCCTATATTACTAGTATAGTCCCTTATTGTTGTTAGTGTCACCCTCTTATTATTATTGTTGTACCCCTGTAACCCCAATAGTGTTATTATTATTCCATTACATTATTATTGTTAGGTCAGATAGGATTATATTGTGGCCCCATAGACTCCTATATACAGAAGTAGTTTTTGTCATTTGTATTACGAAGAATTGTTCATTTATGTAATGTATTGGAGGTTTCCCCCTCGAAGTGGCTAATTTCTAAGGTGTTGATCTCTATTTTCTTGTATTTTCGGAGTTGGTTTCATAACATTTGGTATCAGAGCCTTTGGATTCTAGGGTTTCGCTACTCCAAACACGTCATCGTGGAATTTTCGTTATAAATTTTTTTCTACAAAGGTTCGGAAGCTGAAATTTTTACAAAGCAAATCTAAAATCCGGAGGAACACCATATAAAAATTTCAGATCTTGGTTTGCAATATTTTCGGAGATATGAACTGTGGAATTTAGTGTTTTTTCAATCTCCCGAATTTCACCTAAAACAGTTCATCATGGCATTTGCGCTATAACTTCTTTTCTACGAAGGTTCAAAAGAAAAAAAATCCCATTTGTGATAATAGGTTTATAAAATAGTTCTATTTTACACATTATAATACGATTCTTATGAATCTCGTGTACACATGTGAAAACTATTTTAATAAAATTAGTGGGTACTAAACATAAAATGATTTGGTGTTGGGGAATACTCATGATTCTTGTAACACCCCCAATTTATGTGTTTAAATTTCAAACTGGACATTTGAAATTTAGTCCTAAGGGGAGTGGACCCCAAAGGATAAGTATTTTGAGAATGTAATTAAATATTTAATTTGAGGAAATGAATAAAATGATTGTGTGCAGATTGACCAAAATGAGATTTATGAGATCACTTGCTAAATCCATGAGGATGGATAAGGCAACTATTCCCCATAATCTTTCAAAAATCCTTGAAAGAAATTATTCTAATTTAGATTTTTGAGGAAGAATCTAAATTTCCCAAATGATGAGGAAAGTAGTTGGGAAGAGGTAAAAAGCTGGAAAAGCTGAGGAAAGCATAAAAACAGCTTTAAAGAATCCCAAAAATGGGAAGCCTAGGCAAACAGGAAGAAAAGCATCCTGATATTCTGGACGCAGAATTAGAAACAGTCTTTGGGGAAAAATAGCTTAAATAATCTGCTTCTAAATAGATTAGAGGCTGATCTGTTCTAGGAGGTGATCTTAGCTCGGGGTTGAGTTTTGGGAGACAGAAGGACTCTAAGGTTGGGAGGTTGGTCGACTGCATGAGTGGTATGTCTCTAAGTTGAATTGTGTTTTTTTCTTACTGTGGTATGAATTGGCTACATATAAAAAAAAATTGATTTATAGTGTATTAAATTTATTAGTACTACATTTAACATAATTAATCATAGGGCATTCACCCTTATAATTCTGTATGGTTGTAGAGAAAAATTTTGTAGAGTAGAATCCAACAGAAAGTCTAAACCAAGGTTCGGTTAAATCTGAGGATACATATCCTCTACAGATAATTTACTGTAAAGTTCTTCTGATCTATTAGCACATAATTGTGAACAGGAATAGGTAAATTAAAGAGAAATTCTCTAAAATCTCTAAACAAATCCTTAAGGTAAAATCTGGAGATTTCTAATATCTCATGAAGCACAAGATTGTAACTTTAATCTGTTTCTGTGAAAAATGGAACAGTGAGAAAGCAAATGCATAGAGTGTAGAATTAATTATTAAGTAAAGAGCAGAGAGGTATAATATTTTCCATAGTTATACACATTAACAGTTAATATAACTACTATTTCCCTTAACCAGGATTGAATGGAAGAGTAGAAAACCTTAATGCTGTAACAAGTAATTAAGTAGCAAGGGAATGAATCCCAAAACATGACCAATTCTACAAAAATACCTAGAACGAGAGAGCTATGTATGCAAGAGATGTGAATAGCTATAATAAAATGAAAAGAAGATCCAAATAGAATTATATAACATGGAAAACCAGAAGAGTATAGAAACCTATGATAATATAGTCCTGGTATTTCCTACATATTTATTTTATATATAAATGAGATTGGACACACAAATCTATGAATGCAATTATATGTATAGACAGATATTAGTAAAATAATTTCAGTGTAAACATGAGTAGAGGGAGACTATTAGCCATGATACTAGTACAAGTATAGAGATATCTAGCTACAGAAACTAATGAACAGATACATCAAAAGAAAAGTTAAAATGAAATATGACTCCCCAGAAATTCTGAGATTCTCTTAAAAGAGTCATGCAGAACATAAGTAACTGAGGAGTCTGGTACACATTGAACAACATTAGTCCTACAGAGAATTACCTCAGATACATTCACTGCTATGATAAGCAAATTAAACAAGGATTAATTCCATTGCGTTAAATTGTATACACGAATCACTCCATGCGAGGAAGCAGGAGACAATCCATATAAAGTTGAGTTGTAGCTTCGTTATAATTATGTCAACATAAGAAAATATGGGAATATATATATACAAAACTCACAATACATGCTGAGCCTATCAGGCTAGGGTCTGAGAATCGAAACCCCTATCCCAATAAAAACAAAATTAAAAGAGCGCCAACATACGAATGAAACATATTAACAATCTGACTCTGACCAAGTCTCGTTCTTCAACGAACACTGTGTAAAATCATAAGAGAGAAATGATTCTACATCAGACGAAGCAACTCAACGAGAGGGTGATAGTATTCCCACAGGCATACCGACCTGAAACGTCAAGGAAGACGATGTTAACATCCATAGAAATGGAAGGTCTCATGACTGCTTTCAAAGGCATACGAATGAATCTTCGTTACCTGTGGAAAAACCAAGTCAAGATGGAAATTAGTTAATAGCGTCATTGCTAGAAAAACGTTCGAATGGAGAAAATGCTCATAAACACGAGGCGTTACCTGTGAACCAAGAATCTCGGTTCCTACGAGCCCTCTGAAATCAACAATTGTAAACAGAGTATCGATTAAATTGAAACCCTATAGGATAATAATAGAAGGAAACAAAAATATATGTACATATAGGAGGAAAATAGAACCTCACGAAGTCCGAGTGAAGGGCTATCCTTCTCCTGAAGCGAAGCAAAGCAAGTAAATTGGGACGCTACACAGTATTAACAAAATAAATTAGTCATCATTCAATGAAATCGACAGAGGAGCAATGTCGACAATAAATCGGAAATGGAATACAACGAAAATTTTGCACATAGGGTATAACCAAAATCTCCAGAACGAAACACATTCATCTTATTAATGTTCGAAGACTTTCTCAGAATCGAATTATGGCAAGTTTTGAGCAACGAGCCTGATCTTTAAAGCATAAAATGAAAAAAACAAATGAAGGTATAAACGATTACCCAGTAGTGTCGTAGTGGAGTCGGTAAGCCACAAATCTCCTTCGTAAACTGAGGTAAGTAAACCCCCTAAAGAGAAAAGACCTTGCAGGTGAAGAGATACACAACAAATGATGAACGCAGAAAACTGTCTCTACACAATATCAAGGGTTTATATAATTATTCAAAAGACCCCAGAAAACCTAATACGACAAGATCGCCACTGTCCACTTGTCAAAATCATAAGAGCCAAGCCACGGATCGAGGGGTGGGCGATTGCAATTAAACCAGTCGTATAACATTAATGGTGCCAAGATACGAAATAAATTTCATGCGTCCTGTTCGTATATAGAAGAGCGCCATTGTAAGCCGAGTAAGCTCGAATGGTAATACCATATCGACGTGGATCTACCATGTGAACGAAAGAATGGGACGGAAACCAGTATAAACCATCCAACGCAACCATACGTATCATCAAATCTGACGTGGAGAAGACTTATCCCGTCGCAATGAGCACAGTACCTCAGATCGAGTTCAACTACACGCTCTACGTGTAAATCGAATAACGTAATCAAGTGTCACATTAAAATTTGATCTGAAATATCATGTAAAATGATATGTTATCATATCAACGCAGATGTGAAAACAATTATGAATGCCACCTCATTTAACCGCCAAACGCATAGAAGAGCCAGTCATATAATAGTGTGTGCATTGAATTAAATTATAATCACTACCAAAGGTAGATACATATACGTAATGGGAAAAATTGAGGATATGTAGATTTGGAAGGGGTCCCGAATGCTCGTAGGCATAACCAACTCAAAACCCATCATGTATAATGCATGAGAAAGGACCGGATGGCCAAGAGAAAATAAATATCCAAGTAAATGTTAACTATAGGTGCTATATGCTACCTTAATAGAAAATAAAATGATATAAATTCACTCCATACTTGGAGTTAGAATAACATAAAATAAGTTAAAGAGCAAGTTAATAGAGAGTTCCTGGGGTTATGGTGTTATGATGAAATGAATCTTGTTCAGAGAATTAGGGTTTCATGATAAACCTATGTTAAAAGCATGAAATGCTTGGAGAAGGAAAAAAAAAGAAAAAATTGTGTAAATAGGAGGTGTGACAAATGGTATCAGAGCTCACGTTATAAAACTGGGCTGCTGACATTGTGCTCACTGTTGCTGTGTGCTCACTGTATAAAATTATTTTTGTGGAAAATTTTTATTATTATTATTATTTCACTGATCTGTGCTATGTAGTGTACAGTGGTGCTGAAATGATGGTAGAAGGTGACAAAATTTATGTTGATCTGCGTGATGAGGAAAATGCACCAGATCCCAATGCGCCCATGATGGCTATTTTACGGGAATTGCAACAAGAATTGGCTGAGATAAAAAGCCAGAATGACAGATTGTCATTAGCCAGTGAGGAGCAGGAAAAGCTCATCAAGGAATTAACTTCGTGGAACAGCCAGGAAGGCGAAGGTTCCGGAAAGAGGAAAACTGATGATTCTGATGAGGAAGATGCTATTATGCATCAGAATAAGAAGAAAAAGGAATTACAAGGGGAATTACGGAAAATCAAACCTCCCTCCTATGATGGAGAGAAGGAGGAAGATGTTGAAGCCTGGTTGTTGAATATGATTAAGTATTTCCAGGTTTATGAATATGAAAGCATTCTGAAGGCCAGATTAGCTGTCTACCAGCTACAAGGTAAGGCTACCTTGTGGTGGGAGGAGACAAAGATGGTGCATGCCATTGATGAAAAGACAGTTACTTGGGAAGATTTCCAGGTTAAATTCAAAAATCACTACTTGAATGAGCGTTACTATGATGACAAAGCAGAGAAATTTCATGAACTTAGACTAGGACAGCTCACTATCGATGAGTTTGTCACTAAGTTTACCAATCTGCTGAGACATGTACCCTACATAAGGGAAGAAAAGGCAAAAGAACAAATGTTTCTGAATTGTTTGCCTGCTGTATACAAAGAGAAAATCGAGTTTGACAACCCAAAAACAATGGACAAAGCTGTTAGAAAAGCCAAATTATGTTACCAACAGTTCAAAGGAAAAACTGAACAGGGGAAAAGCTGGGTAAATAAGAATGAGTTCAAAGGGAGGAAGCAGAAACCAGCCTATTTGAAGAATTTTGGCAGAGATCATCAGCGGAAAAAGTTTAATAAACCCAAAGAAAGCCAAACTGCTCAGTCCCAAGTGGCTTCTAAACAAATAGATGGAGACAGTAAAAAGGAAGGAATAGTCACAATGAAGGAACCCTTGAAATGTTGGGGTTGTGGAGAACCCCATCTTCTGAGGGATTGTCCTCATCAAAATATTCAGATGATTATGAGAGATCAAGAAGCCACTACAGTAAATGACATAGCCAGAAATATACCAACTGTCAGTGCAGCCTTGGAAAATCGACAAGCAGAACATCAAGCTACCATGGTGGAAATAGAGGGTAAGATTTCTGACCTAGCTGTTATTGTTCTGATAGATCTGGGTGCTTCTTTGAGTTACATTAGTCCAAAAATAGTAGAAAAATGTAACCTAAAATCTGAAAAATTTCAGCAGTCATGGTTGGTACAGCTAGCCACTGGAACTAAGAGAAAGGTAACACATAAACTGCCTCGAACAAAAATCAAATTGAATGATTTCCAAACAGAAGTAAATTTGAACATCCTGCCCTTAGGTTCATATGACCTACTGATAGGAATGGACTGGCTGGAAAAGAAGAAAGCTTTGATGAATTTCTGGTATAAGACTTTGCATTGTGTAGATGAGGAAGGGAAACCTTTTATTCTTAAAGGAAGACCAAAACCTATCTCTGTAAGACAAATATCAGCACTGCAATTAAAAAGAACAGCTAGGAAATGCTATCAGGTTTATGCAGTCCATGTGGAGAACATGCAACAGGAAATTGAAGAAAATCTGCTGGATGTATTACCGGTAATAAGGGAATTTAAGGAAGTTTTTCCAGATGAGATCCCTCATCTCCCCCCCAAAAGAGAGATTGTTTTTTCAATCGATCTAGTGCCGGGAGTAGTACCTGTTTCCCGAGCCCCCTATCGAATGAGTCCCCCTGAACTTATTGAATTGAAAATGCAATTGCAAGAACTATTAGATAAAGGGTATATCAGACCAAGTGTGTCTCCTTGGGGAGAACCGGTGCTGTTCGTGAAAAAGAAAGATGGCACTTTTCGGAAGTGCATTGATTATCGCCAACTGAACAATTTGACCATAAAAAATAGATACCCTTTGCCTCGAATTGATGATCTTTCTGACCAAGTGAGAGGAGCTTCAGCCTTTTCGAAGATTGACTTAAGAACTGGTTATCACCAGCTCAAAATCAAGGAATAAGACATCAGCAAAATAGCCTTTCGAACCAGGTATGGTCACTAGGAATTTGTAGTCCTACCTTTTGGATTGACAAATGCCCCTACCACATGTATGTGCCTAATGAACAATGTGTTAAACAAGTACTTGGATAAATTTTTCCTTGTGTTCATAGATGATATCTTAGTCTACTCAAAAAGTGAGGAGGAACATAAAGAACACTTGAGGATAGTATTTCAAAATCTAAAAGAAAATCAACTATATGCCAAGTTTAGCAAATGTGAATTTTATAAAGATAAGATCCAATATTTGGGTCATATTATTTCTGAACAAGGCCTTGCTGTTGACCCTGAGAAGATAAAGGCTATAAAAGAATGGCCTGTCCCAACGGATGTTTCAGTAGTGAGATCATTCATGGGGATGGCTGGCTATTATCGCAGATTTGTGGAGAGGTTTTCTACCATAGCACATCCCATCACATCATTACAAAGGAAAGGTTTCAAATTTGAGTGGACTGAAAAATGCCAAAACAATTTTGACCACTTAAAACTGAAACTTACTATAGCCCCCATACTGAAGATTGCAGATCCTAACAAAGAATTTGTCGTATGTACAAATGCCTGTAGAGAGGGGTTGGGAGGAGTTCTCTTGCAGGAGAATTTAGTTATTGCATATGAATCTAGGAAATTGAAGATACATGAACATAATTATAGTGCTTATGATTTAGAATTAGCTGCTGTTATCCATGCTTTGAAAATGTGGCGACACTATCTCCTTGAAAAGAAATTTACTTTGATGTCTGATCATATTAGTCTCAAATATTTCTTTTCCCAAACTAATTTGAATGCTAGACAAGCCCGATGGCTGTCTTTTCTAAGTGAATTTGACATGGACATAAAACATATCAGAGGGAAAGAAAATAAAATTGCTGATGCGTTGAGTAGAAATGCTTGTCAGAATATCAATAGCATTGGAAGTAGTGTGCAGATTGATGTGGAAGAATTGGTGGAAAAGGCAGAAAACCAAGATCCAGATTATGAAACACTCTTGGTGAAAATTCAGAAAAAGGAAAAAACTGATTTCACTCAAAACAAAAAGGGGTTGATCTGCTATAAGAACAAATTGTATATTCCCAATGTGGAGTCCTTAAAAAGAAAAATTTTGGATGAATATCACAAACAGCCATATGCAGGACATCCAAGATATCATAAAATGTTAACAGTCCTAAAAAAGAAGTTATTCTGGCCAGGAATGAAGAGAGATGTAGCAAAATATTTAAGTAGATGCATGGAATGTCAACTAGTCAAAGTTGAGCATCAGCATCCGGCGGGTCTTTTAAACCCTTTACCGATATCAGAATGGAAGTGGGACATCGTTTCCATGGATTTCATAACAGGATTACCCTGAGCCAAACATCAACATGATTCAGTAATGGTGGTAGTGGACACTTTAACAAAATCTGCACATTTTATACCAGTGAAATCTACCTTTGGAACAACTCAAGTAGCAAATGTGTTCCTGAAGGAAGTAGTAAGACTTCATGGGGTTTCGAAGGTGATTATTTCTGACCAAGATGCTAAGTTTACAGCATCTTTTTGGAAAGGAATGTTTGGAAGGATGGGTACTAAATTGAATTTTAGTACTGCTTACCACCCTCAGACAGATGGTCAAACGGAAAGAACTAATCAAATTTTGGAGGAAATGCTGAGAATGTATGTGATGGATAGACCGTCAAAGTGGGAAGATTATTTGCACTTAGCTGAATTTGCCTATAATAACATCTACCAATCCTCCATTAAAATGAGTCTGTTTGAGGCACTGTATGGAAGGAAATGTCGTACTCCTTTGAGCTGGAGCCAGCCAGAGGATAAACTAATGTTGGGACCAGATGCTTTACAAGAGATGGAAAGAATTGTTAAACAGATACAAATAAACATCAAGACAACACAAGATCGTCAGAAAAACCATGCTGATAGGAAAAGAGTGCATCGAGAATTTAAAGTAGGGGAGCATGTGTACTTGCGTATTAAACCCAAAAAGAGCACACTTTATGCTGGAAGTTGTGCAAAACTGGCTCCTAGATATTGTGGTCCTTTTGAGATATTAGAAAGGGTGGGCCCAGTGGCTTACAAACTGGCCTTACCACCCCATGTTAGAGTTCATGATGTGTTTCATGTTTCGTTATTAAAAAGATATGCGCATGATGCTTCTCACATAGTTGATTGGAATGTTGTAGAGGTGGAACCAGAAGGGGAGTTTCTTCCAGAACTGCTTCAAATATTGGAGCAGGAAGAAATTGAATTGAGAAAGAAAACAGTAGCAAGAGTAAAGGTGTAGTGGAAGCACTTTACTGCTGAGGAAGCTACCTGGGAAAGAGAAGTTGAAATGATGGAAATATATCCATTTTTGTTTGAAAAATGAACTCTAGTAGTTGAATAACAACACCGAGGACAGTGTTTATTTTCAGAGGGGGAATATGTAACACCCCCAATTTATGTGTTTAAATTTCAAACTGGACATTTGAACTTTAGTCCTAAGGGGAGTGGACCCCAAAGGATAAGTATTTTTAGAATGTAATTAAATATTTAATTTTAGGAAATGAATAAAATGATTGTGTGCAGATTGACCAAAATGAGATTTATGAGATCACTTGCTAAATCCATGAGGATGGATAAGGCAACTATTCCCCATAATCTTTTAAAAATCCTTGAAAGAAATTATTCTAATTTAGATTTTTGAGGAAGAATCTAAATTTCCCCAATGATGAGGAAAGTAGTTCGGAAGAGGTAAAAAGCCGGAAAAGCTGAGAAAAGCATAAAAACAGCTTTAAAGAATCCCAAAAATGGGAAGCCTAGGCAAACGGGAAGAAAAGCATCCTGATATTCTGGACGCAGAATTAGAAACATGCTTTGGGGAAAAATAGCTTAAATAAGCTGCTCCTAAACAGATTGGAGGCTGATCTGTTCTAGGAGGTGATCTTAGCTTGGGGGTGAGTTCTGGGAGACAGAAGGACTCTAAGGTTGGGAGGTTGGTCGACTGCATGAGTGGTATGTCTCTAAGTTGCATTGTGTTTTTTTCTTACTGTGGTATGAATTGGCTACATATAAAAAAAAAATTTGATTTATAGGGTATTAGATTTATTAGTACTACCTTTAACAGAATTAATCATAAGGCATTCACCCTTATAATTCTGTATGGTGGTAGAGAAAAATTCTGTAGAGTAGAATCCAACAGAAAGTCTAAACCAAGGTTGTTTTAAATCTGAGGATACATATCCTCTATAGATAATTTACTGTAAATCTCTTCTGATCTATTAGCACCTAATTGTGAACATGAGTAGGTAAATTAAAGAGAATATCTCCCAAGTCTCTAAACAAATCCTTAAGGTAAAAGCTGGAGATTTCTAATGTCTCATGAAGCACAAAATTGTAACTTTAATCTATTTCTGTGAAAAATGGAGCAGAGAGAAAGTAAATGCATAGAGTGCAGAATTAATTATTAAGTAAAGAGCAGAGAGGTATAATATTTTCCACAGTTATACACATTAACAGTTAATATAACTACTATTTCCCTTAACTAAGATTAAATGGAAGAGTAGAAAACCTTAATGTTGTAACAAGTAATTAAGTAGCAAGGGAATGAATCCCAAAACATGACCAGTTCTACAGAAATACCTAGAACCAGAGAGCTATGTATGCAAGAGATGTGAATAGCTATAAGAAAATGAAAAGAAGATCCAAATAGAAATATATATACATGGAAAACAAGAAGAGCATTGAAACCTACTAGAATATAGTCCTGGTATTTCCTACATATTTATTTTATATATATATGAGCATGGACACACAAGTATATGCATGCAATTATATGTATAGACAGATCTTAGTAAAGTCATTTCAGTTTAAACATGAGTAGAGGAAGAGTGCTAGCTCATGATAACTAGATATAGTATCAGTTAAACTTATCTAGCTACAGAAATCAATATACAGGTACATAAAAACAAAAATTAAAATGAAATATAACCCTCCAGAAATCTTGAGAGTATCTAATACAAGTCATGCAAAACATAAATATCTGAGAAATCTTGTACAATTGAATAATATTAGCTCTACAGAGAATTATATCAGATACAGTCACTGCTATGATAAGCATAGTAAACGAAGAAAAATTCCATTATGTTAAATCGTATACACGAATCACTCCATGCAAGGAAGTAGGAGAGAGTCGATACAAAATTAAGCTGTAGCTTCATTGGAATTATGGAAACATAAAAATATAAGTGACTATATATATACAAAAGTCGCAATACAATCTATAAGAGTCTGAGCCTATAAGGCTAGGGTCTGAGAACCGAAACCCTTATCCCAATAAAAACAAAATTAAAAGAGCGCCAACATACGAATGAAACATATTAACAATCTGACTCTGACAGAGTCTCGTTCTTCAACGAACACTGTGTAAAATCATAACAGAGAAATGATTATACATCAGACGAAATAACGCAAAGAGAGGGTGACAGTATTCCCACAGGAATACAGACCTAAAATGCCAAGGAAGACGAGGTTAACATCCATAGTAATGGAAGGGCTCATAACTGCTTTCAAAGGCATACGAATGAATCTGTGTTACCTGTGGAAAAACAAAGTCAAGATAGGAATTAGTTAATAGCGTTGTTTCTAGAAAAACGTTCGAATGGAGAAAATGCCCATAAAAACGAGGCGTTACCTGTGAACCAAGATTCTCGGTTCCTACGAGCTCTCTGAAATCAAAAATTGTAAACAGAGTATCGATTAAATTGAAACTCTATAGGATAATAACAGAAGGGAATAAACATATATGTACAGATAAGAGGAAAATCGAACCTCACAACGTCCGAGTGAATGGTTGTCCTTCTCCTGAAGTGAAGCGAAGTAAGTAAATTGGGACGCTACACAGTATTAACAAAATAAATTAGTCATCATTCAATGAAATCGACAGAGGAGCAATGTCGACAATAAATCAGAAATGGAATACAACGAAAATTTTGCACAGAGGGTATAACCAAAATCTCCAGAACGAAACGCATTCATCTTATTAATGTTCAAAGACTTCCTCAGAATCAAAGTATGGCAAGTTCTGAGCGACGAACCTGATCTTTAAAGCATAAAATGAAAAAAACAAATGAAGGTATAAATGATTACCTAGTAGTGTCGTAGTGGAGTCGGTAAGCCACAAATCTCCTTCGTAAACTGAGGTAAGTAAACCCCCTGAAGAGAAAAGACATTGCAGGTGAAGAGATACACAACAAATGATGAAAGCGGAAAACTGTCTCTACACAATATCAAGGGTTTATATAATTATTCAAAAGACCCCATAAAACCTAATACAACAGGATCGCCACCGTCCACTTGTCAAAATCATAAGATCCAAGCCACGGATCGAGGGGTGGGCGAGTGCAATTAAACCAGTCGTATAACATTAATGGTGCCAAGATACGAAATAAATTTCATGCGTCCTGTTCGTATACAGAAGAGCGCCATTGTATGCCAAGTAAGCTCGAATGGTAATACCATATCGACATGGATCTACCACGTGAACGAAAGAATGGGACAAAAACCAGTATAAGCCATCCAACGCAACCATACGTATCATCAAATCTGACGTGGAGAAGACTTATCCCATCGCAATGAACATAGTACCTCAGATCAAGTTGAACTACACTCTCTACGTGTAAATCGAATAACGTAATCAAGTGTCACATTAAAATTTGATCTGAAATATCATGTACAATGATATGCTATCATATCAACGCAGATGTGAAAACGATTATGAATGCCAGCTCATCTGACCGCCAAACGCATAGAAGAGCCAGTCATATAATAGTGTGTGCATTGAATTAAATTATAATCGCTACCAAAGGTAGATACATATACGTAATGGGAAAAATCGAGGATATGTAGATTTGGAAGGGGTCCCGAATGCTCGTAGGCATAACCAACTCAAAACCCATCGTCTATAATGAATGAGAAAGGACCGGATGGCCAAGAGCAAATAAATATCCATGTAAAGGTTAACTATAGGTGCTATATGCTACCTTAATAGAAAATAAAATGATATAAATTCACTCCATACTTGGAGTTAGAATAACATAAAATAAGTTAAAGAGGATGTTAATAGAGAGTTCTTGGGGTTATGGTGTTATGATGAAATGAATCTTATTCAGAGAATTAGGGTTTCATGATAAACCTATGTTAAAAGCATGAAATGCTTGGAGAAGGAATTTTTTTTTTTTGTGTAAATAGGAGGTGTGACAATTCTCACACAAAAAAAAAAAAATCAATTTTAGTCCATTGTCTATCCTATTGCTACTAATATTTATGAGAAATACTTGACAATTTTATGTGGATCCACATATACAGCTTCTTTTTACCCACTTCCCTTACATTTACTTCCTACTCTATTTGATTGCACGCACCTAATATCAAAATTTATTTAATACATGTTATACTCATTATTAATCATTGAATAAAAAATAATTAATATATAACTAAAACATTCATTTTCGTTCACAAGAAATAATATGTATACGTTATAGGGTGTGTTTTAGGCCCCTATATTACTAGTATAGTCCCTTATTATTGTTAGTGTAACCCCCTTATTATTATTTTTGTATGCCTGTAACCCGAATATTGTTATTATTGTGCCCTTACATTATTATTGTTAGATCAGCTAGGATTATATTATCGCCCCGCAGACTCCTATATATAGAATTAGGTTTCTTCATTTCTATCATAGAAGAATTTTTCATTTATGTAATGTATTGGAGGTTTCCCCCTCGAAGTGGCTAACTTATAAGGATTTGATCTCTCTTTTCTTCTATTTTTGGAGCTGGTTTCATAACATTTGGTATTAGAGCCTTTCGATTCTAGGGTTTCACCACTCCAAAAAATTCATCGTGGAATTTTCGCTATAATTTTTTTTTACGAAGGTTCAGAAGCTGAAAGTTTTACAGAGCGAAGAAAAAATCCTGAGGCACGCCACGTAAAAATTTTAGATCTTGGTTTGCAATATTTTCGGAGATATGATCTGTGGAAGTTAGTGTTTTTTTAGGCTCCCAAATTTCACTTAAAACATGTCATTGTGGAATTTGCACTATAACTTATTTTATATGAAGTTTCAGTAGCTGAAATTGTTACATAGCGAAGCCGAAATGCTAAGGAACTTCCTGTAAAAATTTCAAATCTTGGTTCGCTATATTTTTGGAGATAGGATATGTCGAAGTTAGGGTTTTTTCAGGCTCTCGAATTTCATCTCAAAGAGGTGACCATGGGAAAATCATCATAACTCACTCTCTCTGAGTGTCAGATTGGAATTCTGTAAAAAGTGGCCATAAGTACCTAGACTACAATTTCATTTTTAGCGATTTCAGAGCCAAAGGAGGAAAAAGTGACACGTGGCACGTCGTACAATTGCGCTCTAATGAATAAGTCCATAATTAGGTCATTGTGGGAGATTGGGCATAGCTTTGTCTTGAATAATCCAAATCAGGTCATATCTGTGGCATTCGAAAGAATATTTAGAGGGCTACTATAGGTACAAATTTAAGATATTGAAAATCCAAATTCATAGAGATAATTCAATTTCAATATCGAGCTCCTCAAAAGCAAGAAAAAAGGTGTGTATTTTTTTGCGAATTGAAAAATAAGTTTGAAGTGATTCCAAGAGCATATTGAAGCATAGATATCAGTATTGGGTACTAAAATTCCACCTAAAAAGAATTCAACACCCATTAAGCCTTTATAAGGCTCAACTATGACTCATGAAGAGGAAGAAGCGCAACATGACATATCAAAATTACAAGAGAAAGTGCACCAAATTTCGCTCTCACAAAGAGCAACAAAAAATGAAATGGAAGTTTTGAAGAAAGGTGTGGAAGCTAAGATGGATGGTTTGAAGAAAGTCATGGAAGCTAAGATGGATGGCATGGAAGTTGGCATGGAAGCTAAGATGAATGACATGGAAGCTAAGATTGATGAAAAAATGAAAGACAACATGGAAGACTTGAAGAATGATATAAAATCATACATGGAAGGTTTGATGACAAGGTTAATACAAGAAATGATTCCTAATGGTAGAAAGATAGTATAGGAAACTCATGATGAGAGAAAAATAAATGTTAATCCTGATTTCATAAACTCTAATTTTGGATTTAAGAACCACCATATTCCAAACATGGATATGAGGAATTTTGATGGCAAGGATCCTATAACATGGATAGTAAATATGGAGCAATATTTTGATCTCAATAACGTGAAAAACACACAAAAGGTATGCATTGCAAGTTTACACTTAGAACAAAATACATTTTTATGGTATCAATGACTTTGCTCCCATAAAAAAATTGTCACTTGGTAAATTTTTACAGAGGAAATGATAGCACATTATGAGGATAAAAAGAGCAACACATTATTTAGCAAAATGATAAATCTCAAACAAAAGGGTTCAATGGTGGAGCACATTTAACACTTCCAAAAATTTAATATAAGGGTAACTGATATTCGAGAGGAACACATGATTTATGTCTTCATAGGGGCTTTAAAGGATAGCATCCAACATGAAGTTCATGTATGGGAACTTGATTCATTGGAGAAGGCATTCAAGTTGGAAATAAAAATTGAATGTGAAATTAGGGCGACAAGGAAGCCTACCACTCACATCTATAAAGATGGAAGTGTTGCTACTCATATACTTCCACAACCTACAAGGTTGACACCACAAAAATTGAAATAAAAAAGAGCAAAAGGGATTTTCTATAGTTGTGATAGAAAAAACATTAAAGGCCATAAATGTGCTGAGAATAAATTATTTTACATAGATTGTGAAGACGAGGAAGAAAATGAACAAGAAAATTCAAAATAAGAGGATATGCACTAGGAAGCAACCCTAGAAGAAGAAGAAATGAGTCCAACCATATTGTGTAATGCATTGGCAGGAATTACCACTCCTGAAACATTGAAGGTATAAGGACATAACAAGAGTAAAAAGGCAATAGTGTTGATTGATTCGGGTAGTACCCATAATTTTATTCATTGTAAGGTAGCCAAGGAATTCAATTGTTTCCTATACCCAGCACCAGAATGTCAAGTGATGGTTCCAAATGGAGGAACTATAAATTGCTCTAGAAAATTCCATAATATCAAGCTAACCATGGGGGAATATGTATTTAATAGTCCAATGCTTTCCATTCCAATGGGAGGTGTTGATGTTTTGCTAGGAGTACAATGGTTACAATCTTTGGGGACAGTAGCTTTTAATTTTCAAGAACTTTTCTTGAATTTTTTTTCAGAAGGAAAGGAAATCGAATTACTGGATATTGCAGGGAAGCCAGGTAAGATAGTAATCTCTAATGTAATGTCAAAGCTTGTGAAGAAATAACAACGAGGCGTAACTGTACGATTATTCTCACCAGAAGTTCCAACATCAAAATCCTATATTTCTCCATATCTCCAAAAAGTATTATACAATCATTCCAAGGTGTTTGAAACTCCCAAAAGTCTCCCACCTATTCGTGATCATGATCATGCTATTCATTTGATTCCAAAATTTTTCCTACAAACAGCAGGCCTTACAGATATCCTTATGTCCAAAAGTGTGAAATTGAACACATAATTGAAAAAATGTTAGAGGCTGGTATAATTCAACCTAGTCAAAGTTCTTTCTCTAATCTAGTATTATTGGTGCACAAGAAGGATGGATCATGGCACATGTATCCGAATTATAGGGAGCTCAATAAGCTCACTATTAAAGATAAATTTCCCATTCCTGTGATTGATGAATTATTCGAGGAATTACATGGAGAAATTTATTTTACCAAGTTGGATCTTTGTTCAGGATATCATCAAATTAGAATGAAGACTGCAGATATTCCAAAAACAACATTTCGAACTCATGAGGGTCACTATGAATTTCTGGTCATGCCTTTTCGCCTTATCAATGCACCTTCTACATTTCAAGGGTTGATGAATTCCATTTTCAAACCCTTCCTTAGAAAATTTGTGCTAGTATTTTTTTATGACATACTAATCTACAATAGGCCTTGGAAGGATCATGTTCAACATATTGACAAGATGATCAAACTATTGGAGGAGAAACAAATATATGCAAAAACATCTAAATGTTTCTTTTGAGTACAAGAGGTGTAATATCTAGGTCATATTGTATCTCACAAGGGTGTTAAGGCAGACCCCAACAAAATTAATTCCATTAAGGAATGGAAAGTCCCCATAACCATAAAGCAGTTGCACGGATTTCTAGGGTTAACAGTGTATTATCGCAATTTTGTTAATAATTATGGGAGAATAGCAGCACCTCTAAGAACATTATTGAAGAAAGATGCATTTCGATGGAATCCTAATGTAAGTAAGGCCTTTGAACATCTTAAAGAGCCAGTGTTCCTAGCACCAGTCTTAGCTATGCCAGACTTCACATAAACCTTTATTCTGGAATGTGATGCCTCAGGAAATGGAATTGGTGTTGTTTTAATGAAAGAAGGAAGGCCCATTTATTTTTAAATTCATCCAATCAAAGGAAATTATTTACAAAAAGCTATTTATGAGAAGGAAATGTTGGCAATACTACATGCACTAAAGAAATGAATACCTTACCTATTGAGGAAGAAATTTCAAGGTAAAAACTGATCATGATAGTCTTAAACACTTTTTGGAACAAAGACTATCTTCAGAAGAGCAGCAAAAATGGGTCACAAAGATGCAGGGTTATGACTTTGAAATCATCTGCTAAAAAGGGAAGCTAAATGTTGTTGCAAATGCACTCTCAAGAAAGTATGAAGAGGTCGAAGCATTTCTTTGTGCCATTTCTATTATCCAACCATATTAGATAACTGAAGCAAGGGATGAATTGAAGAATGACGAAGAAGTGTGTACACTCATTCAAAAGTTGTAGCAAGATCCTAGTACATCTGATTAATTTAGTTGGAAAAATGATTCTTTGTGGTAAAAATATCACTTATATATTTGCAATAATTCCCAACTAAAACAAACGATTCTTTTGGAATTGCACACTTCTCCTTTAGGAGGACACTCAAGATTTTTAAGAAATTACCACAGGGTGAAGAAATAATTTTTTTGGGATGGCCTTAAATATGATATTCAAAAGTTTGTGGTGTAATTTTTGGTTTTCCAACAAAATAAAGTTGAGACAATTAAGACCCTGAGTCCTCTAGAACCTTTATCCATTCCAAGTAAATTTCGGGAGGAGATTTCAATGCATTTTATCACAGGTTAACCAAAGTCGGAAGGAAAGAGTGTCATCATGGTGGTAGTTGATATACTTACCAAGTATGCATACTTTTGTGCATTATCTCATCCATTTAAAGCAAATATAGTTGCTATTACATTTATGGAAACAATTCAAAAGCTACATGGAAACCCGAAGATTATTGTAAGTGACAGAGACGTCATTTTTACTGGAAATTTTTGGATGGAATTATTTTCTTGTTTAGGTACTCAAATAGCTCATAATTCATCTTATCATCCTCAATCTGATGGTCAAACTGAGATAGTGAATACATTTTTGGAAGGATATCTTTGTTTTTTTGTATCTGATAAGCAAGCACAAAGGGTCAAGTGGTTACCTCTCATCGAATGGTGGTATAACACTTTCGTCTATACTGCAGAAAAAATGACCCCATTTATGGAACTTTATGGATATCATCTAGCATCCATCACATCTTATTTAAGATAAAATTCTAATGTTAAAGCAGTCAAATATCACATTGAGCATGAACAAGAAGTTCTCCAACTCTTAAAGGATAACCTAAATTTGGCACAAAATCGAATGAAACAACAAGTATATCAACATCACAACAAGAGAAGTTTTGATGTAGGAGACTGGATGTTTTTACAGCTACAACCATAGAAACAAATGTCGCTCAAGCAAGCTAAGAAGGATAATAAACTATCGCCAAAGTACTATGGTCCTTACAAGGTGTTGCAAAGTATTGGTACTATGGCATACAAATTGGAGCTTCCTGCTTCTTCAGGAGTGCATCTAGTTTTCCATGTTTCATGCTTAAAGAAGGTTATAAGGGACAAAATTCCAGTTCAAACAATATTTCTAGAAATTGATGAGGAAGGAAAAATAATTTTGGAACTTGAAGCAGTCACGGAAACAAAAACTTGACAGCTACGCAATTGATCAATTTCAGAGTATCTCATCAAATGGAAGAACTTACCCACTGAAGATTCTACATGGGAGGATGAAAATTTTATACAGAAGCACCCAAAGCTACTGAAGCATTGAGGAAAACAATTTTTTGAAGGATAGGGGCATGTTAGGTCCCTATATTACTAGTATAGTCCCTTATTGTTGTTAGTGCAATGCCCATATTATTATTGTTGTACCCCTATAACCCCAATATTGTTATTATTGTGCCCTTACATTATTATTTTTAGGTCGGCTAGGATTATATTGTGGCCCCATGGACCCCTATATATAGAAGTAGGTTTTGTCATTTGTATCATTGAAGAAATTTTCATTTATGTAATCTATTGGAGGTTTCCCCCTTGAAGTGGTTTATTTCTAAGGAATTGTTCTTTTGTTCTATTTTTGGAGATGGTTTCATAACATTTTTGGAGTTGGTTTCATAACAGAGTGTTATCCTTCATAATCATCATGTGGAACAATTATATATTACAATTATCATAGAAAAATATTATAGTAAGCTTAAGTTATTTAGGGAAAATTATATTAATGGGAATTTCGAATATATCTATCTATATATATATATATATATATATATATATATTGTAATGATATCCATGAAACCATATCATATTTTGGTTATCATTAATAATTAATAGAATTTATTTGATCAATTATAAAAATTCCTTATACAAGACACATTGTAATTATATGAGAAATGAACAAATAACCCTTTAAGAAAGAAAAAGGGATTCATTTTTTAACATCCAATGGTTGAGAGTGTAAATGGCCTTACTAAATTCTTTGTATGATATTCCTATAAAAACTTATAATACTATTGAACCAATGCTTACTATTTGTGTTTTCTCAACTATGTTTGGTATTTTGATTTGAAGAAAATATTCTTCACTTGAAGTCTCTACAACTTGGCATGATAAGAAGTTTAATATGTAAATTTTAAATTTTAGATTATATTTAATCTTCATCTGAAATGAATAGTTTATTTTAAATAGTTCACATTAAGAAACTGAATTAAGTTTTAATTTTTTCAAATTTCATCCTTAACCACAAAGATTAAGTATGGAACAAGGATCTTGGGCACTACGTCTACACCCCCCCCCCCCACCACCAAGTAAATACTATGCATTTTAGAGGGATGGTCCAGCCTTCCCTCGAATGAATGTGCATGTAATGTCATCGCTGATAATTGCATTTATCTATGGTATGTGTTGCATAGTGATACAATATGCGGGGAGTGGAGAGGAGTTGAGGTAACTTACTTCGCCTCTGGGTGTAGATCCTTAACCAATTATCATGTGTGGCAATCTCCATGTAGTGGGTTGTTGTGGGTTTCGAGGGCTAGAATGTGGTCAATGCAATTGATTCTTGAATGCTTGAGTGCCTTGAAATATTGGTCTTGTTCATGAAATTTGGGATATTTCGTTCTTGTATATATGTTGGGGACAATTAATTTCAAGTGCAATATGAACTATCAGGTCATTTCTTTGCTAATATTTATTTTTGTCTATAAGTGTTTTGGTAGTTCTAGGTATATGGTTTAAAGGTTCAATACTTCATGCATGTATTTTGATATTTATTTCATGGATTTTTTTTGTGTGTATTTTTTATTTGGCTTTTATTTTTGTATTGGGGTCTTTATCCAAATTTTAAGTAGGGTTTTGTGAGTGATTTTTGGAATTAATTGTGAGGCTCTGCTTGAGGTGGGTTATTCTCTTGGAAGAATAATTGCTAGTTTGCTAAATTCGGTGTCTTATTTCCCTCTCTTTTGTTTCAAGGTATTTTTCTATTGTTTTTTATTTCCTCGTTTTAAATGGTCAATGGTTAAAGGTTCTTAGTTGAGTAAAATTCATCCTATGTCTTAACTAGTGTGTTGTCTACAACGACTAGGTCATATGTCTAGTGTTTTTGAATTTTTTTGGATTTTTGGTATATTAGTCTGGTACGATGTGGGTCAAGTTCATCCCATTGCTCTTTTACAAGTAGATTTAGTCATTGCATTGAAAATAATTCTACCCCCTCAGTCCATGTGATACCACCAAGACAAAGAATGAGGAGTAGAAGGGGGGTGGGTGGTAGATCTGAGTCGGGGAAAGAAGACACGAGACTTTTTTTCCATGACTCAGTGGAAACGTACTTCAATGTATTCATGTTAGATAATAGAAAGGAAATTCGTAAGCCCCAGTCCCATGAAAGGGAGGAAATATAATATCTTTCATATTTTGAAGTTTATATCAAATATTCAATTTCTAATAGTTATCATGTGAGCATCATTAATGATCGTTTATGCATTATACCTCTTATCCTAGAAATATTTTCTTGTACATGCATAAATTAGAGTAAAACTCGTGTCCATAATTGGTATTTTACCTTTTCATGTGTCATCAAATACTTAACCATAACTATTTAATATATATATTGCCTTCATTATTATTCGTAAAACATCGCTTTCAATGCATTTAATCAAAATGCAAAACCATGGAAGTCAATTTGCATAACCATGGTATTTTTCCCATGATTCTTCTTATTACAAAACCATGGATAACAATCTACTTGTTCGCTTGAATATAGAACCATTGGAAACAATATATATGTTCACTTATTTCAAATGAATTAAATAAATGCATATTATTATAAAATCATATTTATTTATCTAGAATTCACATGCATTAAATAAATGCATAAAGATCGTAAAAGCATTCTCATTCATCTATATGCCACGTGCATTGAATAAATGCATAAATATTATAAAATGAAAAAATCATCATAACATCATTGTTGCATTACCTTAATGCTCTGTATTTCGATATGAAACCCTAATTTATAATAACAACCTCTAATTCTCAATGCCGAAGTTTAAAATAAATCTACTATAAAATTCCAAGGGAAATTAATTCATACCATAAATTCCAAGACGGGATTTACACCCACCATAATAATCCATTGTCCTCATTGGATTTCAACTCAACACGGTATTTAATGGTATTATTTTAGTGATTTAGAGTGAAACTAAATAGTTATTGTGCTAACTATTGAACCCCTAAACATGTACAAACATTAGTAATCTATGAAAAAATATAAAAATGGCCTTGGTGGCCTTTAAGAGGATAACATAGGAAATGGAAAATTCTAATTATAGCATTGATAATTATAATCTAGAGGTAGTCACAATGATTTTAGTCAAGGTTATAAATGGACCAAAATACCATAGAGATAAATTATATTATTTAACCAATATTGAAGAAATCATTGGCTTGGTTTCTTTGCCATTTACTTGAAATTCTTGGTGAAGAATAGATATAGAACTAGTTGATTCAACAATATTCTATAGTGTTTGAAGAAGTAACAACCTTGTCTCTATGGTCTATTGAAATTGAAAGTATTTGAATAAGTAACAACCTTGTCTCTATGTTTTATAGGAGGTGAAAGCATATTTAGTCTCTTTATTAGTTCCATCTCACTTTAACAATGATATATTCATATTCATCATAGATTCCAAGAGGCATTAACGCATACCTCAAAATATGCTCGACTAATGTCCTCGTGACCTTTTCCTTGGAAGTGCATGATGGTAGTTTGCAAAATAGATTCTCATGAAAGACATCTTCCATGTTTCCATAATTAAACCCTAGATTTCCCTAGAGAAATATTAGGGAATGGTAAGACCCCACCTTGTAGAAAGATTTTTTTATGTGAGTAACATTGTATTGGATACCAGCGTAATACATGTTTGCAAAACAAAACCTGAAAAAAAATGAAGCGATCCAGATATGAAATTGTAAAATAGTAACTTCAGCATCTCCATGGCACTTAAAAAATTTAGATACATTCCTACGTAATGAAAATATTACTAGACATTGTAGTTATGAAAAAATATTTGAAGTGTCATAGACGTTCAAAATAATGCCAACCACCTTTTTTTCGCAACCCATAAAATAAAATGATTTTGTGGATTCATCAAAAACCATTTCGTAACGACTTCTTGATGTTGTCAATTCTTTTATATCGCATATTAATCAATAATATATATATATATTATTAATTCCATTAACATGTTTTTATTGGGATGTGGATACTACATTTTGTGGCACTTTAAGAAAACATTATTGTGTATGTTCATCTCTTTTTCCTTTTGTTATCATTATATTCTTATGTAGTAGAAATACTAGAACTTTTTATTTTCATTTCAATTTCTTTTGTTTATTGCAATCTACTTTTTAAATCATCTTTCACTCTTCACATCTATCTCCATTCACGATAGTTTTGTAACCAGAACCACAAGAAAGGTTGTTTTTTTGGGCAAGAATGCAAAGTAAAACCAATAATGATTTATTAATAATCATAAATATTTATAGCTATGAAAATATTCAAATTTTACTTATAGCATTTAATTATTTCTTAATTTCATAAAACCAAACAATAAGATTTTTATTAAACAAGTTTTTACATGCCAATATTCTTTGAAATCATGGCCACTCTATGCAATACTTTAATTACAGGTATTTTATAAGTTTTGGAAAGCACTTTAAGAGTGGTTTATCAACCCGATATCAAGCACCTTGGGTGGCTTATTAGTAGGGAAAATTTTAGGGGTTAATATTTGCAAGTGAGCTAATTTTCCCTATTTTTTCCAAAAAAAAAAGTGTTTCGTTAATTACAATTTTTTCTTAAAATTATTCGCCCAAATTTTATACTCTAAATTTTTTTACTTTAAAAATTGCCAAAATTTTATATAGAGACTATATAAAATTATTACAAATTTGAATACCCTTACAAAAACATTGCCTAAAATTTTACAAATTGCATATTATGTACTAGTGAGATTCACCAAGGTTTTCCAACCTCAAGGAAAACCTTAAAATTTTCATTTCTTATCATTTTTCTTCGAAAAGCACTCTGTGGCATATAACCAAAAAATTTAGATAGTATTTCTCAATCATAATCACATTATTTTTATCACAACATTTCTAACCTAAAATTAATCACAATTTTTTCAACTATTAGTAATTTATGTAGTTCTATTAATATTTTTAATTATAAATAATTTATCATAGTAAATCTGAAACTATTTAGATATAATATATTTCTCTAAGGATAGTAATGATCAAAGTAACCATAAATTCATAACGTGCATATTGTATAATCCCTTTATAGAGACATCCATAAGTCTGGTATTATGAATTCTTATAAATACAATGCATAACACCATTGAACTACAGTTCAAGTAGTTCTTTGTTGAGCTCTAGGCTCCCTTTCTTCCATAAAACTAATCTGAAATATTTCAGATATTTACACCTCCTCTACCCAAGCAACGTCCTACTGAATCTGGTTGCAAGTCTATTCTTTATCTCCAACCGAAACCTTTAAATTCATATTTTTTTCCCTCTCGTAGTCCTTTTCATACATCTTACACCCATGAAATTTATCTATAGTCATGTTAACTTTTGTTAGTCATATCAACCAAACATGGTCATCGCTCTTGAGAAAATGGAAGAATTTTTTGGTCCCTTCTTGGACCATAACTAATTTTCACCATTTCCTAGAAATTAAGAGTCTAACCCCTCATGTGGTGGCTCCTCTAATATTCCCAAAAATGATGGTAAATTCAATTCTTTCATTCTACCAACAAAATAAACATTTACATTCCCATAAATAATATTTACATTTCACTTTTTGGATTTTTAGCCACATGTCATCTTAAAAAACCAAAAAAGCATTTTAACGTGGATTTTCCACTATCATCGAATGTTTCCTAGAAATATGTTCCACTTACCATCTCATGGTTTCTACCTGCATATGATTCCTTGAAAAGTTTCAGGCCTAACTACCCAAGCATCCGCATGCTATGGTGTTCAATCAAAACGTCCCCCAAAATCCAACAATTCACAAGAATCATGACTAACATCTAATGTATCATGGATTGTGTTCACTTTAAGTTTGCCACATAATAATCAACATGAAAAAAAATGCTATATGTTTTATGCACAACTTTTTCATGTCATGTTTGCATAATAGTAAGCATTATACTTTCACATTTTCAGTCACAAATCACATTGCAACCCTTTTACCATTCATTGTTTCTTATATTCCATTCTTCTAGAATATTATTGATTTCACTATGCTTCTATTAAGCTACCATTTCTTAATAATACTAGCACATTAGTCACAACTATATTTTGTAAAACCATATTTTTCACAAAACCATTTTTTTTACAAAAGTATTTTCAAATATACTCAGGATGCATTTCAATTTCACATACATAAATGTCTCTCAATACTTCAACAAAGTAAGATAGAATTGATCGTATCAATTTTTTAACCACACAAACAATTTCCATGCTTTAAGAGTAAGCATTGAAAATAGGGATGCATCCTCTATATGTCTAAGGAAATTTGAAAGAAGGTCTTCTGGAGATGTTTTCACAACCATGAATGAAACATGACCTTCTTATAGATATAACCATTATGATCTAAACATTTACATTCAACATCATTCTAACCATGGAAAATCAGACTTCATTTCCGTGTACATTTGTTTAACCATGAGTCATTATGAAACATTACTATTTTGAACTCAATAATGTGAAATTTTGAAGTAAAAGAAATCAATAATTCCAACAAATTTAAAATAATCCATCGAGATTATGTTTGGCAATGACAAACAAAACACGAGGATTCTACAACATAATGGAACTAACTACTTAGGTCTAATATGTAGTGTTAACTACAATATGCACACAGATTGGATGATATTCCAAAGGATGAATATGGAAAGATTTTGATAAATGCGTGATGTAAACAAGCTCTTTCATAATAACACCCTCATTGAAACATCAACTTATATAATTAAATTGTGATGTCAAAAGTTTGAATACTCAATGTAATTAGCAACACCTAGCTACTACTATTTTTACCATTAAGCTTGTACAACGTAAATAATCTATTAAACTATCAAATAATTTTTGCTTCTCTTATCACACCAGTTATTGTTTATGCATGTCATATGAAAGGACAAAACCCTTTTCCTTTATGTTCTTATATTGACACAAAAATATGTTTATATTAAATCAAATACTTTTTAATGCAATATTATTATCATGATCTAACTTCTTTTAAAACATTGAAGAATTTAGAGTCATGCTTATGCATGGTTAAACAGATATCCACTTTCATAGCAATTAGAGTTTCTTGCATACCATCTTAATATGCATAAAAATATATACAAAAATATAATCATATATGAACACTAATTTATCATTAACAAGTGTGTTGATGACAATTTAGAAGTTAGAAATAGACTAAAATTTTATTAGAATATTGCCACCATGAATCCAATTACATGAGTATTAATCACCACAGTTACATTGTTTACAAATTTAACAATAATATTCAATCAAAGAACTGAATGATGCACATTCCAATAGACATATTTTACTCTACCTTTAGGGATAAGTATAATAATTTGTTGATAGACCATATACAAAATTTTAACATAAAATTAATTAAAAATGATGTCATTAATGTTTTTAACAAATTGTATGATATTGTGTCGTACTAATTCACAAAGAATAATACAATTTACTAAATATACAATGCCACCAAACTATCATAAACTAATCGACAGTCATAGTAATTCCACAACAAGATTCAATCAACCATTAGCAATTACAATCATACTAAGCATCCTTTTACTCAACAAGACATGTCACTTGACTTATTTCTTGTTCCCAACATTCAATAGGGTTCTTTCATGGGTTTCTTTAAACATTATAACATGTTATTGACGATATCAAGTAAAACCCTTGCCTTACTATGTTCTTACATTATCTCACTATTTTCATTATTGACAAAGCAATGCATACATTCATTATTTTCTCAAAATTGTAAAAATGCATTGCAATCTCCTCGCGTTTTCCTTTTAATGCACCATAAACCATTATCATAAAATTATGCACACAAAGCTTGGTAGTTAATCCACACTGTCACTATTTACTATGTAAGTGTTCAAAATTGTCCATGATTTCGAAATAACGAATGCAATAAAATTTATAATTTTCTTTTATCCACATAAGGACTCAAATTACATGAGTACAATTACTCTTCAAAGTATTCATTAAAACTATCATTCTTCAATGGTTTCATTAACACCATCATGCATATCATATTAAATGTAGTCAACTACATACATTGCCATGTAATTTTGTTAGTATCATACATAAGTTTATATATGATAGAATCATATCCTTATTATGTTTTCTTACATAACCCAATAGACACCAATGTTGTAACATTTCCTCTGATACCACTTGCAACATCCCTCAATATACCTCATACAAAATACACATGATTAGAATATTTTACTAGTTTTACTAGTATCTAATATTCTATAATGGCTTATCCCATACTCCTTAACTGGTAATAAAATAATATAATCATGATAATTAAGTGAAGTTACCTTATAAAAGGAATATAAAATGTCATAAAGTAATAACCATTAATGAAACTTGTTAATGTAATTATTTCTACTACAGCTTTTCATCATTAACATTTTTCATTTAATTAGGCTTGTTAATAACACATTGAATGATGTAAATTTCAACATCATGCAAGGTAGAAGTATCATTAAGGTAAAAAATAGGAAAATACATAAATGAGCAATAATATACCCTGAAAACACCAAAGGGAAAAAAAAAATGTGTATTTTATTAAATGTTTTCTGATAGAGTTCATCCCTCACTCAATGGAAACAAGGGATTACATCTCTTTTCCATTCCTAAAATTTTTACAAGGAAACATAGTCTTTAATTAAAACATAATTAACTAAACATTTTTTACATTAAACATGATTCCATGTTTCTCATACACTTTATCCCACTATTCTTCAAGCATAATGTCTTCATTCCATAGTGGTTCACCATAGTAAGTTACCATTTATAAACTATGGTTGACGATACGCCCCTCTGCATCTAATAAAATTGATACATAATGTCTTTGCTTCCTGCAATAATATTAGTTACAATCCATGTTTTTAATGATGAAAAATGGATTAGTTTAGAAACTATCACTCAAGTCTTTATGGAATTCATTTCTCTTTCCTACAAACAGTATTGTCAACAACTCTATTATAATGATTATCTAAAATATTAATTTTTCAAAACCCATCAGGTTATGAGTTTTTTCCATCAAATAAATCAAGAGAGGGAATAGAAACCTCTTTATTTCAAATATTCAATTTCTACCAGTTATCATGGAAAAATAACTAATAATATTCTACGCATTATACTTCGTAGTATGGAAACACTTTCTCGCACATGAATAAATTAGAGAAAAATTCATATCCATAATTAATATTTTACCTTGTCATATGTCATCAAATATATATATATATATATATATATATATATATATATATATATATATATATATATATATATATATAATTCCTTCACTATCATTTTCAAAACCACATTTAATGCATTTAATCCAACTACAAAACCATGCGAGTGAATTTAAACAACAATGGTGTATTTTCCTAGTGATTCTTCTTGTTAAATTCACATGTATTAAATAAATGCATAAAGATTATAAAATAAAAAAACAATCATAACATCATTGTTGTCATACCCTAATTCTATGCATTTCGATATGAAACCCTTATTTATATCAACCTCCAATGAAAATTGTGTATACCATATAATATTTCTCCATGCCTAGGTTTAAAAAAAAGATATTGTAAAATTCCAAGAGGAATTAATGCATACCATAAATTCTAATAGGTGTTTTACCACCAAAGTATAAATCCATTATCCTCAATGCATTTCAACTCAATAAATTACTTAATGATATTTTTTGTAATGGATCATCATGAAAATAAATATTTCTTGTGCTAATTACCCAACTCCTAAACATGCACAAGCATTGGAAATCTATTAACAAATATAGAAATGGCCTTGGTCTCTTTTAAGCAGATAACATACAAAATAGATGAATCTTCTTATGGTGTTGATAATTGTAATCTATAGGTAGCCACATTGATTTTATTGAATGTTATAAATGGACCACAATACATTAGAGACAACTTGTATTATTTAACCATTAATGAAAAAATATTTTGGTTGCTTTCTTTTCGATTTCTTGAAATCGATGCTATGAAGAATAGATATATAACTAGTTTATTCAACACTATTGTATAGTGTTTTAAGAAGTAAAAACCTTTTTTTCTATGGTTTATAGGAGGTGAATGCATTTTACTCTTTTTTTTTAATTCCATTTTAGGTTAACAATGCTATATTTTCATATTCCTCAAATAAACATACCATAAAATTCCATGAGGAATTAACACATACATCAAAATATCCTAGACTAACCTCTTCATGACATTGACCTTGGAAGACCATCATGGTATCTTGTTGAATAGATTCTAATGGATGATTTCTTGAAATCTCCACAATAAAAAAATATATTACCCTACAATAATATTAGTGCATTGTAAAACCCGAGCTTGAATAGATCGTTTCCTATGTTAGTGGCATGGCCTTAGATACCCACGTAGCACACATATGCAAGACAAAAAATGAAAATAAATGAAATGAAAGTAGACAAGAAAATTTTCAATAGTAACCTCAACATCTCCTTGGCACTTGAAAAATTTGAATGCATTCATACGTAACAAAAATACAAATAGAAACTACATATTATGAAAAATTATTTTGTTGGAAATATTGAATAAACAAACACAGAGGAAATGCATTTCCCCTAAAAGATAGAGAATGCACAAATTTTGCAGAAATAAACAATACAAAGACAGAGAGTGTGACACAGGAGAGGAACAACTTCTACTTTTCATTCCATCACTCTAAAAACAAAATGAAATTACATAGTTTTTAATACAAAATGGCCGAAGGTTGAGCATTGAAATAAATTCAATTTGGGAATGAGTGTTCAAAAAAAAAAATCGTCCTTCCGTTCTAATTTTCCATTTACACATGAAACAACATACAAAATGCGTTTAGAACACATAATAACAGACCTCAAAAAATTATGCTTTCCATCTCTGACGACATATCGCATCTGGCGCTCTATCGCAAATCGCATACCGACAATCTTAACTTTTCACTTGGCGCATATATGGGAAAACTTAAAATTTGTGATTCGCAATGTGATGTGGCACATCGCATCGCAAAATAAACTATTTAACTTGCAGGCTCCTATACTCTTGAGCTTGCGGTGTGTGACATGCACTATTGTCCTGAGCCTGACATGTGCCCCCTTTGCGTTCGCATCGCCTCGAAAATAACTTATTTTCCGGGTGACTTCAAAACTTAAATGAAAAAATTGCGAAGTGAGGGTGCGATGCGGCTTCAAGCATTGTAAATGCGGTAAGGCAGAAAAGGTAAGGAATGAGGAATAAAAAGGTTTTTTTTTGTTTGCAAATGCGGAAATGGTTTGTGGGTCCCGCCGATATCGCATCAGCAAAGAACTAAGTTTCGGTGTGAGCTTTAATATTTAAATCATAAAAGTTGTGATGTGCGGACGACGAGCACTTAAACGTTTGAAAGTGCGGTAAGGTGAAAAGGTAAGGAAAGGCGAAATAACAGAGTTTTGTGCATGATTGAAAAATGCAGTGGAGGTAAGTGGGTCCCGTTGATATCGCATTGGCAACAACTTAACATTGACGAATGCTTAAGGGTTAAAACTTAAATGTTGCGGGCAGCGAAATGTAGGCAAGAGAGGTAAGTAATGTGGTGGGTAAGAAAATTAATGCAGGGTGTGTGTCTCAAGTACTCTATTTGATATTTTGCATGGATTTCACAAAAAAATGCCTTCGGGCCTGAAACCTACTACTTGTCCTTCCTGCAACAAAAATTTATTGAAGCGTGGGCTGCTGCCATTCCTTATTCATGGCGATGGTTGGGAGTTATTTCCAACACCCCCCCCCCCCCTTAATAACAACTTTCGCCATCAATCATTCTTAGAAACCATCTGAGATAAACAAAACTCTTGTGTCCCGATGGATTTGCAAGGATATCAACAAATTTTTCATCTAACCTACAATGCTGCAAAACAATTTCACCATTGTTAACTAGTTCTCTTCTAAAATGGTACTTTGCATCAATATTCTTTGTTCTCTTGTGGAAAACATAATTATTTAACAATGCAATTGTTGAGATGTTATCACAATAAGTTTTGGTTCCTTTGTCTTGCTCATCACATAAATCTCTCAGCATCCTTCTCATCCAAACAGCTTGAAATTTTGTTGTTTTTGTTGTTACATATTCAACTTCTACTGTTGATAATGAAAATATTGGTTGTTTCTTGGAAGTCCATGAAATGGATCCCGTTCCCAAATGAAATACATACCCAGATGTTCTCTTTCTGTCATCTACACTTCCAGCCCAATCACTGTTAGTGTAACCAATCAACTTAAAATTATCAGTTGAGGAGTATAAAACACCATACTCCTTCATTCCATTCACATACCTTAAAATTCTCTTGGCTTCTTGCCAATGTGTCTCCTTTCGAGTCTCCATGAATATGGATATTAAACTCACTGCATACATAATATCAGGCCTATTGCAGCCAAATACATTAAACTGCCAACTATTCTCTTGTACAATGTCGGATCGACATTCTTGCTGCAATATTCCTTTCTTAACTTCAACCCCATGATAGTTGGAGTTGCTGATGCTTTTTTGTTCTGCATATTGAACCTTTTTAAAACTTCTGCAACATATTTTTCTTGGGAGATAAAAATTCCCTTTTCATTTTTATTTACTTATATGCCCAAAAAATATCACAATAAACCCAAGCCATTTGTTTCAAATTCACTTTTCATAACTACTTTAAAATCAGCAATGAGAGAAACATCATTGCCTATGAAAATCAAATCATCTACATATAAAACAACAATAATAATTTTATCGTCATTTTAATTGATGTAGAGTGTGGGTTCACCATCACACTTGTCAAACCCATTGTCCATGAGTGGCATGTTGTGTTCTCCCAGCATTTGCTCTGGGTGCTTGCTTCGGCCATAAAGATTTTCTTTAACCACACACTTTGTGTTCAAACTTCTCTCTCTGTTTCAGGGGTTGTTCATATGTACCTCCTTTTCAACTTTCCATTAAAGAATGGTGCTTTACATCCTTTTGATAGCTTTCCACCTTTTATTTCTGGACAACATTGTCCTCCAATAATGTCTCCATCCTTTATGGCTGATGCAGGCATTTCCTCATAGTCTCTTCTTATCTCTTATTCTTGCTTTCTCCTTCAAACAGTAGCCTTGCTGCATGTCTTTGCTTTCTGTCTTGCATTTCAATGTTTGCTCATGGTCTTCTGCAGACTCATTCACCACAACCAACCCCATGCTTGCTCCCTTGTGGAGGTCCATAACTCACTCTTGTCTAACTACTACTGTTGCTGCAAATCTCTTCATTCATTGCTTCAGTGTTCTCTTCTTGTTTTGCATCTTCAAAATCAGGTTGGTCTATGTATGACAAACAAATAGTAATTAGAGACTAGGTACTATTTACTTTAACCACAAATAATAATTTCACTTAAATTTCTAAGTTTTGGTCTTCTTGTATTACCCAGAAGGTATGTTATGCTTGGGTGCACTTGGTCAAGGAGTTGTTGATCCTTGTGCTATGCTTAAAACACTTCCTTGAATTTTCCTTTGTTTACGTATTGCTTCTTTGTTGTGACATGTATTAGTTGGTAGGTGGTGGTTAGAAGAGAAATTTCCTCTGATGGTCCTCTTTGTATGTTCACATGTGAAATACCATGTTTTCACAATGTTTGTATTTCTATAAATTGCAACCCATAAATTCCTTCTTCAATGGTAGAAAGTTTATTGATTATGCCTTTTGGTTGATGGTTAGCAGAATTGTATACCTTGTGGATTTGTCACTATAACAGTAAATATACACACTTCTTATTAGTTCTTGGGACATGTGCATATTCCACACGTCCAAACACTCTCATGTGAGGGACAACTTGCTTTGTTCCACTCCATGCTTCTTTTGGAAATATGTTCATAACATCTTTGGTTGGACATCTATTTAAAATATAAGCTGCACAATTTACAACTTCCGCCCAAGACTCATTTGGAAAATGCTTTGCCTTCAGCATACTTCTTACCATGTCCATGATGGTCCTGTTCTTTCTTTCTACTACACCATTTTGCTAAGGTGTATACCTTGTGGTAAAATTCTTGTGTATTCCATGCTCCATGCAGAAACATAGGAAGTCTTTGGAGATATACTCTCCACATCTCTCAGTTCTCAACACTTTTATGTAGTGTCCACTTTTCTTCTCAACAAGAGATTTGAAGTGGTAGAACTGTTCAAATACTTCACTCTTCTGTTTTAGAAAATATACCCATGTATTCCTTGTATAATAATCTATAAATGTCAAAACATAATGACTGCCAGCTAATGATGGCATTTACACTGTTCCACACAAATCTGAGTGGACAATCTCCAAGGGTTCCTTTTCCCTTATACTCTTTCCTACTGGAAATGATTCTCTATGTTGTTTGCCCAAGATGCAGCCTTCACATATGTTGTATGGTTTATCTATGAGTGGTAATCCCTTTACCATTCCTTTTCCATGCAACAAGTTCAAATCTCTGAAATTGAGATGTCGAAATCTCAAATTACATAAGCAATTCTCATCTTTCACTTATTCTTGAAAGACTTCTTGTGTGACATCTACTACAACATCTCCTTCCTTCATGTCTGATCTAGTCTTGAGAGGAAACATCCTATTGCTTGTCATATTCACTTTTGCAATGACATGTCTACTTGGAAGTATATCCATGATTGCGCACACATCATTATTAGAAAACACATTGTAGCCCTTATTCACAAGTTGTCCAATGCTTAGAATGTTACATTTAATGCTAGGTACATAATATAAATCTGGTAGAAACTTCATCTCTCCCTTCTTTGTCAGTAATTTTACTCTTCCTTTCCCCATGACAAAGACCTTGCTATCAGTCCCCATTGTCATTTCAGATTTTACACTTTCATCTAGATTGGAAAACATTGCTATGTTTCAAGTCATATGGTTACTAAACCCTAAATCTAAGAACCATACATCTTCTTGTCTTTCTTGTGCTACATTAAAAGTTAAAAGCACATTTCCTTGGTTCTGATTTTCTTTTGTAAAATTTACACTAGGTTTATTACCCATGTCATTTTTCTTCTTTCTAAATTCATTGGCATAATTCCCATACTTTTTGCAATAATGACATTGGACTCGAGATTTATCATACTTCTGTCCTTGTGCTTGATTTTGGCTTGAGCCTTTGCCTTGATTCTGGTTGCTACCCCCTCCACTTGTGCTTGCAGGGCTGCTTCTTCCACCTCTGTGTGGGAATCTTCCTCTTCCTCGATACTTTCATCTTCCTCGACCTCTACTCTGACCAAAAGACATTTGTGTCTTGAATGCATGCTCCAATGAGAAATTTTTTTCTCTATTCAGTCTGTGTTCATGAGACATTTGTGATGCGTGAAGCTCATCCATTGAAAATTGTGAGATATCCTTTGTCTCTTCTATGGCCACTACTATGGCATCAAATCTTGATGGTAGACTTCTTAACACTTTCTCCACTCTTCTCCTTTCCTCAAGTGTCTCACCATGATACCTTATCTGGGTAACCAACCCAATCACATGTGTGAAGAATGAGTCTATGTTATTAGACTCCTTCATACAAAGAGTTTCAAAATCTCTTCTCAACATTTGAATTTTTTCTATCTTCATCTTTTCCATACCTTGGTAGGCTTTCTGGAGGGTATCCCATGCCTCCTTAGACTTATTTGCTGCTGCAATACTTGGGAAAATACTCATATGTATTGTTTAAAAGATATAGAAGAGGGCTTTGGAGTCATTCCAATTTTCTCTCAACAAATATCTTTGTGCTTGTGTCAAAGAATTATATGCTACTGCATCTGCTAGTTCTTGGAAACCATGTTCCAACAGTTCCCAAATATCTTGGGAGGAGAACAAGGCCTTCATTGTAATAGCCCAATAATCATAATTCTTTCCACTGAACTATGGCAATTGTGGATTTGTCAGGCTTGTGCATGCTGCTGCCATCTTGACTGTGTGAACAAAAATTTTCTCACTGCTGTAAAATCTTTCTCACTACTGGACACTTCTGCTTCTACAAACAACAATCTTACAGCTTCTTCTGTAAAGAATGAGCTCGTGCTTCTTTAATTAAGAGCCTAGATCTGCTCTGATACCATGTTGGAAATGTTGAATAAACAAACACAGAGAAATGTGTTTCCCGCACAACACAGAGAATGCACAAATTTTGAAGAAATAAAAAATACACAGACATAGAGCGAGACACAAGAGAGGAACAAATTCTATTTTTGATTCCATCACTCTAAAAACAACTTGAAATTACATAGTTATTAATACAAAATGGTCAAAGCCTGAGCATTGAAAGCAATTCAATGCGGAAATGGGCATTCAACCAAAAAATCATCCTTCCATTCTAATTTTTTTTTTACTCATGAAACAACGTACAAAATGTGTTCAGAACACATAACAACGGACCCAGAAATTTATGTTTTCCAGCACTGAAAACACATCGCATCGGCGCTCTATCACAAATTTCATACTGACAATCTTAACTTTTAGCTCAGCGCATATATGAGAAAAATTAAAATTTGCGTTATTCAATGTGACGTGGCACATCACATTGCAACATAAATTGTTTAACTTGCGAGCGCCTATCCTCTTGATCTTGCGGTGCGCGGTATGCGCTATCCTCTAGATCTTGACACATGCCCCCTTTGCGATCACATCGCATCGGAAATAACTTACCTTGCGGGAAACTTTAAAACTTAAATGAAAAACATGAGAAGTGTGGGCGTAATTCCACTTAAAGCGCGATAAGTGCGGTAAGTTGGAAAAGGTAAGGAATGAGGAATACAAAGGTTTACAGTGGTTTGCAAATGTGGCAATGGTTTGTGGGTCTCACGGATATTTCATCGGTAGAGAAATAAGTTTTGGTGATAGCTTTAAGAGTTAGATCATAAAAGTTGCGATGTGCGGGTAGCGAGCACTTAAACATTGGGAAGTGTGATAAGGTGGAAAGGTAAGGAAAAGAGGAATAACAATGGTTTTTGCTCGATTGCAAAATGCGGTGGAGGTAAGTGGGACGCACCGATATCGCATCGACAGAAACTTAACATTGTCGAATTGTTAAGGGTTAAAACTTAAATGTTGCGGGCAGCGAAGTGCAGGCAAGAAAGGTAAGTAATGCGGTGGGTAAGAAAATTAATGTAGCATGTGTGGCTCGGGTACTCTGTTTGCTCGTTTGCATGGATTTCACAAAAAACACCTTCTTTCCTGAAACCTGCTGCTTGTCCCTCGTTTAACAAAAATTTACTGAAGTGTGGGATGCTGCCACTCCTTATTCATGGCGGTGGTTGGGAGTTATTTCCAACATATTTGACATGTCGCAAAGGTTCACAATAATTCCAACCATATTTTTTTTCCAATTCCAAATTTAGAAATAATTTTTGGATTCATTGCAAACAATTTTGTAACTATTTCTTAATGTCGCCAACTATTTAGGATCACGTATTAATCAATAATAATTTGTTTGTATCATTAAATCCATAATGCCTAGTTCTAGGGATAGAGATATTATATATTAAGAGATAAGAAAATGGAGAAATATAATATTTTTCATGTAGGTAAGACATCAAAAATATGTTCAAGAATCATAACTTTTTCTTCGATAAGATTGACTTCCGCATGGCACATGTGGAGAGCCATTTTTCATATAATTCATATATTGGGGACTTCGTGGATCCTCCTCCTAGTTCTAGAGCGAGGCTACCAACAACAAATAGTTCATCTTTGGAAAATGATAAATTATTTTGGAAGGTGGGTGGTGGAGTATGGTGGTTTCTCCTAGTTCTTGGCTTATCTACGCAAGTTACTTATTATCCTTTATTGGTCTTTTTGTTGTTTAAGCATAGGATAGTTGTGATATTGTGATTTTTATGGTGCCTTCGGCCCGCTTCATTGTGCGCTACTTAGTTCTTTTGAAATATTTATTTTTTGGAAATGGTTAGATGATGAACTCCATGTTATTTTTGGATGTTTGTGGTGGTTCTCGGCCCATTTCTCAGAGCACTTTTTACCCCCTTTGAAAAGGTGAGGTGTATGGAATTGGATGGACATGGCACTTTAGTCTCAATTTGTTTATTTGTATACTAGTTGTTGTTATTTTGTAAAGCTTCTTATGTTGAACATGGTGGATTTTCATATGTTTGAAAGATGTAGGGGACACCCATCCTTCGTAATTTGTTTGTATCTATGTAGAGGATGGTTGGGCAGAGAGACCTGCCATCTCTAGTAGCTGTCTTAATGTATTCTAGCTATGAGAATATTTTTATTCAGTCATAAGCACTAGCATGAAAAGAAATGTTCTATCCTTAATAATCATTTTTAAAATTCATATAAATCAGTTTTCTTAATAATATAAAGGAGTGACAATAATAATAATAATAAATAATTATAAAAATACAAAGTTCTAATTAAATAAATAACAATATTTTTTAAATTAAAATTGGTCAACTTGCTTTCCCACACTTAGAAAAAATCCTTTTAAACTATAATGTTCTTCATAAAAGTTAAAAAACGTCATCTTTTAGTTTAAAGTTTATCTATTTTAATTGTTTTACTATGTTTTTTTAATTATTTTTTTATTAAAATTAAATTTTTAATTTTTTTATAAAATTTTATAAATCTATATGTATTCAAACAAAAAATATTAAAAAGTTTTTATACAAATTCAAAACAAAAAAAATTTCTTTGGAATTTAGGAAATTTTGGCAATATTTTGATAAAATCTCCACAAGGATTTTTGTAAATGCAAGTTTTACGTATCAAAATTTCAAGATTTTGGGTGCTCTTGAATGTTTTTGATGGTGTTGAATCCATTTCCACCATCAAAAATATGATTCAAACACTGCTACTGCAAGATTTCTTAAATAAAATTGCCTAAATTCTTTCCATTTTTAGTCGTCGAGACAATTCCTCCACCTCATTGAACAACTCAAAAAAATTCTATATATATATATATATATATATGAAAGTATGTTGTACCAAAACTACTATGTGCTTTCGTACTTTTTCCATAAGTTTGTGGATATGTGCAATGTAATATACAATGCATTTTTTTTATTTGATACCAAAATAAAAAACAATACCTCAAAGCATCTCAGAGGCTTCGAACGCACGAGCAATAGCAAAATCAAACTGCTTGTCCTTTTCGATTGCCTTCCTTGCAAGTTTCGATGTAGTCAATTATTGTATGGGAGGATTATAAGACACTCGACGTCAGACATGTATTGCAATAAATGATCTTCGAGACCTAAATTCCATTCCTCGCCTGATGATATTCTCTATATAAAAATTGCACTAGGATTTATTTTTCCACGTTTGCCTCGCCGATTGTTCTCGACCTACCTGAGTCGAATCACGTGGAAAGCAAGCCCATGAGTTACACATTTTCTTGAATATCATCGGCTCTAAAATCGGATGAGGTCGGTTCAAGATCCCGTTCTTTAGGCGTGCTCGGGACCAGTTGATTTTGTCGATTTTGTCGGTTAAGACTGGTTGCCATTTTCTCAACACAGTGTACCCGGATTTTCGGAAAAGCAAAAACACAAAAACAAAATTAACATATTAAAAAGGAAAGTTGGTGTAAATAAAATTATTTCAACAAGATATAGATGTAACAAAAAAGGGAAAGTATGACATTGTGGATGACAACACAAGAAGATACCAATGAAGGAAAGCCTCATTGAAAAGCCATATGTCGATGTTTTTTTCATTAAATAATGAATTAAAAAAATGCAATTTAGAATTAAGTAAAAAGTAAGAGCAATCTAAATATATTTAAAATAAAAAAAATTGAAAAAACAATGATTCATTAAATTATTTTTATTAAGAATATATCTTTTAAAAAAATAAAAGCAAATTTAACATTGAAAATAATTTTTTTTTTTAATTTTAATTAAATTTAATATAAATAATTAAAAAATCATAATTAAATAACATTGATGATAAAATAAAATCCACATTTAAAAATCAAACGTAAATATATCAAACAAAACTTCCTCTTGTTGTCTGCTGGCCTCTAAATAGAGAAGAGAGGAGAGATTTCGTTCACCTTTAAATAGAGAAAAAAGGAGTGATGAACAATACATAATTTTATTATTGTAATATGTTAAATTAGATATTAATCCTATTGCTGTACTAAGTTTAATTAGATATGTATCTCTTATTTGTACGAAAGAGAGTTAGAAGCATGTAACCGAATATCAATGATAGTTAAGGATTTCTTTTCTTATATAAAAGAACTTAGAAGGATGTCGCAAAGTGTTTCAATTTAAAATCTAAATCTAGCGTCATATTAAAGAGAGTTCAATGAAGATGGCAATTAAAGCTACTATTTTAACTAATAATAAAAGAAATTTTTAATTTAATATTACGAGTTCCACATTAAAGATCTCCCAAAACCTTATTGTTCATATCCCAACGCTACCCATCATTGTTGTTCATATGCCGGGCCCCACTTTATTTAAACCTCAAATAAGAAATTAGAATTTATGTTTTATTAATAATTTTGGTAAATGGTTAAGTAGGTGTAGTGATGCGTAGTGATGCAGGAGCATTTCACTAGTCGCTGGAGGAAAAATGACTTCATTTTATTTCAAAAATATAAAAAAATTTACAACCAAAGGAGTGGGTTCTTTTAGCTGGCAATTTATTTTGAGTAGATAAGGATTTGACTAGTATTTAGGGATTTGAACTTCTTATATTAGATAAATCGTATTTAGTTTGTTGTTGATAGATTTAGGGAAAATATCGGCAATAGGATTTTATCCAAAATTCGACAAATTCGATCCCTTTGACTTGGATCTGACTGTTTGTATGAACAATATATTTATATGTAAGTTTGGAATGTATCAAAGAGAGGAGGATTTGATGGAAAATTAATCGAATAGAAGAAAATTGCATTTCCTCTGTACCTTTGTAAATGTATGCATAATTGTCAAATCCAAGAGGTTTTATTTCTCTTCGAAATATTTCTGAGTTTAGTTGATTCAGTTCGAGCTCTGTTTAATTGATTTCTGTGTGTATGTTTTCATTCTCATTTCGCATCCACTATGAAATAGTCAAGTTGTATTGTTAAACTAAAGGGTTATCAGTTGTTGATGCCTGAAACCCATGATTTCTTTGAAGGAGTGTCAAATCTGGCAGAATTGAAGAAAATGGGATCGTTGTATTGCATAAGGAGTCTAAGATAAACCGTCACCATTGATCTAAGAATCGACAGATATCGCAGAAAAACTTGCGTGTCATTTAACCTCTTAAATGGATGTGATGTTTTATAAAACAGGTTTAATACATTAAGTTGACCGTCTAGCACTTATTTGATTTGACGACTCTCGCATCTAGATTGTTGATCCAACGGTGTTCTCTTAATTAGATGCATGGGATTTATCATAAAAATTGGATGCGATAGTTTTATGGGACGCGTTTTAATATGTTTTGAAATCCGTCGCTAAATCAACTAAGAGAGGAAATTATGAGTATTTTCTATGAGTGGTTCCACTATTGCTAATTTCAATATAGTTTATACAATTATGGTTCCACCATTTATGAGAAGGTTATGAATTGGGTTTTAATGCATTTTTAATTTTAGATAACAAAATTTGGAGGTTGATGATTGATACTTCAAAGAAAAACCAAGAAGAAGTTCCACTTGATGTTGAAGCAACAGTTTCTAAATTTGAGAGCTTATCATTAACACCTACATCCAGCCCACCACTAGTGGTATCAAAGTAGCCTTTAAACACTAAACAAGATTTCAAAGATCAAGAAAAGAAATCCAACATGGCTTACAGATTTGGAAGAGGAGGTGGTGTTGGTCGAAGAAGAGGAATACCAATTGCAAATGCCGAAGTGTTGGAAGTTATGCAATAGATGCAAGCTAGATTAGAAGCAATGGAAATGGGAAATCAAAGAGATGAAGATGTTGGAGATGTCGATAAGTATAAAGTTGAGTCTCCAGAAGAGGGAGAACCTGCAGAAGTTACTCCTGAAATGAGATTTTTTAAATCAGTTTTGAGATCCACATCTAAACCCAGACTTGAAGTTTCGATTTTTACAGGAGGCTTAAACCTAGAGGAGTTGATTTATTGGGTTAATGATATGGATAATTTATTTGATTATGAAGAAATGGTAAAAAGAAAAAGAGTGAAATTTGTTGTCACAAAATTGAAAGGACATGCAGCACTTTGGTGGGATGGAGTGCAGGCAAAAAGAAGGAGACTTAGTAAGCAGCAAATAAGAAATTGGAATAGGATGGTGGCAAAGTTGAGAGGTGATTTTTTTCCAAGTGATTATTAACTTTCATTATTTAGACAGATGCAAAATCTTAGACATAGGCCAATGACAGTAAAAGAATATACAAAGGAGTTTTACAAAGTGAGTATAAGAGCACGAAAAATTCAAGATACAGCAGAAAATATTGCACGATATATAAATGGTCTCAGAATAGAGATACAAGATGAGATAAGTTGGTTGTCTTCTAAAACAGTGGAAGAGGTTTATTATATGGCCTTGAAGACTGAGGAAAAGCTCATGAGGAAGCAATCTGTCAGAGGTAGAGGTAATTTCTGAGGAAGAGGAAGTCAAGGTGGTAGAAGAAGATCTATAGCACTGAGAGAAGGAGTTAGCAGCAGCTCAAGTCAGCATACACCTACCGAAGGTGATGCAAGTGGCAGAAGGAGTTTTTCCCGAGGAAGAGGAAGTAGAGGAAGAGGAAGAGAAATCAGATGTTATATATGTAATAAGATGGGACACAAAGCTTATGAATGTCATGAGAATGTGGGGAAAATCATATAAATGTAATTGTTGCTCAGTGTGAAGAGGAAGCAGAAAAGGTGCCAGAAGTAGAGAATATACCAGAGAAAGGAGAATCTTTGGTATTGAATAAAGTTCTATTAAAACCAATAAAGGAAGTTGTTGAACCAACACAGAGAAAAAATTTGTTTAGAAATGTGTGCAAATTTCAAGGGAAATGTTGTCAAATGGTAATTAATAGTGGCAGCACTAATAATTTGGTATCTATAGAAGTGGTGGAGAAATTGAAATTGAAGACAAAGAAACATCGAACACCCTAAAAGGTGTCATGTCTTCAGAAAGGACATCAGTTGTTACTGAATGAACAATGTGAAGTGAAATTCTAGTTGGGAAGCTACAAAGACAAAATTATGTGTGATGTGATGTCTATGGACGTATGTCACATATTGCTGGATAGACCTTGCAATCTGACAAAGAAGCTATGCATGATGGGAAAAAGAAGACGTACAAGTTTTGTAAAGATGGTGTCAATCACACATTGTTGCCTATAGAAGAAGAAGATGCTTAAAGAAAACCTGATTCTAAAGCTTTATTACTGAGTGGAAAAGAATACCTGCAACGGATTGAAGATGATGAGGTAAATTTTGCATTAATTTGCAAACCCAAGGTAGTAATTACTTCCACTAAATTTTCTGATTTACCAATTGAAATTCAAGAGATGATGGAAAATTACTGTGATATCTTTGTATATCATTTGCGTGATGAATTACCACCTATTAGAAAGATTACCCATCATATAGATTTGATTCAAGGAGTAAATTTTCCAAATAAAGCAACATACAGGATGACTCCCACAGAAAATCAAGAAATCAGAAAGCAGGGGATGGAACTGTTAGATAAAGCACTGATCAGAGAGAGTTTGAGTCCTTTTGTAGGGCCAACAGTGTTGAGTCCAAAAAACTATGGAAGCTGGAGAATGTTCATTGACTCAACAACAATCAACAAAATAACAATCATGTATAGATTTCTTTTACCTAGAATTGAAGATGTGATGGATTTTAAGTTGGGAAAGACAATTTACAAAATTGGATTTAAAGAGTGGCTATCATAAAATTAGGATAAGGAAGGAGATGACTGGAAGACACCCTTTAAAACAAATTAAGGATTGTATGAATGGATGTTAATGTCGTTTGGATTATCAAATTCTCCTAGTACATTTATGAGGTTTATGAATGAAGTACTGAAAGAATTTATTGGTAAATTTGTAATAGTATATCTGGATGATATATTAATTTACAAAAAATCTAAAGAAGAACACATGAAACATCTAAATTATGTCTTAAGGAAGTTGCATGAGGAAAATTTGTTGGTAAGTTTCAAAAATTGTTTATTCATGAAGGAATAGTTGGTATTATTAGGCTTTGTTGTTTTTGTTGATGGATTGAAAATGGATCCAGAAAAGATAAAGGAAATCATAGAATGGCCTTCACCTAAGAGTGTTTTTGAGATAAGAAGTTTCCATGGTCGTACCAGTTTTTATAGGAAATTCATAAGGAATTTTAGTAAGATCAATGCTCCTATCATTGTCACTATAAAAAAAGAAAAAAAACCAGTTAGATGGATTGATGAAGCAGAGAAAAAATTCCAATTGTTGCAACGAAAGATAACAGAAAATCCCATCTTAGTTTTGCCTAATTTTAACAAACATTTTCAAGTGAAATGTGATGCTAATGGAGAAGCTATTGGAGCTGTGTTAAGTCAAGAAGACAAACCTGTTGCTTATTTCAGTGAAAAAATAAATGAGACAAGAAGGAAATATTCTTCTTATGACAAGGAATTTTATGCAGTTGTGCAGTCATTAAAGAAGTGGAGACATTGCATGATGTCTTGAGAGTTTGTGCTTTATTTGGACAACCATGCATTGCACTACATTATGCAACAGCCCAAACTGAATCAGAAACATGCAAAATGGGTAGAATATCTTCAAAGTTTCAATTTTGTATTGAAACATATAAATGGACAAGAAAACAAAGTAGCAGATGCCTTAAGTAGACAAAGCATTTTAGTTCAAGAAAGTCAAATTCAAGTGTTGGGTTTTGATTTTCTTAAATAATTATATAAGACAGATTTGGATTTTAAGGAGGTATTTGAAGCATGCAATAATATTGTTTTGATGGACAGAAGTAAGTAGCTGGACTTTTTTTTGCAAGAAGGTTTGCTATTTAAAAGAAATCAGCTTTGCTTTTCTATGAGAGAAAATTTAATTAAGGAGAAACATAGTGGTGGATTTGGTGGACATTTTGGTGCAGACAAGACTTATGAACAACTAAGTCATTTTTATTTTTGGTCAAATATAAGATCTGAAGTGGAGAAGTATGTGCGAAATTGTAATGTTTGTCAATATGAAAAAGGAAGGAGTCAACACAGAGGTTTGTATGTTCCATTACCTATTCCAGATAGACCTTGGGATACGATAAGTATGGATTTTGTTTTGATTTTACTTAAAACACAGAGAGGGAATGATGCAATCTATGTTGTAGTTGACAGATTTTCTAAAATGGCACATTTTATTCCATGTTATAAAGCCAACAATGCTACTCATGTTGCTAATTTGTTTTTCAAAGAGATTGTAAGGTTGCATGGGTTACCTAAAATCATTGTCTCTGATAGGGACACCAGATTTGCTGGTAATTTTTGGAGGACATTATGGAAAAATCTTAGTATTAAACTAAGTTTCAGCTCAGCTTATCACCCTCAGACTGATAGACAGACTGACGTGGTGAACAAAAGCTTGGGTAATCTTTTGAGAAGCATTGCAGGAGAACATTCTAAACAGTGGGATCTGATTTTGGCACAGGCTGAATATGCTTATAATGACTCTCCTAAGAGGAAAACAGGACGGAGTCCATTACATATAGTTTATGGAATGCATCCAAGAGGAGTGTCTGAACTAAGAAATTTAGGAAAGGCAGGGATGAGAAGTGTTGAAGGAGAATATTTTTCTTCAGAAATTTGAGCAATACATGAATAGGTAAAACAATAGTTACAGGACAACAACATCAAGTACAAAAGCATGCAAAATTTGAATAAGAGGGAAGTTAACTTTGAGGTTCGATTTTTGGTTTTAGCACACCTAAGGAAGGATAGATTTCCAAAAAGATCATATAACAAGTTGAAATTCAAGAAAATCGGACCATGCAGAGTAATGAGAAAATTTTCTCGAAATACATATGAAATTGAATTACCCCCTAACATTGAAATATCTCCAATTTTCAATGTTATTGATCTGTATAGGTATGAAGGTAGAGACATAGATGATATAGCTATAGGTAAAGAAGATATTGATTGGCTGAAACAGTTACCCACAACAAAAACATTGCAGCCAGAGAAGATTTTAGAAAAAATATTGTCTAAGAAGACAAGAGGACGGGAGTATTTTCAATATTTTGTCAAGTGGAAAGATCAACCAATTGCAGAGGCTACTTAGATGACAGAAACCATGTTACAGAAATTGGGCAGTTCTGTAGGGAAACTCATGGAGAGTAGCCCATGTAGAATTTTTTCCTCAGGATTCTGATGCGGGAGCATAAGGCTCGAGGAAAAAGGACTCCATTTTATTCTAAAAATACAAAAAAAGTTTACAAGCAAAGGAGTAGGTTCCTTTAGCTAGAAATTTATAGTTTGAGATAAGGATTTGACTAGTATTCAGGGATTTGAACTGCTTATATTAGATTCATTGTATTTAGATTTTAGTTGATAGATTTGGAGAAAATATCTTGTAGTGGGATTTTATCCAAAATTGGACAAATTTGATCACTTTGACTTGGATTTGAATGTTTGTATGAAAAATATATTTATATGTAAGTTTGGAATGTATGGAAGAGAGGAGGATTCGATGAAAAAATAATTGAATAGAAGAAAATTGTATTTCCTCTGTACGTTTTAAATGTATGCGTAATTTTCAAATCCATGAGGTTTTATTTATCTTAGAAATATTTCTGATTTTATTTAATTCAGTTCGAGCTTTGTTTAATTGATTTATCTGTGTATGTTTTCATTCTCATTTTGCGTCCATTGTGAAGTTGAAATAGTCCAGTTGTATTGTTAAACTAAAGGGTTACAAGTTGTTGATGCCTGAAACCTGTGATTTGTTTGAAGGAGTGTCAAATCTGGTAGAATTGAAGAAAATGGGTTCACTGTATTTCATAAGGAGTTCAAGATAAACCATCACCATTGATCTAAGAATCGATAGATATCACATAAAAACTTGCGTGTCATTTAACCTCTTAAATGGATGCGATATTTTATAAAACAGGGTTAATAAATTAAGTTGGCCATCCCACACTTATTTATATTACGGCTCTCGCATCTATATGGTTGATCCGACGGTGTTTGCTTAATTAGATGCATGGTATTTATCATAAAAATTGGATGCGATAGTTTTATGGGACGGGTTTTAATATGTTTTGAAATCTGTCACTAAATCAACTAAGAGACTAAATTACGATTATTTTCTATGAGTGGTTCCACTATTGCTAAATTCTATATAGTTTTCACAATTATGGTTCCACCATTTATGAGAAGGTTATGAACTAGGTTTTAATGCATTTTGAATTTTAGATAACAAAATTTGGAGATTTATGAGTGATACTCCAAAGAAAAACCAAGAAAAAGTTCCACTCGAGGTTAAAGCAATAGTCTCTAAATTTAAAATCTTATCATTAACACCTGCATCCAACCCACCATGTAAATTGGGTGGGAGGGAGAAATGGCTATTTTCTTCTAAACTAAGGTTCCAATTTCACTGCCAATAGCGCGCACACACACACACATATATATATATATATATAAAATAATTTTTAAATAAAAAATAATAAGCTTAAGAGAATTCTAAAAACCGAAGTTCTGAGTAGCTCCATGCGTTAACTCTCCTTACTGTTCATGAACCAACCGGACTTTTTACTTAGAAGCCAGGCAAAGAAATTATAAATTATGTTTCATTTATAATCCTACTAAAATAATTCTTAATATTGAAATGAATTATACTATAGGATATGTAAAATATTCAACGTCTCAGATTTTGAAGATTCAAAATGAAAGCATAAAACGTCCTTGCACACTCTTCGAAGTCCTTTCATCATATATAAATAGATGAAAGGCCCTAATTTTAAAGTTTACAATGCGAGCATGTATTTTAGTTTCATCTTGGTTTACTTATTACAATTTCTGTTATAATAACCGACAGCACAGCATGTAGGATCCTTACATGAAGCGTGGTGGGTTGTTGGAAGGACTTTAAATATAAGTGTGGGGTGCAAACATGTTGCAGGGTGTCTTTTGAATAAGTTGAGGCCGCGTTCTGCCCTCGATCAATGTCAGAAGGACAGAGGTATCGATGTTATAAGCGTGTCAACTGGCGACAGAGCCCGTCCTCTAATTAACAGAGGAGGATAGGGAGAAAATGGACTTTGTGAGGGCAATGGTGTATTTTAAATGAAGTTGTCTTTAGTGTGATTTTTTGAAGTTTTAGGTGTCGGAATCCAGTGAAAATTTTTGAGGTAAAATCTTATTTTTTGTTATATAAACTGGTTTTTTATTCTATATATGGATTCAGCACCCTCAAAAATCTTTAGGGCACTTCGATTGTGAAAAGTTAGCAATCAAACTTCTCTTTTCAATAAATTCCTACTAGAATTTAGAGAAATTACACGGTAAAAAATCACCGTAAAAGTCTTCAAAAAGTTGCAGTAAAGACTACTCGATTTTAAATAACAAAAAAATATCATAGCATAAGTTTGATTATAATTTGTTTAAGGTAATTTCATTCTCACGTTTATTTGATTAAATTGATTAAATTGTTACATTTATTATAATTTCAAAATTACAATATTAGGTGACTATCAATTCTAGGCAACCACTATAAATTATAACATTAGGTGACTATCAATGGTAGGCAACCACTATATAGTATATGGCTAGCTCTAAATGGAATATATATATAGATATAAAATAAAGAAATTTATGTTATAATAAAACTTAGAAATAAAAATGTATGTTTTAATTTTATTCTCAATTTCTAAAAAAAATTATATATTTACTTTTGAATATAAGAAAGTTGTATAAAATATATTTTAGAATATGACTTAACTAAACTCTTTAAAGTATTTCTATACATGACTTGAATAAAATTGAATATGCATGTTGACTAACTTATTTTAATTTCAAATTTATATATATATGAAAGAGAAAAAGTAAATGAAAAAGTATTTTAGTGTTTATCATTTATATATTTATATATTAGAATAAAAAAGTTATTTTAATTTAAAGTAAAATTAATAAAACTATATATTTATATATTAGAATAAAAAAGTTATTTTAATTCAAAGTAAAATTAATAAAAATTTATTTAGAGAATATTTAATTTTATTTTGAAGAAATACATGTCAATTATATATATATATATATATATATATATATATATATATATATATATATATTATTTAGAGAATAATTATTTTTTTATTTTATGGGTGATACAAGTCAATTTAAAGGTGAGTAAGAAAAAACTTACATATTTCTCTTATAATGTTCTTGTCAGTATTATTATTATTATTAAAGGAATTAATATATGAGTTAAATAGTATTCATAGCTATGAGAATTCACCGACACTTTACCATGGAAATTCTTAACTTGTAAATATTTTTTGTTACAATATCATCAACCAATATCATGGCTAATTAATACATGGTCAATAAAACACATTTTGATATTATTTTTTCCTTAATTAATTACTCTGATATGAATTAATTTTAATAATTTATTCTTCATTTCTTAATGTTATTATAAATGTTATAATATATTCCATAAAAGTTAAATCTCTATCATTTATTTAATAATTATTCATAATTAAATTAAAATTATAAAAAATATATATTAAAATATTAAAATAACTATTAAATTTATACCATCCCCTTAATAATTAAATTAAAATTTTAAAAAAATTATTTTGAAAATAATAAACTTAATAACCTTACGTCATCCATATATAGCAGTGGGTTTATAACTCATTGTTTTTTGTTCGAACCACAAAGGGTACCGAAGAAAAGAAAAAGGGATGGGAAATCATACAAGGAGAAGTTGAAATCGTGCTTTAAATATTGGGGAATAGTAAAACTCGCGATTTCACGAATAGTCTTCCGTTCGATATCCAATACTTTTAGTATATAGAAAGTGTAAATTAAAAATAATAATAGATTTGTATTTAAAAATTTTATTTTAAAATTTTATTACAATGATAAAGAAGCATACTTAAAATCATTAATTTTAAAAAAATATATACATTAAACATCATCATCATAATAAATTTAACCCTATCTCTTTTGAAATGGTAAAGTTTTTTCGGTTACAATTATGTATACTATGCATCGGGTAACGCCAATCTTCAATTTAAGTCTCAATATTATGGTAAGATTTAACTCTTAATGTTATAGTTTTTATATGTAATTCTATTCATGTTTAAAGTCATGGTTTCCATTAGAAGGTGATTTTGATTTAATTGCTTTTAAAAAAAAGTGATATTATATATAATTATTTTTTAAAATGACTAACAATAATATTAAATATAATTTAAAATAAATAAAGTTTTAATTATATAAATATTTATATTTAATATTATATAATTTTATGTGATAATTTTTATTTACAAAATTTGTAAAATTAAAATCATCATTATCCTTGAATACTTATATATCCCATTATAAGAGTGAAATTTGAAAATCATTTCAAAAATTTTATCTCAAGAGTTAGGAATTTTTTCTTAATATATTTTATTTGTATTTTTTCCCTTATCAATTTTTTTTTGGTGTTATTGGAAAATTAAAATAAAATGTTAACAAATTTTCCTTTTAAAAAGATTTGGTATAATTTTTATATGTTAAAATTAGATTTTTATGAAGTTTGATCTATGCAGATATTGCTAATTTATTCAAATTGCATTTTATTAGTGGTCATTGAAGATTAAATGACTTGATTGTGGTGAATACTCTTGATTCTTACAAGAAAAAAATAATTTCAATTTTAATGAATTGTCTATCATTTTGGTACTCAGATTTATGAACAATACCTGCCAATTTTTTGTGGCTCCATATATACATCTTCTTTTTACCTACTTCCCTTGTATTTACTATCTACTCTATTTTTTTGTGGGCACCAAGATCAAAACTGATTTAATATACATTTGACTCCTTATTACTAGTAATTGTATACACAATATCTAATATTTAATTTAAACATTCACTTTTGTTGACAAAAAAAAACGACCCCTCACATAAAATCTCAATATGCACACTATATTATATTAATCAAAATGGAACTACATATATATACATGAAATATAGTCTCAATATAAGAAAGGAAAACTATCTTGGATGCAACCACACATCAAACTAGGAATATATACATTTAGCTACCTCCTATGATATAGGAACAAACTCTTTACATAGAGAGTCAACACTGCAGACAAGTAGGAATTACATATTCCAACACACCCCATTAATGAGTACTTGTCTCGATAGTGATTCACAAAATATAGTGTGGTCAATCATAACAAAAGATGTGTCTACGACTCAAATCCACCACAAATGTGAAAATCCCATGTGCAGAACCAACAAAACATGTGTCTGCGACTTAGATCCACCACGAAAGGGAAAATCCCATGTGCATAACCAATAAAAGGATAAGTTGGCGTCCATATAAAGGAGGAACCATCCACCAAAATGCATGGGTACCAACCACTGCAACCGTTAGTCTCGTAGGATGTCCTTCACATACATGGTTATGTCAACCATTAACACTGCATACATGTACCTGTATCTGCAAATCCCCCCAAAAATGTGCTCAGTAAACTAAGAATTGTGAAAAACTATGTTTCTCCTATGACTAAGGTGTTTTTGCAGACCACCTACTCTGTTGTGAGCACGAAGTCTCCTCTGTGCACCCGGGGGTACTGTAGCCACGAAGGCTCTGTAGCCACTAGGGATCGCATGTGGTTTCTGGCTCACCACAAACCATCACTTGAAAGTGACAAAAGTGGTTTCTGGCTAACCACAAACCTGTAATTACAAAGTGGAAATTACAAAGTGGATTTTAGATAACCACGAACTTCATGGGGATACATATGCCCTTATAAGGATAAAATTACTCACTCCAACTCTTGGAGTTACCAGGTACAAAGACTAGTACAAAATCATCCTAGACTTGCTTACCATTCAACTGTGTGACTCACCATCAAGAATGTATTCCAAAAGACTCACACATACTTGATTGATCTCCATCATACTAATTGTTGCTTCTTCTTTACCACCTCTTTTAGTTATTCACATCTGGAGCATCTTCACTAATAATCTTCTGTTTGATATCCAATATTTTTATATTTATTTGTTATATAAAAAATGTAAATTAAAAATAATAATAATTTTATATTTTCAAATTTTATTACAATGATGAATAAGTATCCTCAAAATCATTAATTTTTTTTTTTTTAATTATACATTAAAAATCATCATAATAATAAATTTAACCCTATCTCTTTTGAAATGTGAAAGTTTTTTCGGCTACAATTATGTATATTATGCATCGGGTAACGCCAATCTTCAATTCAAGTCTCAATATTATGATAAGATTTAACTCTCAATGTTATGGTTTTTATATGTAATTATATTCATGTTTAATGTCATGGTTTCAATTAGAAGGTGGTTTTGATTTAATTTCTTTTGAAAAAGATGTGATATTATATATAATTATTTTTTAAAATGAGTAATAATAATATTAAATATAATTTAAATTAAGTAAGGTTTTAATTATATAAATATTTATATTTAGTATTATGTAATTTTATGTGATAATTTTAATTTACAAAGTTCATAAAATTAAAATCATCATTATCGTTGAATACTTATATATCTTATTATAAGAGTGCAATTTTTCACAATTAATTCTTAATTAAAAATGAAAATCATTTCAAAAAATTTAACTGAAGAGTAAGGAATTTTTTCTTGATATATTTAATTTGTAATTATTATTTTGTATGTTTTCCATGTCAATTATTTTTTTGGTGTTTCTAGAAAATTTTAAAAAAAATGTTAACAAATTTTCCCCTCTAACATAATAGTTTAAAAAGACTTGGTATAATTTTCATATGATAAAATTAGATTTTTATGAAGTTTGAAGTATAAAAATATCACTAATTTATTCAAATTACATTTTAGTAATGGTCATTGAAGATTAAATGATTTGATTGTGGTGAATACTCTTGATTCTCACAAGAAAAAAATAATTTCAATTTTAATGAATTGTCTATCATTTTGGTACTCATATTTATGAACAATACCTACCAAATTTTTTTGGCTCCACATATACATCTTCTTTTTACCTACTTCTCTTTTATTTACTATCTACCCTATTTTCTTGTGTGAACCTATATCAAAAATTATTTAATACACATTTGACTCCTTACTAGTAATTGTACAAAAAATATCTAATATTTAATTTAAACATTCACTTTTGTTGACAAAAAAAAATACCCCTCACATAAAATCTCAATATGCACACTATATTATATTAATCAAAATGGATACATATATATACATGAAATATAGTCTCAAAATAGAAAAGGAAAACTATCTTGGACACACAATAAGGTGGTTGAGAAAATATCTCAACTACACAACAAACTAGGAATATATAGATTTAGATACCTCCTATGATATAGGAACAAAATCCTTACATAGAGATTCAACACCGCAAACAAGTAGGAATTACATATTCCAACACACCCCCTTAATGACTACTTGTCTCGATAGCAATTCACAAAATCTAGTTGTGGTCAATCATAACAAAAGGTGTGTCTGTGACTCAGATCCACCACAAACAGGAAAATCCCATGTGCAGAACCAACAAAATATGTTTTTGTGACTTAGATCCACCACAAATGGGAAAATCCCATGTGAAGAACCAACAAAAGGATAATTCCATGTCCATATAAAGGAGAAACCATCCACCAGAATGCATGGGTACCAACCACTACAACCACTAGTCTCGTAGGATGTCTTTTGCATACATGGTTCTGTCAACCATTACCACTGCATACATGTACCTTTATCTACAAATCCCCCCAAAAATGTACTCAATAAACTGAGACCTACGAGAAACTATGATTCTCCTATGAGTAAGGTGTTTCTACAGACCGCCTACTCTGTTGTGAGCACGAAGGCTCCTTTGTGCACCAGGGGCACTGTAGCCACGAAGGATCTGTAGTCGTGAAGGCTTTGTAGCCACTAAGAATTGCATATGGTTTGTGCCTCACCACAAACCACCACTTAAAAGTGAAAAAAGCTGTTTCTGGCTCACCACAAGCCTGTAATTACAAAATGGCAATTACAAAGTGGTTTTTCGATAACCACGAACGTCACGGGGATACATATGCCCTTACAAAGCTAACTTTAGTTACTCCAATTATTGGAATTACCAGGTACAAAGACCACTACAAAACCATCCTATACTTGCTTACCATTCAACTGTGTGACTCATCATCAAGAATGTATTCCAAAATAATCACATATACTTCATTGATGTCGATCATACTAATTGTTGCTGGTTCTTTTCAACCTATTTTGGTCGTTCACATCTTGGGCATCTTTTTCTTTGTCAATTAAGACTTGGAACTTGATGTTTCACATGTCATTTGTTATATTAGCCAATTATAAAAAAATAACTTCGTATAAGGGAAAATTTTAGGGGCTAATATTCGAAGGTGGGCTAATTTTCCATGCTTTAAAAAAAAAAAAAATATTCATCAATTTCCATTTTTTTAGAATATGATTCGCCCAAATTTTATAGTATAACAATATTTTACCTTAGAAAATTCCAAAATTTTATAGAGACTATATAAAATCATTAGAAAGATATATATTTTTACAAAATTATCGCCAAGACTTTTACAATTTGCATTTTAGGTACTAGTAATATTTGCCATATTTATAAACTTTAAAATAAATTTCTATCCTTAAAATTTTCCCTACTTCGTATTGAGATGGCTAATATCAATATGTATATTTATTTAATTCCAATGCTTCCACCATAAAAAATATCATTTACCCAAGTGTGTACAAACAACTATGCTTTAAATCAAACAACCGAAATTATATTGGCTCGTTATAAATACAAATATAAGGAAGAGAATCATATAATCCAACGATCCCATTAATTCTTTCGCTCGAAATAACACCCTGAAACTGCTTCACGTGCTACACACTATGGTTGCACCAGTGAGGAAAAAGTGCACTACCTTCAACTAGGCCGATCCCAATCACAGGAAGGTGGAAGCCTCCCAACAACTCTGCGTGCTCCCGCACCCTTTTTGACACCTGTAGAAGATCCAACAATATATCGGCCTCTTCTCTATGCCAGGCCACATTTACAACACCAATAACCAGCATAACTAGCACTAACACCAGGTGACCTTTGCAACATAAATGGATCTAGTCACATCATATAAATCACGGGGATTTTAGCTCATATAAAGAACCATCTTTGCACTCGGCTCTTTCAACTACCCATCTCACCACAACACATCAAATCTTATAACCTAAAACTGCCTTCTCCAACTCGAGAATGGAGGTGAAGCCACCATAGATTTCTTACAATGAGAAATTAGAAAAAATGGAAACCAAAACAAAAACCAATTCGAGGACTCAACCCTTCTCGATGGCCTCGTCCACCCTCTCACCAAACAACAATCGAGCACTCAAATTATCAATGATCTGATCTGCAGAAAAAAAACAGAGGCAAACATCTGTTGCGCATATCAATACTTTCGATTTGCACCAGCACTTTCGCTGACATTCGAATTCTCCAAGTGGCCTCATTCAAATATCAACAATTACAAATCGGTCTTGGCAAACTCGCATCAGAATTTTTCCTCTATAGGCTCTCACCAACAAATCTACTGGCAGGAAGCAGTATACATTCAACTTGGACACGCTTATGCCTACCTAGTGACAATAGCTCCACACGAAGTCACAACACATATGTAACTCAAATTTTTGGCCTCCTGTCATCGAAAAAATAACTCAACGCATTAGATAGACCTACCTGAGGTAGTCTCCAGCGCATAGGCTACTCAAGTCACCAACATGTACAACGCTACTCTGTCGAATGCATATAGAAACGCATAATCAAGTTCTCTATTCGGATCTAATTGCTGCTAAGAGGTTGTGTGAAGGTTGATTCCTCCTCAGATGTTGTGAGAATCTCAATCAAGAACTCCACAAGAGATCGGTGTTCGATCTGAGTATAGTTTAGGGAAATTTATGTGAAAAATAAAACAATGATGAGAATTTCAAACGTTAAATTAGTCAAAATCAATGAAATTCTTATACTCAAATATTTAAGCACGATGAATATTGACAGAATCTTGAATTATTCAAGTACTACATTCGCACAGCCATGAAAGAGAAAATTAGTTGCATCGCATCCCTTCTCCTATTTTTAGTTTTATATTTCTTCCTAAGATTAATCGCTATAGATGACCACCATGACAACCAACTCCTCCTTCTCACAAGCCCTAACTCCGAGGAAGAACCGCAAACAAGTAGGAACTACATATTCCAACACCCTCTTTTGTAAATAGTGTTCAAAGTCATATTGCACATGTTCATTTATCATCATATTATTATTCTCATAGTAAAATATTATAGTAAGTAAAATTCATTTTAGGAAAAGTTGAAGTGCAGTAAGTGCAGTAAGATTGGAAAAGGTAAGGAATGAGGAATACAAAGGTTTTTGGTTGTTAGAAAATGCGACAATGGTTTGTGGGTCCCGTTGATATCGCATCGACGGAGAAATAAGTTTTGGTGCGGGCTTTAAGAGTTAAATCATAAAAGTTGCAATGTGTGGGCGACAAGCACTTAAAATTTTGAAACTGAGGTAAGGCAGAAAGGTAAGGAAAGGCAGAACAACAAAGGTTTGTGTGCAATTGCAAAATGCAGTGGACGTAAGTGGGTCTCGCTGATATCGCAACGGCGGAAACTTAACATTGGTGAATTCTTAAGGGTTAAAACTTAAATGTTGCAGGCAGTGAAGTGCGGGAAAGAAAGGTAAGTAATGCAATGGGTGAGAAAATTAACGTAGGGTGTGTGACTCGAGTACTATGTTTGATATTTTGCATGGATTTCACAAAAAAAATGCCTTTGGGCCTCAAACCTGCTACTTGTCCTTCCTGCAACAAAAAATTACTGAAGCATGGGTTGCTTCCACTCCTTATTCATGGTGGTAGTTGGGAGTTATTTCCAACACTCCCCCTTAATCAAAGCTGCCATCATCAATCATTCCTAGAAAGTATATGAGATAAACAAAACTCTTTTGTCCCAATGGCTTTTTGAGGATATCAGCAAATTGTTCCTCTAACCTACAATGCTGCAAAACAGTTTCACCATTGTTAACTAGTTCTCTTATAAAATGGTACTTTGCATAAATATGCTTTGTTCTCTTGTGGAAAACAGAATCCTTTGACAATGAAATTGTTGAGATGTTATCATAATAAGTTTGGGTTCCTTTGTCGTGTTCATGACATAAATATCTCAGCATCCTTCTCATCCAAACAACTTGACATGTTGTCGTTGTTACTAATACATATTCAACTTCTGCTGTTCATAATGAAAATATTGGTTGTTTCTTGGAAGTCCATGAAATGGCTCCTATTACCAAATGAAATACATACCTAGATGTTCTCTTTCTGTCATCTACACTTCTAGCCCAATCACTATCAGTGTAACCAATCAGCTTAAAATTATCGGTTGAGGAGTATAGAACACCATACTCTTTCATTCGATTCACATACCTTAAAATTCTCTTAGCTTATTGCGAATGTGTATCCTTTGGTGTCTCCATGAATCTGGATATTAAACTCACTACATACATAATATCAGGCCTAGTTTCAGTCAAATAGATTATACTACCAACAATTCTCTTGTACAATGTCAGATTGACATTCTTATTGCAATCTTCCTTGCTTAACTACAACACCATGACAGTTGGAGTTGCTGATTCTTTGTTGTTCTGCATACTGAACCTCTTTAAAATTTCTGCAGCATATGTTTCTTGGGAGATAAAAATCCCTTTTCATTTTTCCTTACTTTTGTGCCCAAAAAATATCTCAATAAACCCAAGTGAGTCATTTCAAATTCACTTTTCATGACTGCTTTAAAATCAACAATGAGAGAAAAATCATTTCCTGTGAAAATAAAATCATCTACATATAAAACAACAATAATAATTTTACCGTCATTTTCTTTGATGTAGAGTGTGGGTTCACCATCACACTTGTCAAACCGATTGTCCGCTAGGTAAGCATAAATTTTGTCGTACCATGCTTTTCATGCTTGCTTCAGCTCATAAAGAGATTTCTTGAACTTACACACTTTGTGTTCTTTCCATTCTCCCTCATAGCCAAGAGGTTGTTCAACATATAGCTCCTCTTTCAACACTCCATTCAAGAATGTTGACTTTAGATCCATTTGATAAACTTTCCAATTTTTTTGTGTTTTTATAGACAACATTGTCCTCATTGTCTCCATCCTTGCAACTAGTGCAAAGGTTTCCTCATAGTATTTTCCTTGTTGCTGCTTGTATCCTTTGACAACTAGCCTTGATTTGTGCCTTTCTGTCTTGCCTTCAATGTTTCTCTTAGTCTTATACACCCATTTCACTCCAATAACTTATTTTCCTTGTGGGAGGTCCACTAACTCCCATGTGTCATTCTTTTATATTGCTCCAATCTCTTCATTCATTGCTTCAATCCATTTCTCTTATTCGACTACATCTTCAAAATGGATTGGGTCATCAACATGAAAAAATAAAGAAAATAAAGAATTTAGACCGGAATTACTATTTACTTCTTCTTGCTCATAAATTTCATTTAAATTTCTAAGTTTTGGTCTTCTTGTATTTGTTGAATATGTGCTTGGAGTTGCACTTGAACTTGAGGGAGTTGTTGATCCCTGAGTTGTGATTGGAGAAGCACTTCCTTTGTTTTTCACTCCTGCTCTATTGCTTGCTTATGGTTTTCTCTGTTTATTTTTTGTAGGTGGAGGAGGAGCCAACATTGAGGAATTATTTTCTGCAATCAATTCCTCTTTTTCTTCATGTGAATTACATGTCTTCACATTCGCTATCTTCTCTAGACTTCCATCCCAAGCTTCTTCTTCAATGAACTGAAAATATCTGTTGATTATTACATTTTTGGTAGATGGATTATAGAGCTTGTAGGCCTTGGATTCATCACTGTATCCAATAAATATATACTTCTCCCCTTTGTTGTCCAACTTCTTCCTTAACTGCTCTGGGACATGTGCATATTCCACACATCCAAACACTCTCATGTGAGCGACAACTTTCTTTGTTCCACTCCATGCTTCTTCTGGAACTCTGTTGATAATAGCTTTGGTTGGACATCATTTAAAATACAAGGTTCACAATTTACAACTTTTTCCCAATACTCATTTGGCAAATGTTTTTCCTTCAACATACTTCTTACCATTTCCATGATGCTCAAATTATTTCTTTCTACTACACCATTTTGCTGAGGTGCATACCTCGTGGTAAACTTCTTGTGTATTCCATGCTCCATACAGAAACGTAGGAAGTATTTGGAGATATACTCTAAACCTCTCTCAGTTCTGAACACTTTTATGTATTGTCCACTTTGCTTCTCAACAAGAGCTTTGAAGTGGTAGAACTGTTCAAACACTTCAGTCTTCTGTTTTAGAAAATAGACCCATGTCTTCCTTATATGATCATCTATAAATGTCAAAGTTTAATGACTGCAAGCTAATGATGGTGTTTGCATTGGTCCACACAAATCTGAGTGGACAATATTTAACGGTGCCTTTGCCCCTATACTCTTTCCTACTGGAAATGATTCTCTGTGTTGTTTTCCCAAGATGAAGCCTTCACATAGGCTTTCTGGTTTCTCTATGAGTGGTAATCCCTTCAACATGCCTTTTCTATGCAACAAGTTAAAACTTCTGAAATTGAGATGTCGAAATCTAATATTCCATAACCAATTCACATATTTCAGTTCTTCTTGAAAGACTTCCTGTGTGACCGCTGCTACAACACCTCCTTCCTTCAAGTCTTGTCTGATATTGAAAGGAAATATCCCATTGCTTTTCATATTCACTTTTGCAATGACCTGTCTACTTGGAGGTATATCCCTGATTGTGCACACATCATTCTTAAAAAACACATTGTAGCCCTTATTCACAAGTTTTCCAATGCTTAGAAGGTTAAATTTCAGGCCAGGTACATAATAGACATCTGGCACAAAGTTCATCTCTCCCTTCTTTGTTGGTGTTTTGACTCTTCCTTTCCCCATGACAGAGACCTTGCTATCAGTCCCCTTTGTCATTTCAGATTTTACACTTTCATCTAGATTGGAAAAAATTGTTATGTTTCCAGACATATGGTTACTGCACCCTAAATCTAAGAACCATACATCTTCTGTTCTTTATTTTGCTACATTACACGTTAAAAGCACATTTCCTTGGCTCTCATTTTATTTTGTAAAATTTACATTAGGTCTATTACCCATGTCATTTTTATTTTTTCAATATTCATTGGCACAGTGCCCATAATTTTTTTAATAATGACATTGGACTTGAGTTTTATCATACCTCTGTCCTTGTTCTTGATTTTGGCTTGAGTCTTCGCCTTGATTCTAGTTTCTTCCCCTTCCACTTGTGCTTGCAGCGCTACTTCTTCCACCTCTGTGTCGGCTTCTTCCTCTTCCTCAATACTTTGATCCTCCTCGACCAAAATACATTTCTGTCTTGAATGCATGCTCCAATGATAAGTTTTTTGCGCTATTCAATCTCTGTTCATGAGACATCTGTGATGCATGAAACTCATCCACTAAAAATTGTGATAGATCCTTTGTCTCTTCTATGGCCACTACTATGGCATCAAACCATGATGGTAGAATTCTTAACACTTTCCCCAATATTCTCCTTTCCTCAAGTGTCTCACCATGAGACCTTATCTGGGTAACCAACCCAATCACATGTGTGAAGAATGAGTCTATGTTATCAGGATCATTCACACAAAGAGTTTCAAAATCTCTTCTCAGCATTTGAAGTTTTTCTATCTTCACCTTTTCCATACCTTGGTAGGATGTCTGAAGGGTATCCCATGTCTCATTAGACTTTGTTGTTGCTGCAGTACTTGGGAAAATACTCTCATGTACTACTTGAAATATATAGAAGAGGGCTTTGGAGTCCTTCCTAGTTTCTCTCAACAAATCTCTTTAAAGCATTATATGCTACTGCATCTTTTGGTTCTTGGAAACCATGTTCCACTAGTTTCCAAATATCTTGTGAGGAGAACAAGGCCTTGATTGTAATAGCCCAATAATCATAATTCTTCCCATTGAACTATGGTAATTGAGGATTTGTCAGACTTGTGCATGCTACTGCCATCTTGACTGTGTAAACACAAATTTTCTCACTACTGTAAAATCTTTCTCATTGTTGTAGACTTCTGCTTCTAAAAACAACAATCTTACACCTTCTTTAGTAAAGAGCGAACTCGTGCTTCTTTCACTAAGAGCCTAGACATGCTCTGATACCATATTGAAAATATTGAATAAAAAAAACACAGCGGAAATGTGTTTCCCCCACAACACAGAGAATGCACAAATTTTGCGGAAATAAACAATACACAGACAGAGAGCGAGACACAGGAGAGGAAAAAATTCTATTTTTCATTCCATCACTCTAAGAACAAATTGAAATTACATAGTTTTTAATAAAAAATGATGGAAGCCTGATCATTGAAAGCAATTCAATGTTGGAATGGGCGTTCAACCAAAAAATCGTCCTTCCGTTTACACACGAAACAATGTATGAAATGCTTTCAGAACACATAACAAGAGACCTGAAAATTTATGCTTTCCAGCTTTGAAAACACATCGAATCCAATTCTCTATCGCAAATCGCATACCGGCGATCTTAACTTTTAACTCGATGCATATACGTGAAAAATTAAAATTTGTGATATGCGATGTGATGTGGCACATCGTATTGCAAGATAAATTGTTTAATTTGTGTGTGCCTGTCGTCCTGATCTTGCGGTGCGCGGTATGTGCTATCCTTGAGAGCTTGACAGTTGCCCCCTTTGCGATTGCATCGCATCACAAATAACTTATCTTGCGGGCGGCTTTAAAAATTAAATGAAAAACTTGCGAAGTGCGGGCACGATGCCGCTTAAAGTGTAGTAAGTGCAGTAAGTTGGACAAGGTAAGGAATGAGGAATACAAAGGTTTATGGTGGTTTGCAAATGTGGCAATGGTTTGTGGGTCCCGCCAATATCGCATCGATAGAGAAATAAGTTTTGGTGCGAGCTTTAAGAGTTAAATCATAAAAGTTGCAATGTGCGGGCGGCGAGCACTTAAACGTTGGGAAGTACGGTAAGGTGGAAAGGTAAGGAAAAGCGGAATAATAATGGTTTTTGCGCGATTGAAAAATGCGGTGGAGGTAAGTGGGTCCCACTGATATTGCATCGGCGGAAAGTTAACATTGGCGAATGCTTAAGGTTAAAACTTAAATGTTGTGGGTGGCGAGGTGCAGGAAACAAAGGTAAGTAATGAGGTGGGTAAGAAAATTAATTTAGGGTGTGCGGCTCGGGTACTTTGTTTGATATTTTGCATGGATTTCACAAAAAATGCCTTCGGGCCTGAAATTTGCTGCTTGTCCTTTGTGCAACAAAAAATTACTGAAGCATGGGCTGCTGCCACTCCTTATTCATGGCATTGGTTGGGATTTATTTCCAACATATTTGACATGTCACAAAGGTTCACAATAATGCCAACCATCTTTTTTTTTCCAATTCCAAATTTAGAAATAATTTTTGGATTCACTGCAAACAATTTTGTCACTATTTCTTGATGCCACCAAATATTTAGGATCATGTATTAATCAATAATAATTTGTTTATATCATTAAATCCAAAATTCCTAGTTCTGGGGATAGAGATATTATATATTAGATAAGCAAGTGGAGAAATATAATATTTTTTCATGCGGGTAAGATATCCAAAATATGTTCAAGAATCATAAATTTTTCTTCCATAAGATTGACTTTTGCATGGCACATGTGGAGAGCCATTTTTCATATAATTCATATAGTAGGGACTTCATGGATCCCCCCCCTAGTTCTAGAGTGAGGCTACCAACAACAAATAGTTCATCTTTGGAAAATGATCAATTAGTTTGGAAGGTGGGTGGTGGAGTATGGTGGCTTTTCCTAGTTCTTGGCTCATTTACGCAAGTTACTTGTTATCCTTTTTTGGTCTTTTTGTTGTTGAAGCATAGGATAGTTATGATATTGTGATTTTTATGGTGCCTTAGTGCGTTTCTTAATTCTTTTGAAATATTTATTGTTTGGAAATGGTTAGATGAGGAACTCCATGTTCTTTTTGGATGTTTGTGGTGGTTTCGAGCCCATTTCTGAGAGCACTTTTTACTCCCTTTGAAAAGGTGAGGTGTATGAAATTGGATGGACATGGCACTTTAGTCTCAATTTGTTTATTTGTATATTGGTTGTTGTTATTTTGTAAAGCTTTTTATGTTGAAAATTTGGTGGATTTTCATATGTGTGAAAGATGTAGAGGACACCCATCCTTCATAATTTGTTTGTATCTATGTAGAGCATGGTTGGGCAAAGAGACCTGCCCTCTCTAGTCGTCTTGTGAATGTATTTTAGCTATGGGAATCTTTTTATTCAGTCATGAACACTAACATGAGGAGGAATGCTCTATCATTAATAATCATTTTTGACATTCATATAAATCAATTTTCTTAATAATATAAAGTAGTAGTAATAATAATAATAATAATAAATAATTATAAAAATACAAAGTTCTAATTAAATAAATAACAATATTTTTTAATGTAAAATTGGGCAACTTCCTTTCCCACACTTTGAAAAGATTCTTTTAAATTATAATGTTCTTCATAAAAGCTAAAAAAACATCATTTTTTAGTTTAAAGTTTATCTATTTTAATTTGTTTATTATGTTTTTTAAATTATTTTTTATTAAAATTAAATTTGTAATTTTTTAATAAAATTTTATAAATTTATATATATTTAAACAAAAAATATTAAGAAATTTTTATACAGATCTAAAACAAAAAAATTGTTGTCTTGATATTCATGGAAATTTTGGCAATATTTTGATGAAATTTTTACAGGGATTTTTGTAAATGCAAGTTTTACTTATCAAAACTTAAAGATTTTAGGTGCTCTTGAATATTTTTGATAGTGTTGAATCCATTTCCAACATAAAAAATATGGTTCAAATACTACTGCAAAATTTCTTAAATAAAATTACCTAGATTTCAGCCACTTTTAATCCTGTAAACAATTCATCGACCAGACGACTAGAAAAATAAATTGTGAAAAATATCTTGTACCAAAACTACTATGTGCTTTCCTACTTTTTCCGTAAGTTTGCGGATATGTGCAATGTAATATACAATGCATTTTTTTTATTTGATACGGAAATAAAAAACAAAACCTCAAAGCATGTTACAGGCTTCGAACGCACTAGCAATAGCAAAGTCAAACTGCTTGTCCTTCGTGATTGCCTTCCTTGCAAGTTTCGATGTAGTAAATGATTGTATGGGAGGATTGTCAGACACTCGACGTCAGACATGTATTGCAATACATGATCTTCATGACCTAAATTCCATTCCTCGCCTGATAATATTCTCTATGTGAAAATTTTTCCACGTTTGCCTCGCCGATTGTTCTCGAACTACTGTGTCGAATCACGTGGAAAGCAAGTCCATGAGTTGAATGCCATCGGCTCTAAAATCGGATGAGGTCGGTTCAAGATCCTGTTCCTTAGGGGTGCTCGGGACCAGTTGATTTTGTCGATTTTGTCGGTTAAGACTGGTGGCCATTTTCTCAACACAGTGTAGCCGGATTTTGGGAAAAGCAAAAAAAACAAAAACAAAATTAACATATTAGAAAAGAAAGTTGGTGTAAATAAAATTATATCTTCAAGATATATATGTAAAAAAAAAATAATGACATTTTGGATGACAACACAAGAAGATACCAATGAAGGAAAGGCTCATTGAAAAGCCATATGTTGATTTATTTTTATTAAATAATGAATTAAAAAAATATTATTTAGAACAGAGTTGTTTAATGAGATAGAGGAATTCCATTAAAATTGATTGGAATTTTGGCTAAAACTTTTTAAGAAATCTTATAGTAACAGTGTTTTAATCATAATTTTGATGGTGGAGATAGATTCAGCATCATCAAAAATCTGTAGGGCACCAAAAATTTTAATGTTTGATAATTATAATGCGGATTTAAAAAAATCCCTGCCTGATTTTCTTAAAATCTTACTAGAATTTCCATAATTTTCAGAACAAAAAAACAATCTAGTTAAACCACTGCATTTAGAATTAAGTAAAAAATAAGAGCAATCTAAATATCTTTAAGAGTGGAAAATTTTGAAAAAGACAATGATTCATTAAACTATTTTTATTAAGGATGTATCGCTAAAAAAAATTAAAACCAAATTTAACATTGAAAATAATTATTTTTTTGGATTTTAATTAAATTTAATATAAAATAATTAAAAAATCATAATTAAATAACATTGATGATAAGAAAAAAATGCACATTAAAAAATCAAACAAAACTTCCTCGTATTATCTACAGGCCTCTAAATAGAGAAGGGAGGAGAGATTTCCTCCACCTTTAAATAGAGAAGAAAGGAGTGGTGAACAATACATTAATTTTATTATTGTAATATGTTGAATTAGATATTAATCCTATTAGATATGTATCTCTTATTTGTACGAAATAAGATGGATAGATTCGAAAGAAGCCTTGGGGATATATTTACATATTCTTATTTTATCTAGGATTTCAACCATGTTTGCAAAAATTTTATGTATATGAAATGAATCGTTTGGTTATTTAGTGCCTTTAAGCTAATTTAAGAATTATTTGCAAATAATTTATATATATGAAAGAAATAATTAGTTTATTAGGTTTACATGTTTTTTTTTAATATTTTTTTCAGACAAGATAAATATGTTTTTTCATAAATAGAAATTTAATTGTTAACAAGTTTATTTATATGTTAGTATTATAAATACGTTAAGGGATAGCTTTATTTATGCTAGGCATTATGTATATAATGAATGATATTTGTTAAGTTAAGAATAGTGTTAAATTATATTTACATGATAATAACAATGAACAATAATAAAATAAAATGAGAAATGTGTCTTTTATCTTACAAAAGTTGACCAGAAAAAATTAATATATAAGAATATGCCAGAACGAAATGAATAAAATCACTAAACACAAGTAAATATTGAAAACTAAAAGTAAAAAAATTATATAAAATATAATGTTTGGGAAAAAACTACATAATTTAATTCTAACAAATAGAAAAAACTCTCTTTATAACTAACAAGTTAGAAGCATTTAACCGAATATCAATGATAGTTAAGGATTTTTTTTCTTATATAGAAGAATTTGGAAGGATGTCGCAAAGTGTTTCAATTTAAAATCTAAATCTAGCGTCATATTAAAGAGAGTTAAATGAAGATTGCAATTAAAGCTACTATTTTAAGTAATAATAAAAGAAAATTTTAATTTAATATTACGAGTTCCACATTAAAGATCTTCCAAATCCTATAGTTTTTTTTCACACTACGCGAGTAGTCAGACTCCACAGCAGCAATGTATCCTTATTGTTCATATCCCAACGCTACCCATCATTATTGTTCATATGTCGGCCCCACTTTATTTAAACCTCACATAAGAAATTATAATTTATGTTTTATTAATAATTTTGGTAAATGGTTAAGTAGGTGTACTATGGGGGAGGGAAAAGTGGCTATTATCTTCTTGACCGAGGTTCCAATTTTAATATATATATATATCAACAGATTAATTTTTAAATAAAAATTAATAAGTTTAAGAGGATTCTAAAAACTGAAGTTCTGAGTAGCTTAGTTCCTTACTTATCTTTATTGTTTAGGAATCAACTGGACTTTTTTACTTAGAAGCCTGGCAAAGAAATTATAAATTATGTTTCATTTATAATCTTAGTAAAATAATTACACCGAAGGTGTTATATTGTGGGGTTTTTGTTTGTGACACTATTCAGATTCGTCATTCCTGACAGAATCTGAACGACTTCCTTTTTGGTAGGTAAGACCATCAATCAAGGGAATAACGAACAGTGTCTTTTTTTGGTAGGTGAGCTCAATCAAGGGAATAATGAAACCATAAAGGCCAGCTGCAGCCAACGTTAAGATAAACCCAAACACGTATTGCCTCTCCGTTACTCCTCCAGGCCTGTCACCGCTTGAATGGAAGGCAAGCAAAACAGAACTTGTAGTGAGAAAAACCACAGAATTTATGGAAAAAGGGTTAAACTTTTGCCGGACTAACAGTAGCGCAAAAACAACATTGAAGCCAAGCTCGGTGGTGATCAAGATAGAGGAAGTGGAAATGAGCAGAAATGAGAAGCCATATGCGTATAGGTAATCAATGGTGCTTGTCAGAATCCAAATTCCATAGCAAGCCAGGAAGATATTTTTTCTGAGGACCTGGATAAAGAGCATCATAAAGCTCAGTCTAAGCATTGTGGGTGCTAACTTCATTGGCCCTGCTATGAACCCTGCCACTCTAAGCACTTCTCTTATTGCTTTCAATGCAGAAAGGTTGATTTTTAGAAAGGATAGATTAGGATTTATTATGAACTTATAAAGTCATAAATTTTGAGCTAAATAGTAAACCCTGGGCCCTTTGTTAAAATCGACTGAATCGAAGCATGTTCTGGTGAATTATAAACAACAGAAAGGGCTGTTGCATTTTAGTTCTGTGTGGAGGGTTCATTAATGAAATCGATGAGACTTGGTCTTTTATCGATGGACGTAAGAAATACCACAACATCTAATTTTTGGATATATATATATTAAAATCTGCATTTCAATTATGTTGATCAGAGCGATAAAGGTCGAGATCGACCCATAGTGAAAAGAGGATGTTGAAGGATTCGATTTTTGTGTTTAAGCTGTCATACAACAAAGACATAGAGAAATTAGACTTTGTGCAAAAGGTTCCTGGGGAGATTCAATTCAACTCGTTCTAATTTGAGATGAGATGGCCATCACACAATTAAGGCGGAGGTTCGAATTTAAGCGGAGTCTAAATGGAAATTGAGATCTAGTGAATCCTGTGTTGAATGCATTCCATTTGAAGTTGAAGAGTCTTTGCAAACAAGACCACCGGTTCCACTGGATGTTTGGCAAGAAGCCGGTTTCAAACTCTAATACCAGCAGTATCGCGCTGTTTAAACCCGTTAAGCAGATTTCCTGAAAAAAACACGATATCACCATATGCTTGACATGTGGTGTTAAGTGGTATTCCTAAACCACTTATATCGCATAAATTTGGATGGAGAAGGCGTGAGCACCTTTGTAGCACGACTATGGTCTGATCAAATCGGAGTTAGATCCAAGGGCATTTGCATGGAAACTAGCATGGCAATTAGTTCAAAGGTATGGGCCCGATCCATTATGAAATGTAGTTTTATTAACAGTTAAAACCGGTGTATCAGGCAGAAGGTTTGGTTGCTACGAAACACACCAATTCCAAGGGTCCATGTAATGTCCCAAACATCTCATAGTATTATGCTTATTCACATTCAGCTTCGAACTTCTGTCATTCTTACAATCTCAGTGAAAACATGTAACACTAATTGGAGTTCTAAATTTTAGCCAAATATTTCCCTAAAATGCACATCACAGTATCAGCTTAAACCCATCTTAATTTTTATAAATAAATATTAATTTTGCTAGTCTAACTGTCATTTTAATTATGAATCTATCAAAGATATTTTAAAATTAAATATTAATTTTGTTGGTCTAGCTGTCATTTTAATTCTGAATCTATCAAAAATATTTAAAAATATGTTTTCATTTTAAAAGATTTAATTTAAAAATAAATTTGCATTTAATCTAAAAATTTAATTTCTTTCTTGATAAATTTAAAATTAAAATGGATCTAAATTTAATTATTAATTATAATTATAATCTTATTTTGACAAGTCAAAAAAATATTACAACATATGTTATAGGTCAAAAAAAATATAGCTTGTTTGTCTCTATGAATATTCGTTGATCTAAGATCAATGGAGACCGAACTCTTTGATATGCACTAGAGTTAACACAAATTCCACTCTTTCGATGTACCTTTAAACCCTTAGGGGCAAATGCTAGTTTCTAATATTGAAGTAAAATATTGAACTGTCTGAGATTTTGAAGATTCAAAATGAAAGCACAAAACATCCCTGCACACTCTTCGATGTCCTTTCATCTTATATAAATAGATGAAGGGCCCTAATTTTAATGTTTACAATGTGAGGATGTATTTTTGTTTCATCTTGGTTTACTTATTACAATTTCTGTTATAATAACCGACAGCACAGCATGTAGGATCGTACATGAAGCGTGGTGGGTTGTTGGAAGCACTTTAAATACAAGTTTGGGGTGCAAACATGTTGCGTCTTTTGGATAAGTTGAGGCCGTGTTCTGCCCTTGATCAATGTCAGAACGACAGAGTATCGATGTTATAAGCGTGTCAACCGGCGACAGTGCCCGTCCTCTAATTAACAGAGGATATGGAGGAAATGGACTTTGTCAGGTCAATTGTGTATTTTAAATAACAAAAAAAATCATAGCATGAGTTTGATTATAAACTTGTATAAAGTGAGTTCATTCTCTCGTTTATTTGATTAACGTGATTTAATTGTTATATTTATTATAATCTCAAAATTACAATATTAGGTGACTATTGATTCTAGGCAACCACTATATAGTATATGGCTATATATATATTAAATAAAGAAATGTATGTTATAATAGAAAAATAGAAATGAAAATGCATGTAATAATTTTATTCTCAATTTTTAAAAAAAATTATATATTCAATTTTGAATATAAGAAAGTTGTATAAAAAATATTTCAGAATATGACTTAACTAAACTCTTTAAAATATTTCTGTACATGATTTGCATAAAGTTGAATATGCATGTTGATTAACTTATTTCAATGTCAAATTTATATATGAAGGAAAAAAATAAATGAAAAAGTATATATATATTATAGAATCAAAAAGATATTTTATTTCAAAGAAAAGTTAATAAAGTTTTATTTAGTGAATATTCAATTTTATTTTAAAGAGATAAATGTTAATTATATATATATATATATAATTTAGAGAATAATTAATTTTTTATTTTAAGGGCGATATATGTGAATTTAAAGGTGAGTAGGAAAAGACTTACGCATTTCTATTATACATTTCTCTTATAATGCTCTTGTTAGTATTATTATTATTATTATTATTAAAGAACATAATATATGACTTAAATAGTATTTATAGCTATGAAAATTTACCTATATTTTACTCTCGAAATTCTTAACTTGTAAATAGTTTTTATTATAAAATCATCAACCAATACCATGGTTAATTAATAAATGGTCAATAAAACACAAGTTAATATTGATTTTTCCTTAATTAATTAATATGATATAAATTACTTTTAATAATCTATTCTTGATTTTTAAATGTTATTATAAATATTATAACATATTCCATGAAAGTTAAATCTCTACCATCCATTTAGTAATTATTGATAATTAAGATAAAATTATAAAAAAACATATATTGAAATATTGAAATAACTATTGAATTTATACTATCCACATAATAATTATTAATAATTAAATTAAAATTTAAAAAAAAATATTTTAAAAATGATATACTTAACAGCCTAAACATACATCATCCATATATAGCAGTAGGTTTATAACTCATTTTTTTTTCGAACCACAAAGGGTACCGAAGGAAACAAAAAGGGATGGGAAATCACAGGAGACGTTGAAACTTGTGCTTAAAAAAACCCACAAAGGTACCGATGAAAAGAAAAAGGGATGGGAAATCATACAAGGACATGTTGAACCTGTACCTTAAATATTGGGGAATAATAAAACTCGCGATTTCACGAATAGTCTTCCGCTCGATATCCAATATTTTATATTTATTTATTATATATAAAGTGTAAATTAAAAATACTAGTAGATTTTTATTTTAAAATTTTATTACAATGATGAATAAGTATCTTTTAAATCATTAATTTAAAAAAAAAATATACACATTAAGCATCATCATAATAATAAATCTAACCCTATCTCTTTTAAAATGTTAAAGTTTTTTCGGTTACAATTATGTATACTATGAATCGGGTAACGCCAATCTTCAATTTAAGTCTGAATGTTATGGTAAGATTTAACTCTCAATGTTGTCGTTTTTATATGTTTAATGTCATGGCTTCTATGATTTTGATTTAATTTCTTTTGAAAAAGAAGTGATATTATATATAATTATTTTTCAAAATGAATAATGATAATATTAAATATAATTTAAAATAAATAAAGTTTTAATTATATAAATAGTTATATTTAGTATTATATAATTTTTTTTGTGATAATTTTAATTTGTAAAGTTCGTAAAATTAAAATCATCATTATTCTTGAATACTTATATGTTCCATTAAAAGAGTGCAATTTTTTCACAATTACTTCTTAATTAAAAATAAAATCAAGAATTTTTTCTTCATATATTTTATGTCATTATTATTTTTTATTTTTTCTCTTATCATTTATTTTTTTGGTGTTTCTGGAAAATTAAAAAAAAAAATTATTAATAAATTTTTCCCTCTAACATAATAGTTAGAAGGGCTTGGTATAATTTTTATATGCTAAAATTAGACTTTTATAAATTTTGAAGTATGCACATATTACTAATTTATTCAAATTAAATTTTAGTAGTGGTTATTGAAGATTAAATGATTTGATCGTGGTGAATACTCTTTCTTACCAGGAAAAAACAATTTCAATTTTAATGAATTGTGTATCGTTGTGGTACTTATATTTATGAACAATACTTACCAATTTTTTGTGGTTCCACATATACATCTTCTTTTTACTTACTTCCCTTGTATGTACTATCTAATCTATTTTATTGTGTGCACCAAGATCAAAACTGGTTTAATAAACATTTGAATCCTTATTACCACTAATTGTAATAAAATCTCACATAAAATATCAATATCCACCTATATTATATTAATCAAAATGGTTACATATATATACATGCAATATAGTCTGAAGATAAGAAAGGAAAACTATCTTGGATGCGCAATAAGGTGGTTGAGAGAATATCTCAACCGCACGCCAAACTAGAAATATATAGATTTAGCTACCTCCTATGATATATGAACAAACTCCTTACATATAGAGTCAACACCGAAGACAAGTAGGAATTACATAATCCAACACACCCCCTTAATGGCTACTTGTCTCAATAGTGATAATGGCTACTTGTCTCGATAGTGATTCACAAAATCTAGTTGTGGTAAATCATAACAAAAGATGAGTCTGTGACTCAGATCTACCACGAACGGGATAATCTTGTGTGAAAAACCAACAAAATATGTGTCTGCGACTTAAATCCACCACAAAAGGGAAAATCCCATGTACAAAACCAACAAAAGGATAAGTTGATGTCCATATAAAGGAGAAACCATCCACTAGAATGCATGGGTACCAACTGCTGCAACCGCTAGTCTCATAGGATGTCATTTGTATACATGGTTTTGTCAACCATTATCACTGCATACATGTACCTGTATCTGCAAATCCCTGGAAAAATGTGCTTAGTAAGCTAATACCCACGATAAACTATGGTTCTCCTGTGAGTAAGGTGTTTCTGCAGACCACCTACTCTGTTGTGAGTACGGAGGCTCCTCTGTGCACCCGGGGCACTGTAGCCATGAAGGCTCTATAGCCACTAGGAACAATGTTACCGATGAAATAGGTAACCACATTGTTACCTACCTTTTTTGGTAGCATAAAAAGCACCCGATTTTGAAAAGTGGTGATGCAGAATCACCTCTTTTTTTTTTAGCACATTTTTGACACTCTAATATTTTTATTTATCAAGTATGAATATTTGTTTTAAAATGTTAGTGATTTTGATGCTAATTTTGAAACGTATTGATGCAACATCAACTTTTTTTTTTCGAGTGGTGATTTTCATGCTAATTTTGAAACATATTGATGTAGTATCAACCTTTTTTTTTTAGAGTGGTGATTTTCATGTTGGTAATAAAACACAAAAATTAGATAAAAAAATATATATGTAAAAAAATATATATAAAAAAGCAATAAAAATGTAAAAAAAAACAAGATTAACTCGTAAAAATAAATAAATAAAACAAAAAAAAACAAAAATATTCGAAAATTATATCAAAAGAAATGACAAAATTTGAAAATAAAACACATAATTTAAAGAAAAAAAAATTAACAAAACAAATAAAACAAAATAAAATATAAAAACATTTTTTTCAAAGTTATTAAAAAAAATCCATATAATTAAAAAAAAAAATTAAAATAGAAAATTTAAAAATAATTTAAATTACAAATTAAAATTTAGATAAAAAATAAAAATAAAAAAAAAAAAAAAAAAATTAAATTTAAAAATTTAAATTAAAAAAATAATAATAATAAGAAAACAAAAATACAAATTTTAAAATTAACTAAAAAAACAAATTTGAAAAAAAAAACAAAATTTAAAATTGAAAAAGAAAATTAAAAGAAAATAATTATAATAAAAAAAACTATTATTAAAAAACAAAAAAAATGGAAAAAACCACGTGCAAATAATTAAAAAACAAATATCCATAAATTTGTTGTTTTTTTTTAAATGAAACAATTATAAATTTTAAAAATAAAAAACCAAATAAACTAAAAGATTTTAAAAAAAAATTAAATTAAATTAAAATTTAATAAATTTAATGAATAAATTTTAAATTTTAAAAAATAGTTCATCTAAAATATTAAATTAAAAATATATATATATATATATATATATATATATATATATATATATATTAAAAATTTAAAAAAATTAAAAAATAAAAGAATTTTGTTATCGTGGTGGCGCCGCCAGTCGACCTCCTGCCTAGGTGGCAGCGGAGGCCGACCGCTGGGCGGGTGGGGGCCTGCAGCCCCCCGCCCGCCCAGTGGCCAGCCTCCGCCGCCACCTGGGCGGGAGGCCAATTCCGAGAATCTCCCTCCCGCGGCGGAAGGCTGATTCCGGGAATCTCCCTCTCGTCGCGGGAGGGCGATTTCCGGAATCAGCCTCCCGCTGTCGATTTCGGGAATCGCCCTCTCCCGCATCCTGAGGTCGATAACGGGAATCACCCTCTCGCAGTGGGAGGCTGATTCCAAGAATCACCCTCCCGCCGTGGGAGGGCTATTTCGGGAATCGCCCTCCCGCGACGCGAGAGGGCGATTCCTGGAATTGGCCTTAGGGAAATTCCCGAAATCGGCCTCCCGTCGCGGGAGGGTGATTCCGGGAATCGGCCCCATGCCGCGGGAGAACGATTCTCGGAATCGGCCTCCGTTGTCACCTGGGTGGGAGGTCGATTGGCGGCGCCACCACAATCAAAAAATTCTTTTTTATTTTTTAATTTTTTATTTTTACTATTTTTTTTTTTTAATTTGATTTTTTTAAATATATATATATATTTTTTTAATTCAAAAAATTTAATTTTTTTATTTTCATTTAATTTTTATATTTAAAATTTAATTTCTTTTAATTTTTTTTGTTTTTTTTTTAAATTTTTTTATTTATTTTTATTTTTTAATTTTATTCATTCTTTTGTTTTTAATTTTTTTTCCTCAATTTTGTTAATATTTTTTATTAAATTTTGTATTTTTTCTTTTATTTAATTGTATTTTTTTTTTTTTCATATTTTTTTATTATTAGTAAATTTTAGGTTTAGTTTTTTCATTTAATTTTTTAAAATTTAGTAAATTTTGTATTTTTTATTATTTATTTATTTGACTTTAATATTTTTTTTAATTTTTTAATTTTTTATTATTGTTTTTTTAATTACATAAAATTTTTATATTTTTTTTTATTTCAATTAAAACTGTGTATTTAAAAATAGATTTTTTTTTTAAAGTTAAACTTAATATTTTCAAATTAATTTTGTTTTTTATCTTATTTTTTATTTAATATATTTTATTTAATTTAATTTTTTTTAATTTTAATTGATTTTTAAAGTTTTTTAACTTTTTATTTTAACAATGATGTTTGTTTTTTTTTTTTTTTAAATTTAATTTTTATTTCAGAATTTATTTGTTTATTCATTTATTTATTAATTTTTTTATTTTTTTTTTAATTTAATTTGTTATTTTAATATTAACATTTTTTTTTAATTTAATAAAATCTAATATATATATTTTTAATTTAAGTTCATATATATATATATATATGTTTTAGTTTTTATAATTTAAATTTAATATATTTTTTAAACTCTATTTGTTTTTCTAATATATATTTCTTTAAATTTAATATTTTTATTGTATTTTTTTTCATTTTTTATTTTTAATTAATTTTTCATTTTTTACTTTTAATTTCGATAATGTGTTTTTTTTTTTTAATTTATTAAAATTTAATATATTTCTTTAAATTTAATTTTTTATTTTAAAATTTAATTTAATTTTTTTTTTAAATTTAATGAACGTTTTTTTTTTTAATTTAATCTCTATATTTTATTTTTTATAATTTCTTTCTTTTTTTAACTTGTTTTTCTTTTTAATTTAATATTTTTATTTTGCTTTTATTTTTCTTTTTTTATTTCTATATTTTGAAATTTTATTCTTTAATTTTTTTTTAATTTTTAATTTTTAATTTTTTTCTTAAATTTTAGGTTTTTTTTAATGTTCGAATTAAAATTTTTATTTTGTTTTTATTTTTTTTATTTTTTAATTCCTATATATTTTTAAATTTTAAGCTTTAAAATGTTTTTGTTTTTTAAATTTATTTTTTTTCTTAACTTTTAGGTTTTTTTTAATGTTTGAATTTTTAAAATTAAAAAATGTTATTTCTATTTTTAAACATGTCAAAAATATGACAATTTTATTTTTTTGGTTATTCCAGTGTCAACTGGTTTTGTTTTGAGGGTGTTTTTTCAATCCTTTTTTCAAGAAACAATTTTGTTTTTAGCATAATTTTATAAAATGTTGAAATTTGACCTTAAAAAAAACCAAGTGTGTTCTGGAATACACTTTTTTTTATTTTGGGGTGTTTTTTCATGTTTTTTGAGTCTTTTTGGGCTAGAGTTCGCGTTTTGAGGTCAGGTTACCTATTTCATCAATAACAGTGTGTAGGGATCGCATGTGGTTTCTGGCTCACCACAAACCATCACTTCAAAGTGAAAAAAGTGGTTTCCAGCTGACCACAGACCTGTAATTACAAAGTGGAAATTACAAAGTGGTTTTTAGATAACCACTAACTCTAGGGGGGATACATATGCCCTTATAAGGCTAACTTTACTCACTTCAACTCTTGGAGTTACCAGATACAAAGACCACTACAAAATCATCCTAGACTTTCCTACCATTCAACTCTGTGACTCACCATCAAGAATGTATTCCAAAAAAATCACACATACTTGATTGATGTCTATCATACTTGATTGATTGATTGGTTGTTCACATCTCAGGCATCTTCATGAATAGTCTTACGTTGGATATCCAATTTTTTTTTATATTTATTTATTATATAGAAAGTCTAAATTAAAAATAATAATAATTTTTTATTTTAAAATTTTATTACAATGATAAGTATCACTAAAATCATTAATTAAAAATATATATATATATATATATATATATATATATATATATATATATGCATTAAACATCATCATAATAATAAATTTAACCGTCTCTTTTGAAATGTTAAAGTTTTTCGGCTACAATTATTTATATTATGCATCGGGTAACGCCAATCTTCAATTTAAGTCTCAATGTTATGGTAAGATTTAACTCTTAATGTTGTGGCTTTTATATGTAATACTATTCATGTTTAATGTCATGGTTTCAATTAGAAGGTGATTTTGATTTAATTGCTTTTGAATAGGAGGTGATATTATATATAGTAATATTTGAAAATGAGTGATAATAATATTAAATATAATTTAAAATAAATAAGGTTTTAATTATATAAATAGTTATATTTAGTGTTATATAATTTTATGCGATAATTTTAATTTATGAAGTTCGTAAAATTATAATCATCATTATCCTTGAATATCTATATAACCCATTTGAATATCTATATATCCCATTATAAGAGTGCAATTTGTTCACAATTACTTCTTAATTAAAAATGAAAATCATTTAAAAAATTTTAAGTCAGGAATTTTTTCTTGATATATTTTATTTTTCATTATTATTTTGTATTTTTTCTCTTATCAATTATTTTTTGGTTTTTTTGGAAAATTAAAAAAAATGTTAACAAATTTTTCCCCAATATAATAGTTTAAAAAGACTTGGTATAATTTTTATATGCTAAAATTAGATTTTTATGAAGTTTGAAGTATAAACGTATTACTAATTTATTCAAATTACATTTTAGTAGTGGTCATTGAAGATTAAATGATTTGATTGTGGTAAATACTCCTTATTCTCACAAGAAAAAAATAATTTCAATTTTAATGAATTGTCTATCATTTTGGTACTCAATTTTATGAACAATACTTACCAATTTTTTGTGGCTCCACATATACGTATTATTTTTACCTACTTCCCTTGTATTTACTATCTACTCTATTTGTTTTTGTGCACCAATATCAAAACTTATTTAATACACATTTGACTCCTTATTACTAGTAATTGTACACAAAATATCTAATTTTTAATTTAAACATTGACTTTTGTTGACCAAAAAAAATACGGCTCACATAAAATCTCAATATGCACACTATATTATATTAATCAAAATGGTTACATATATATACATGAAATATAGTCTCAAGATAGGAAAACTATCTTGGAAGCACAATAAGGTGGTTGAGAGAATATCTCAACCACACACCAAACAAGTAATATATAGATTTAGCTACCTCCTATGATATAGGAACAAACTTCTTACATATAGAGTCAACACCGCAGACAAATAGGAATTTGATATTCCAACACACCCCCTTAATGACTACTTGTCTCGATATTGATTCACAAAATCTAGTTGTGGTCAATCATAACAAAAGATGTGTCTGTGACTCAGATCCACCACAAATGGGAAAATCCCATGTGCAGAACCAAAAAAATATGTGTCTGCAACTTAGATCCACCACAAACAGGAAAATCCCATGTGCAGAACCAACAAAAGGATAAGTCGACATCCATATAAAGGAGAAACCATCCACCGAAATGCATGGGTACCAACAACTACAACCGCTAGTCTCATAGGATGTTCTTTGCATACATGGTTCTGTCAACCATTACCACTGCACACATGTACCTGTATCTGCAAATCTCCCCAAAAATATGCTCAGTAAACTGAGACCTATGAGAAACTATGTTTCTCCTACGAGTAAGGTGTTTCTACATACCACCTACTCTGTTGTGAGAATTAAAGCTCCTTTGTGCACCCAGGGCATTGTAGCGAGGAAGGCTCTGTAGCCATGAAGGATCTGTAGCCACTAGGGATATCATGTGGTTTCTGGCTCACCACAAACCACCACTTCAAAGTAACAAAATTAGTTTCTAGTTGACCACAAACCTATAATTACAAAGTGGTAATTACAAAGTTGTTTTTAGATAACCAAGAACTTCATGGGGATACATATGCCCTTACAAGGCTAACTTTACTCACTCCAACTCTTGGAGTTACCAGGTACAAAGAACACTACAAAACCATCCTAGACTTTCCTACCATTCAACTGTGTGACTCACACATACTTGATTGATGTCCAACATACTAATTGTTGCTGCTTCTTTACAACCTCTTTTGGTTGTTCACATCTTGCGCATATTTTTCTTTGTCAATTAGGACTTGGAACTTCACGTTTCACCTGTCATTTGTTATATTAGCCAATTCTAACAAAATAACTTCATATCGATATGGCTAATCTCAATATGTATATTTATTTTAATTCCAAAAATGCTTCCACCCTAAAAAATATCATTTACCCAAGTGTGTACAAAAAACTATGCTTTAAATCAAACAACCAAACTTATATCGACTGGTTATAAATACAAATTTAAGGAAGAGCATCATATAATACAACTATCCCATTAACTCTTTCACTCGATATAGCACCCTCAAACTACCTCACCTGCTACATACTGCGGTTGCACTAGTGAGGAAAAAGTGCACTACCTTCAACTAGGCCGATCCCAAACACAGGAAGGTGGAAGCCTCTCGACAACTCCATGTGCTCCTGCACCCCTTCTGACACTTGTAGAAGATCCAACAATCTATCGACCTCTTCTCTACGCCAGGACAAGTTTACAACACCAATAACCAGCATAACCAACACTAGAACTAGGTGACCTTTGCAACATGAATGGATCTCATCAAGACATATAAATCATGGGGATTTTATCTCATATAAAGCACCATCTTGGCACTCGGCTCTTGCAACTGCCCATCAAACCACAAAACATCAAATATTCGAATCTGAAACTGCCTTGTTCAACTCGAGCATGGAGGTGAAGCCACCACTGATTCGTTACAATGAGCAACTAAAACAAATTGAAACCAAAACAACATCTAGAATTCGAGGATTCGACCCTTCTCAGTGGCCTCGTCCACCCTCTCACCAAACAAAAACTGAGCACTCAAGATATCAATGATTCGATCCACAGAAAAAAACACAGACAAACATCTATTGTGAATATCAATACTTTTGATCTCCACCAGTACTTTCGTTGACATTCAAATTCTCCAAGAGGCCTCATTCAAATAGCACCAATCACAAATCAGTCTCTACAAATTCGCACCGGAATTGTTCTTCTATAAGCTCTCACCAAGAAATCTACTAGCAGCAAGAATTATATGTTCAACTTGGTCACCCTTATGCCTTCCCAACAGCAATAGCTCCACACGACGTCACAACACATGTGTAACTCAAATTTTTGGCCTCCTGCCACCAGAAAAATCACTCAAAGCATTAGATAGACTCGCCTGAGGCTCTCTCCAGTGCATAGGCTACTCAAGTCACCAACAGGTACATCGCTACTTTTTCGAATGCATAGAGAAATGCATAATCAAGTTCTCTATTCATATTGAATTGATGCTAATAGGCTGGGTGAAGGTTGACTCCTCCTTAGATGCCGTGAGAATCTCGATCAAGAACTCCACAAGAAAGCAGAGATTGATTTGATTATAGTTTAGGGAAATTTATGTCAAAAATAAAACAATGATGAGAATTTCAAATGTTAACTCAATCAAAACCAAAGCTATGTTTATACTCGAATATTTAAGCACGATAAATATTGACAGAATCTTGAATTATTCAAGTGTTGCATTCGCACAACCATGAAAGAGAAAATTAGTTGCATCGCATCCCTTCTCTTATTTTTAGTTTTATGTTTCTTCCTAAGATTAATCGCTATAGATGACTACCATGATAGCCAACTCCTCCTTCTCACAAGCCCTGACTCCAAGAAATAATGGCAAACAGGTAGGAATTACATATTCCAACACCATCTTTTGAAAATAGTGTTCAAATTCATATTGCACATGTGCATTGATCATCATATTAGTATTCTCATAGCAAAAGATTATAGTAAGTAAAATTTATTTTAGGAAAAATTGTGTTATTGGGGATTATATATATATAATGTAGCCATATCCACAAAACAATACCATATTTTGATTATCTTTAAAAAAAATCATTGCATTTATTTGAACAATTCCACAAAATTTCTTATACAAAACTCATTGTAATTATTTGACAATTCTACTAGTTACCATTTAAGAAAGAAGAACAAACATGTTGTTTATCATTCAAGGAATGAAAGAATAAATGGTCCTACTAAATTCTCTCCATAAGATTTCTATATAAACGATAATTCTAGTAAAACAATGCTTGAAAACAAAATAAGTTGATGTGGATAGACTGCATGAAATCTTAAATTATTTTCCATCTTCATATGAAAAGAATAGTTTATTTTAAATTGTTAACACTAAAAAAAATCTATTAAGTTTAATTCTTTCAAATCTACATCTTCATCATGTCCAATATGTCACCCCAATCCTCGTTAGGAATTGAAGTTGTGACTTCACATCAAGGAATGCCTTAACAAAGCACCTCATCACAACTTATCCAAAACCAAATGAACTTCCAAAAGACAACTTTAAATTATAATGTATATTATAAAAATTAAATTATATCTTTGTTTAGTATAAAATTTATTTATTATAATTATTTTAATATGTACTATAATTATTGTTAATAATTTTTTTTTATTAAAATAATAATTTTAAATTTTTATAAATCTATTTATGTATTCAAAAATAACTCTATTAAAATATCTTTAATGCTTGTATCTATATCCTGTAAAAAAACTACTATATGCATTTGTACCTATTCTATTTTCTAAGGGAGGCACTCCTTGAGGTCATATGGTGGAGGTTTGATCTTAGTCTTCTACTAACATCTGGTTTCGGTGTCGTGATTGTGGTGTTTGTCCCCTATGCCTCAGTTCCCTTTGTGATGCTTCAGTCCATTACTGCAGTCCCCAATAAAACAGTGGCATATTCCCGTTGTGTGAATTTTGTTACACATTAATACTTCCCCCTCTATTCGTACTTGTTCCATATGTCTATGGATATGTGCAATTTAATATATAATTGTATTTTTTGATTGGATACCAAAATTAAGAAAAAAAATATCTGAAGGCATCTTACAGGCTTCCAAAGCACCAGCAATAGTAAAGTCAAACGGCTTCTTAGAAGTTTGGATGTAGTCAATGATAATATGTGAGGATTGTAAGACACTCGACATCAAAAATGCATTCCAATACATGATCTTCATGAACTAAATTCCATTTTGGGCCCGATGATATTATCAACGAACCGACTCAACGACATTCAAATCTTGTCATTCGGATGTCGGACGAGATGTACTGTATTCAAAAAATTTACCATGATTTTTTAGATAAAAATGACACTAAATTGAAAAAGAAGGAGTTGCAGCTCACAGGTGAGTACTGCACCTGGAGACTGCACTCAAATAGAGAGAATACTCTGAGCTTACTCTACATTCATGAATAAGGCATTACATCATTAAGTACATCACTAGGAATTAGGAAGTTGCAAACAAACTCCTAAATTGTAGGAACTGATCCTAAACTAAGGAGATACATTACAACTTGTGTAACCATTTCTCCATTAATATAGAATAATATTAATTATTTTAAACTCCCCCCCTTAATGGAGAAAGGATTATCCTAAACTCCTAGCATCCTTCTAAACAATTCAAACTTTACACGCCCAAGAGGCTTAGTAAATATATTAGCCATATTGTCACAAGTTTTACAATATTCAACAAATATCTCTTTTGACTGTAGTTTCTCTCAAACAAAATGGAACTGAGTATCGATGTGCTTGGTATTTTTATGAAAAAATGGATTGTATGCAAGCTTGATGGTACTTTGGTTGTCAATTTTGATGATAGTTGATTCTTTCTGTTCTTCTCCTGCATCGTTGAGAAGTCTTCTCAACCAGATAGCTTCACATGTGGTTGCACACAATGCTTGGTACTCAGCTTCACACGAAGATAGGAATTTCTGATTACTTTTCTTTCTTTGCTCAATACTGTGACACAGGATCCAATCTTGAAATCATAAAGCTGTGATGAACCTTCAATCATGCCAGGTTACCCCAATCTGAATGAAAACGCTGGAAGTAACATGAAGTGTTAGTGTACAAGCCTACATTTTAAGCCTTACTAAAGATACCTCAACACACTTTTTGCTGAGATCCAGTGACTTTCGAGTGGTTTTGACATGAACTGGCTCAATGTACTAACAGAGTATGCCAAATCTGGTCTAGTTGTAGTGAGATATATCAAACTGCCAACTAGTTGTCTATACATAGTGGCATCCACGTCTTTAGTACCATCATCACTACTCAACTTTAAGTTCTGCTGCAATGGTGTTGCTGCTGATTTACACTGCTCCATTCTGAACTTTTCCAGCAAGCTTCTGGCATACTTCCCTTGTGTAAGAAAAGTCTGTCCAGAATCTCTCCATACCTCCAATCCCAAGCAGTAATGTAGATTTCCGAGATCTTTCATCTCAAACACTTGTGACATCTGTTGTTTGATTTCTTTGATCAGATTGTTAGCATCCCCTGTTATGATCATATCATCTACATACAAAGAAATCAAAATAATTTGCCTCTATTTATTAAACTTGGTATACAGATTTGGATCATTGAAGCTCCTATGAAAGCCATGTTGTACAAAAAATGAGTCAATCTTCTCATACCACGACCTGGGTGCTTGTTTTAAACCATAAAGTGCCTTTTTCAATTTACAAACAAGATGTTCCTGCCCCTTTTTCAGAAAACCTTCAGTCTGTACTAAATAAATTTGTTCCTTCAAGTCACCATTCAGAAATGAAGACTTAACATCTAGCTGGTGTAGCTGCCATTTATGTTTTGTTGCTAGGGAAATTAGCATTCTAATGGTGTTTAATTTGGCTACAGGAGCAAAGGTGTCATCGAAATCTATTCCCTCTTGCTGTGAGTAACCCTTTGCTACCAGTATAGCTTTAAGTTTTTCTATACTCCCATCTGCATTTATTTTAGGTTTGTACAGCCATTTGCATCCTATGGGGGTTTTACCATCAGGCAATTCAACCAAATCCCAAGTATGGTTTTTATTGATTGATTCAATTTCCTCATGCATTGTTGCCCTCCGTGCATCAGATTGACATGCTTATTCATAATTTGTAGGTTCTACAATGTTTAAAATGTTTGTCATTAATGCATAGTCTTTCAATCTGCATGGTAATTGAGTCTTCCTACTTGATCTCCTTGGTAGGGAACTTACCTGAAATCTGTCTATTTCAGCCTTCTCTGAGTTTGCATCATTCATTACATTACCTGTTACTTCTTCTTCTTGTTTCTTCTCTTGTTCTTCATCATCCTCACTGTTTTCTTCCATTAGCAATGGAATGTGC